>VXBU01010840.1:129430-145310 GCA_013400315.1 Bombycilla garrulus | reverse complement strand
AAATATAAATATAAATATAAATATAAATATAAATAAGTGATATCATATGCTGCACATTGTTCTCTGTTGCAGGTCATCCAGGAAGTTTGAGGTCTGAGGAGGATAGTTCCAAAGGAAATATTTATATATCTTTCAGTCAATAAAGGCAAGAGCAGTGAAAATAGGAAAGAAGTTTGATATAAACAGGATGCTTTTACTGATAACTGACAAGTACTTTATTTGATTTATAAATAAAAAAATAAGTACACAAGCGTATAAATATATATATTTGAATTAGTGGTGAATGTTTCTTTGTCTAGTCATCGCTTAGTCTTTTCCATACACAAATTCACTCATGTGTAAGTGGAACTCATCAGAAGTAATCCAGGATATTATAAATATTTTTAAAATAATCTAGTGGAATCTATCACAATTGTATTCACTTTTTTTTTTGTTGTTTTTTTAAAGAACAGATGTTCCTTCATGAACAGGTAGGGAGAAGGATATTCTTCAGAATGAGCAGTTTTAACCCTCTCACTCATGTTTTGCCTTGCACTGCCTGGGCTGGGGAACGGGAGCTGAGGAGCTCCAGAGGTTCTTCCCAGCCCCAGATGTTCTGTGATTCTGTGATTCCATAAGTCACACAGAGTGAATACCACAGTCCAGAAGAGAAATTTGTAAAGTGTTTTGTCATCAACCCTCACAGATGTTTAACTACATCAATACACTGGAAAGGACTAAGTATGAATGCAATGCATATTTGATTATTGTAGAGCTGGCATTCAAAATACTTTTCCGTGTACTATGGTGGCATCCAGACTTCATTCACTTCTGCTTTTGATGTGAAGCAATTACTGAAGAATTAGTTTGGAGTTAAACCTCTGAATAAAACACAGAAAATCTTTGTGGGATTTTGTGCACATATGCAGACATTTAAACATCTTTAGTGATATTCGCATGTAGTATTTAAGCCTGTTTATAAAAGATGATAAGCATCTTGAACATTGTCTTGGCATCTCCGAAGTGGCTCAAAATAAGCCAGATGTTAGGAAAAAAAATTCCTGTTTGTAGGTGTCAGATTTCTCATCTGAATTCCCAAGGGATCAGTGATATTTTCTTGTAGGTGTTTGCCCAGCAGGTTCTCAGACTCGGCTGAGCAAAGGTTGCCTTGCAGATTTGTCTTGGACAGTCTGGCTTGCACATTGTTGGGCAGTTACTTTGGAAAGCTACCATAAATTCAGCTTCCAGGGGAAAAATTGGATTTCTCTGGAACTGCTCCAGAGCCGAGGTGCATCAGAGGCGCTCAGAGTCCAGGACAGAACATTCCCATGCGGTCCAGGTGTGTCTCGGCCAGGCTGGGATGGGCAGCAGCTGAACCGGAGATGATCACAGGTAGCGTGGCATCCTCTGCTCCAGAAATCCAGGACAGATTTAATTTCCAGAAAATCACAGGCACATTAGGGAGAAACTTCTTGAAATATCTTGGATGATGTTCCTGGTTCTTGGATTAGCAGTAGGAAATCCAGCTAAAAACGGAAACAAAAAAGAAAGCTGTGAAGTAGTTTGGAGATTTAACAAAATTAATGTAAATCCCAACTGATTCACTATTAACATGGACTTCTAGGCTTTATATAATTATCTTTTTTTCTGCATTTAATTGGATTTTCATGACTGTTTCAGTCAGCTGTTGAAATTCAGTTTGTTGGTTGCTGTTATGTAAGTTGGTTGCTATTGTCTATTTGCACTTTCTAAATCACTTAGAGAGAAGGTAGAAGAACAGTGAATTTCAGATATTGAAATTGTAATAGGATCAATAACAGAAACATATAAATACACACACTCTGCTTTCCAGCCCCTCTGGAGAGGGAATTTTTGTTTACTTGTGAAATTGGTTACAGATGGGATGGGAATTGCCATAAACAACTCACAGCCTTTCATTGCTGTGTCTCTTCTGAACTGCAGAGGCCCCTCATTTTCAGAAGCAAGAATTGATTGAGTAACTGTCATTAACCAGATGACATAAAATAGAAGAAGAGTTAGAAGCCCCTATTCAGTTGCAAATTTCTAGCTAGGTACCAATTAATTTTGTTTCAAAATCCAACATCTGAGAATTTCTACTAGGAAGAATCCCATATTGTATTTATTTAGTAAAAGTGGCTAACGGGAGTTTACCTTACTCAAACGTACGGGTTTTGATTTCATTTTTAAAAAATATGAATTAAGTTGTCCAAAATAAAAAAGCCTTAGGAGAAAATAAGGGATGAACAGTTCCGCTGTTCATAGATCTTCCTCTGGCAGCTGTAAGAATCTGTCTTCTCTAAGCTGAATATTTTCAATATACAGGAAATGAGGAGAGTCACTGTGCAGCAGTGCCATTGTGTTTGCCATTTTATTAGTATTGTTTTTGTGGTAAAGTAGTGCAGTTATGTTACTAGCCAACTAATGATATTTTTTTTCTCAGTTTACCCAGAGAAAGCAGACTTCATAAGTAAATTCAGGTTCAGGTTGCAGACATTTCTGTACAAAAGCTGAACCCAGAGACCAGGTTCCTAACAGATTGTGAAATACAACTCCTTCCTGTTAACCTCATGAATGCATATATGGCCATTTTAAATTGGATAAATTAACACAACAAGGTCGACTCAGTCTGCTTTTTTGAAACAAAGTGTCCTTTTTCTTTTTCATTGCTAATTAGTATTCAAAAGATGGAAATAATATTTTTCGTTATCACAGATTTTTGTGGTTTTTTTACCTTGTCCCTTGTCAGCTGGCTCTCCTGTATTTTCTTCCCAGTTAAAGACAACGGGAAGAACCCATAAATATAAGGAAAAAGCCTTAAAATAATCCTACTCAGGAGCAGTAAACCAGGAATACCATAGGGGCTTTTTGATGGGTCCAGAACACTGTCCCACAAAGTTTCGAGACAAAGATAATTAGCTATTAATTTACCACAGCAAACTATACTATTACAATCACACTGCCCAGGGAGAGTGAGTTTTAATTGCTTCATCACATCTCCAAATGAAATAATTATTCCATCCAGAGTGCGTGTTTGTCTAACAATTGTCACTTTTTAATTATAGAAATGGAACATGTTGCATCTGGGAGAATTGCAAAGGGATGATGTAATCTGAGCAAGGGATGCTGCCTGGGAAGCAAACAGTGCAAAAAACTCAAAAGCTGTGCAGAAGTGAGCAGAAAAATGGTGTTTCTGGACATCTTGTGCACGTCCAGTGGTTCCTAAGAGCCCACCAAGAATGAACATCATTCTCTAAATGCCTTTTCCACGCTCTTGTGGGGATAATGTCATTTTTATGTTGTTATTTAACAGAAAAAACAAAGGCAAACCACTTTTCTCAACTGCACAGAGGTTGACACACGTGCTGTTGGAGGCAGTTATGGGTTTCTTTCTGCTGCTACTTCACTTCTGAGGCAGAACCAGGCTGATTTCTGCTCGAGATGCCACCTGTAGAAGAAATCAGACTAGAAATGTCAGGGAGCCAATGACTGAACTGATCATCAGCAGTGTCTTTTTCAGAGCTGAGTTGTTTGTCAAACGCATGTGTCTGCTCCCCTTTTTCTTGGTTTCCTATCGCTTTTTTAGATACTTCTAACCAGGTCTTGAAAACGAGTAAAACTGCAAAAGGTAGAAAAAATAAAGGCACAGGTCTACACCCATTTGATATTTTTGTCCAAGTATTGAAGAAACGCTGCTAAGGTATTATCTGTATTTCCTACCATACTCTTGCAGGGAATTTCACCAATTAATTCCATAAGCATGCAAAACTTTACACTACATTTCATACGTAATATTGTTCTTGTTCCTCCCCATCCCCACCACCTGCTGTGTAATCTGGAAATTAGGAGAGCAAAATTCGGCACTGATTTTTAATGATTTGTCCTAAGTCATCCAGAATAAATGTCCTGCAATAAGATGTCGTAAAATTATTAAAATGACCTAATCTCTTCAGACACATAATTTCATCTGTGTAATTTTTTCTCCTCAGTTAATTTTTTGAGCACTAAGATTGCAGCAATAAAGGCTCTGGCATAGAGAACAATTATTTGTTTTTCCCAAATTGACATTTCCTTGTTTTAAATTATTATTATGATTATGCAAAGTTATTTACGGAGCAAAAGAATAAAAATTAAAAGAGCACACTCTGTGATAGATTCTAAAGCATAGAAAGGAGGAAGGAAGACTTCTGTAAGTGTGTTCTGGGGAATATGGTGAAATTTACTTAATGTTCCTTCAAGGGAAGAGCAAAATAAAATCCTGTGACTGATACCTATTTTCCTGTTTTATTTCCTTTTTCCCCCCTCACATTTTTTTGTGGCTTTCCATTTAAAACTTAGGCATGTCATGCAGGAGAAGATAAAATGGTCTCAATTTGCATTTGCTCAGGAGCAGTCTAGACTCGCTCTGAGTAAAAAGCTCTTCCCTGAAAGGGTGGTCAGGCAATGGAATGGGAGGGAATGAACATCCCCAGCTGGCACCTTGTGGACAGGGTTTAGGGCTGAACTCAGTGCTGGGGAGGTCAGTGGTTGCACGCAGTGCAGATTTTGGGGCTCTTTTGCAACCTTGATAATGTTATGATTCTATGCTTCTTGTATCACACAACCCTAGAAAGGTCTCATGTTTATTTTATGGATTATCTGTCAAAGTGACCTGATAGAAAAGTGTGTGGGGTTTTTTTTTCAATTTTTTCCTGTGTCATTTCATCATTTTCTCTCACTTAACCTGGGCTTTACAGACAGGGCTGAATTAATTATTCCACATCTGTCCTGGAAGATAAGGAGCTTGCTCAGAAGTAACCCGTGGCATTATCTGAAGATGAGGAGAGTGCACAGGCCAGACAGGGTTTTGAATTGCAGGTTCAGTTCCCTGTAATGGACTTGACTGCACAACAAAATCGTCAATAAATTTTAGGCGAGTCTTTAAATCACGGGATGTGTGGTGACTTCAAATAAACCCTGCTATCCCACATTCCTAACAGACATAAAGTCCTCCAAATGAGCCCTTGCATCTCTAAGGTAGAAGACATGATGGTAAATTATGTACCAGAAATGAATAAAACCACGCTGAACTAGCATGATTTTTTTAGGCCATTTCTGCTGGGGTACATTTTTAAATATCTATCAGTTTCTGAATCTCTGATTTTTAGTAGAGATGCAGAGCTGCTATGTTCTAGCTTTTCCTTCTAAGTTTTCATGTACTTCTGAAGTAATGAGGAGGACTCGAGGATCTCAAGACTGAAAGTTGATAATCACATGTGAGAGTAGCAGAAGGTCATGGACACACTAACACATCTCTCTATACACTGATATTCTATTATTTCGTGCCTTCTTTTTATTAGTCTATACTCTTTCAATAAAGCTTACTTTTATACCAAACTATAGCAAGCAGTGAGGTAGTAATACAGACAAATTTTAAATGTGCACATTTCACTCGCCTTTTAAACTTGAATTCAGTCAGAACATAATTTACTGTTTCACATAAAAATGGCACAGAGTGGAATCTTTAAATTACTGCAGAGAGTAACAGAAAAAAGAAAAAATGAGGGACAAGGCAGAAAGGAATATCAAAAGGGGAGAGTATTCTAAAAATAACTTTTTCCTTGATGCTTTATTTTTACTAACACTGCCTAAAGACTGCTGCTTTGTGTTGTCCAAAAATTATTTATTGTGTTTACTTTTCCCTGTGATTTTGTTTTCAAAGATTATTGAAGCGGGCTGTCAGTTCTCTAACACAGTTTTAAGGAATGGCTCAAATAGACTTCAAATCTTTTTCCTGTAGGATAGGCTTGCAGGAGTCAAACTTTCATTCAGCGTATTCTTAAAATAAGGGAAACAACATCTCTACTCTGAGAGGGAAAGCTAAGGAACTGAACCTTGAAAAGATTGTTATGGAGAAACAAATCTGTTTATTAAGGAGGAAATAAAGTAGCGATGGAAGAAAGTCATCCCACAATGTGGATGGCGCTCATAAGCCAGTTTTGAACCCTTTTTTACCCACACTAATTCACTGCACAAGCGTGGCAGTTTCAATTTAAAGCTCTTAGCTTTAATTAATTTAGCATGGTAGATAGAAGCTGTCTTTCTAAGGCAGCTAAGACTATTTACAGAAACCTAAACAGCTCACTTTGTCTTCCTGTCTTGTAGTTCTTCTGGAGAGAGTTTTGCTGCTCCCAAACCCAGCACATACTTTGGAAAGCTGAGTTTCATCTCCCAGAGATTCATATTGTGGAACTGGATGTTGCTGTTTGGGGTAAAATATCCTTGCTGTTATTGCATGATTAATTAGACTGTGAAAGAAAAGCTGTGTTGACTGTCCAAAAAACATGTATTTCTATGAGGAATTTTTTATTGTAGACAATGGATAGGTTTAGGTTTCCTTTTGTTGTGTGAAATCTTACCCCAGGCCATTGGTAAGAGTTGCCTCCAAAATCATGCCTGGCATTGGGGTGATGGTGGCACAACCTGGTGTCAGAATCACTGATATTCACTTGTATTCACTTATATTCACATATCTCTGCTCTGCAGAATGCGCTGCTGTGCCCTACCTTGTGCAAATTTGGACTTTATAGGGAAATAAGTAATGTTTGACTGGTGCCTCTTCACAGGAATTGTAACTCTTATTTTTTTCTCAGTGACAGTAACACTTCAGAAAGACTAGTTTTTACTGATGGAAAAATAGGAAATATTGATTGCTACCTTTTCTAATGCATGATCTTTTTTTTGCAAAAGAAGTGACATAGATTTTCATTACTGTGCTGCGTGTCCCAATTTCTGCGTTAAATTCCTCAGTTCTTCCACAAGCTGGGATTTGAATTTTTGAAAGGAGGATGGTTTGAAGAGAGGATCAAGTCTGTTGAAAGACCACCAGCAGCAAATACTCCTTTTGCAGCAATACTGTCTTATTTTCCCTCTGTAAGTAGCTGCGAAAGTGGCGGCGTGTCTGGTCTGCAGATTGGATTTATTAGTCTCTGTAAGGTAATGATGACTCTGTTTCTTACTGTGTTCCAGTTCAGCTTTGATTCATGGCTGCAGTTTCTCGGCCATAGTCTGGATAAAATTTTTGCTCCTTTTCCTCATCACTATACAGCAAATTTAAGAAGAGGAGTTTGTTCTTATTAAAGAGTCTGAAGACTTATGTTTATATAACATATCTCCTTGTACTGCTCTTGAGAACAACATGTTTTCCTAAAAGGCAGAAACAATACAGATTAGAAAAATGTATTTTTGCCCTTAATATGGTAATCTTTAAATTAATTTTTCTGCTAGAGACTTTACAGACTCAAAGATTCTGTGGCATCTTTAATTATAATATGAGCTGTCAAAAGTCATTAATGTTTTTGTCACCTTGGTGTCAGTTAGTCATTATATTTATATGTTTAATGTTCCTCACTGCTTGCTATAATAATGTATAAAATTCATTTATTTTTCTTGCTATTAGCTGGGGATTATTTGGATTGTACCAGTGCAGTGTTTATCTCCTTCTTTCTAGTCTGATTCATATGAGATTACATAATTATCTACAAAAAATCTATTCAAGTTGGAAAAGCAGTCTAAAATCTGTTTAACAGCTTTAACTGTAGGAAAAACTCATTATATGTGTAGCCATTGTCATGCATTGTAAGAGAAAACACAGGTATTGAGAAATGCTCCACAATGTTCTATTTTAAAAAAATAACTTCCAAAGATCTTAATCTGTCACCATCCTATTTGCAGTTATTAAAAAAATAAAAAGTTATTTCTGAGAAGTTCTCCAGAGGAGAATATTAAACAACTGACTCAGAAAGTTTATGAAAGTGAATTTGTAGTTCCCACTATTTGCACAGCAAACCTGAGTTTGAGATAACTGCTGTCAGGGATGGAAGGCAAACACCCTCTGCAATCCATGCCGGAAACTCAAACACTCACAGCTGTGGGGTTCATGGAAAAGGTCAGGTGAACAATAAGGAAAAATGAAAATTTTATTGTTACTACCTAGAGCTATCACTGAGATTGAAATAAGAATAACTGCAAGTCCTGGAGTTCTGCTTTTACGGTCGCAAGATTGCTGATTTCTGGTGTCCCTTGCGTCCAAGTGTGTTTCCATCTTCATTGCAATAACAGCTCTTACGTGTCATCTTTTATTTCCAATTTAAGTCTGAAAATTCAGCTTTAGCAGAATTTATCTTGGAGCATCTTGCCTTTTTGGGAATTTAATTACTCATATGTAGAATTATAAATCCTTCAGCCTCCCTGATTTCACACTCAGAGTGTGTCTGCACATACAACATCTTAGGCTTTAATTGAGCTAACTTGCATAATGGACCTGGAATATCCAGTTTACTCTATCCAGGCTACTTAAACTTAGAGAAAGAAAAGATTAGCAGAAGGCATTAATTTGGCAAGCAGAATTTTTTTGCAGAAACAGTAGAAAAAGACTGCAATTTCCAAAATATTTAGTTTCGCTGGCCATTATTTATCTTTGTACATATAACATTTTCTCCTACTGGAATGTATATTTTTTGAAGCTATTTGTCAATTGTGTTGTTAAAAAAGCAATGTAACAGGCCTAAATGTAACTATTAAGGCCACATTTGTAAAGGAAATATTCCACAATACAGTGATTTTTTGTTACCTTTGGCTACCCCACATGAGCACGGACTTGTCCTCTATTAAAACTACATTAGAGAAGATGAAAAGAATAACAATACTCAAGAATAAAACAGTTTGCAATGAAAGTAAAAAACTGTAAAATTTTTATAAAAATTAATTGGACTTGAAAGCCTCTTCTTTCTTATAAAAGTGAAATTTGTATAAATTAAACCACATTTACTCTTTCCAGGCTGTAGTTTACTTGAATTTGTTCTATTTTCTTTATGATGTTCTCTGCTATTATTCAATTTATGAAGAAATGGTTCCTCCACAGGCCTTTAACAACTGAAACAGTTCAGTTGCTTGATTATATGTGTTGCTTTTGGATTTTTTTGGTCTATTTTATTGTCTGTTTTTGTAATAAGGTAGTGAAAGCAATTTTTTTCAGCCATTTTCTAAAAAAGCTGATTTGTTTCTCTGTGAAAGTATTCAGAGGGGCAGGTAAGTTTGCTCTGGAATTATCTGCAAACATTAAATAAAAGACAAATTCATAACCACCACTTTGATGGAATACTTCCATCTAATGTTTTTTTTTTTTTTTTAAATAACTTTTACCAAATGATATTAAGAACTCTCATTCTATATTATAGACCAAGATTTAAAAAAAACCCTTAACTATGAAATTTTCAAAGAAACTTTGGTGTGTACAACTTCTTTCTCAATTTCTGTCATCCACAGTGCTTTGAAAAGCCCCCATGAACTTGCATTTTAAGGGATGTAAATATCTCTAAAAGAATTAATTGAACATATTCCTGTGCTGAATGCCTCACTCAGCTAAATTAATGAGGACATTAATGTTGTATCTTGGGACTTTATTCATCTGAGCTGTACAGTAACCTTTGCTTGGGGAGAAAAAGAGAAGAAAGGAAGGAAGAAAGACTATGAGAAATTCCTTTTGAAGACCTTTTAGTCCTGATTTTATTCACAGAGTTTTCATCTCCTTTGCAGCACCAGAAGAAAGCCAAGCCAGTGTTGTTTAGCAGTACAGGAAAACTAAATTCTTGCTTTTCACAGTTGCTGAGTTGGTCTTCTCTTCATCCTGTCTCAAACCCTTGTTGAGTCTGTGGAATCAGTTTCCAGGCATTTGAGATGCTTTTGGTCAGCTTTCTAACTCACTTTCTGAACAGCTGAAAAACAGCCATTGGTTTGGACAGCAGCAATAATTTTATCTATTTCACTTTGAAAGTAAGATTTTTGACTTTTTTCTTAAAAGATAATATTTCTTCTACGTTATAACCTGAAATCAAAACTTTTTTTATCCATAGATTTGTATTATTAACAGAAATATAAACTATGTGCTATCGTTGTCATGTGACACTCATCAAGAGGTGTATTTCTTAACCAGCACTAACCAGAGGAATGCCTAAGAACACAGGTGGGGCGTTTTAAACCCCTATTAAAGACAAGTTAGAAAATCAAAGTGTGATCATGCATGAACATGACCTTAGATCCCATCCTGGGGAATGGACGTGTTTAAACCATCCCTTCATGGCAAAGCTGCCGTGGAGGTGGCGTAATTAATTTTGAATGCCTTAATTGAACAGAATGATCACAGAGAAACTCAGAGCAGAGCTGCATTTTGACCATAAATTGTCGTTGAGTGGTTGCAAAGGTATAAATTTTTTCTGATTTGCATTTTTTTTGTTTTATTTTTTTTGCTTGAGGTGAACTTTCATAGGAAATGTTTAGAAAATGTTTACAGAGATAAACTCTCACTCATCCTGAGGGCGTCCACTTGATTTTTGTTTCCTTCTGCAGAGTGAATGAGCTTCACCTGGGCTGGTGGAGATTCCGGTGGCCAAAAACCACAGGATGATGGGTGGAAATACGGATTTGAGCACCTGAACGCCGAGGGGAAAATGGAACATCCATTTCCAGAGTGAGACTGAGGCACCATAAAAATATGGGCCCAGTCTCATGGTCACAATATATTTCAGAAACAACTAAATATTAAAGAACTCTTCAAGGATCCTGGCACTACCCACACTTAGAAATACCATATATTTTAACTACATTTCAGTGTCCCTTCCGTGTTATTTTGCCCCACTAATGGAATAGTTTGAAAGCTTTAGAAAGAGACAATTTTTGCCCAGGACAAGAATTTCTGTGTCTCTCTGAAGAAAAAAAAATACGAGAAACAAAAATGGGAGGTTAAACATTTTCCTGTCAGGTATGGATTTACCAGAATCTGAGTGGGATTGCAGCTGAAATTATTGTTTTGGAGGGCATTTAGAGGGGCACATGACACGAGTTTTCAGAAGGCTTCCTTTTCTTCTGGTTGTGATCTGGGGCTTTGCCTACACATATTAAATATTTCCCACTTTGATGTTCTGAAAAAAAAAAAAAAGCCAAACCAGCCTCAAATCAATAATTACTGTTAAATAGATCCATGTTTCCAGAAAAATTCCAGCACAGTTCACAGAAAGATCGCTCTGAAGAAGCACCGTGGTATGATTTATTCTCAATAGATTCACTTGACTGATCTGAATGCTTTTTGGCAGCGCACTTATTTAAATAACCCGAGGCTTTCTTTGCTTATAAACTGATAATCAGCTCCCAGGCTATGGGACCTCCAAAGTATTTGTTTGTGCTGTCTACATGCAACAAAATGCGGTCCTGTTTTCAGCTATGGTCAGAAAAAAGGATGTTTTCTGGAAGGAGGGAAGATAGAGATTTCTTTGTGTACAATCCTGGCCCCCAGGGTGGAGGTTTTTCCACCCACCTATTTTATCTGTGACCTAGATTTGGACACAAACTTAGCCACCAATTCTCTCTTTGCAGTCAGCAGAGAAAAATAGATGTTTTTGAAGCGGAATATGATTTATTTTAAATTCCTAGGTGGTGGTGATAATTTTTCTTCAATATCAACACAAGAACCTAGCTAAGTACATTTTAACATCATGGGCTGGAGGTCTGTGTAATCTGTCCTCATTCTCCATTTGAGAAATTACTGAATTTTGCCCATTTACTTCTGTCCTAAGACTCATAATTTGTGACTGAATGAAATGGAACATGTTTAAAGCTGTGTGACTGGTATACATATTTCATTTTATAGACTTAGGGTTGCACCTTAGCTGGTAACATTAATTTTGTCTCTGGAACTACTTTATCTGCAGATATTAACTGGAATTCGGCACAGAATACCCTAAGTTTGAGGGTTGAGTACAGCTGTATCAAATTGATAATTTGGTTTCATGTCCTCCATGTTTCAGAAAAGTTACAATATGTCATTGAGTGAGTATCATATTTGTGGTTGTTTTAAGGATTATCTTTATTTTTTCTGTAGACAAAAAAGCCAAGAAACCAACCTTGATTTATCACGTTCAATGAATAACAAACCAAAAATCAATAATTTGTGGCATCCTAATGTGAAAAACAAAGAAAATTAAGAACTGACTACTCTTGATTCCCTGTTTGTTTTTTTTCAATTAAAAGAAAGCAAAAAGAATGTGCCTAACATTTACATGTTGTGTCCATGTCTTTGACATCTGTCTTGTAAATATTTTTCTACTAGAAATATAATTTCAGTAGTTGAGGCCTTCTTTTTTGCCTCAAATTTTAAACAATAAATGAAATTATTTAGCACCATATTAATTTGGTTTGGAAAAATGCAACAGTTCCCTCTTTTGGAGGCAGGGAACCTTGAATTGATTTTAAAATTCATCAGATACAGAATGTTTTGCTTCTGTGAAGGAGCGAATGGCTTTTGTTGAGAAATTCTTTTTGGCAACATTTCCCATGTTGTTATGTTTTGGATTTGTGATCAGAACAGTGTTTATAATGTGGGAATTATTGTCTACTGCTGCATAGAGCCTGCAGAGTGTCAGGGAATTCTTTGTCTCTCACACTGTCCTGCAGGCTGGAAGCTGGGACTGGGACATGCCATCCATTGTGAACAAAGAGATGTCTCCCACTACATGGAGGTAATGAAAATTTCCTGTTTGGAATTTTTTGTCTTTAATTTTGCATTTCTCTAGTATCAAGTAGAATTATATGCATATTTTTTATGAAAGCATTTGTCCTACATGAACACAGAGCGTGCTGTTTTACACATTCTCCTTTGTCATTTGACAAACCCTGTGTTGCGACATGCCAACCAATACTTTCCCACTAACCAATATTTTCCCTGGCCTGTCAAAGAAATAAAAAATGGACATTTTATTCCATTACATTAGTGAAGAAAAACATTGTGATTTTGAATCAAACATTCGCCAGCAGAGATTCAAATCAGTTACTCAGTCTATATTTCTATTTCACAAATATTTTCAGACTCATTTGGCAAATTCTGATGTTTTCTGACATAAATTCTTTGGGTACTTTGCAACATTAAGCTTTTTGTTTAGGATGTATTTCCATTTGCAGAATTTCCTGTGGAGAACATGCTAAAACCACTGACTTCATCCAGAGTGAAAAACTAACATCTATTCTTTTATAAAACAACAAACATCTGAATGTTGGCAGTATGTATATTGAGGAAAGCTGAAGGTAATGAAAGATGATACCTTGCAGTAATCCATTGCTCGAGAAAAAGAAATAATTTGTAGAACACATCCCGTTTTTCCACGTATCGATTCAATATAAAGACAATTCTGGTTGATAGTGCAAATATATACACTGTCAAGAGCAAACAGAGTGCATTTCACTGTTATCCAAAATACAGTATGAGTTAAAATGGATTTCAGTATTAGTGCCATTAATGTGGAATGGAACTCATTTAGCAGTTAATATGAAACTTGTTATGAGGTTGTGAGAGATTTGGAAAGTTTACAGTAGGAGACATAATGAAGTTAGGAAAAGAGAAATAAAGAAAAATGCTATGGTTTTGCATCAAATTATATTATAAAAGGAAAAAAACAAGCCTGCAGAAGCAGAGTTTAAACCTTCTTTTCAGATAATGTCATTGACCACCTTCTCTGTTTCCAACAACAAAAAATAATATAAAATACAGACCTGTGGATTTCTTTTCTGTTTCATTTTTACCTTAAATGAAAACTTACAGTAGTTAAACCCAAACATTTGAATTACTCTTTTAGGAACAATTTACATAATTTTTTGTCCTATAGTAGGAAGAGAAATTACATCTTTGACTGGCAATTGCACTAGTATTTACTGTCTTTTGTTGCACTGAAGTTCACTGGCCTATGCAGATCTGTTTTAATAACCTTTTAATAACCTCTAGAACTTCCTGGCTCCTCACCCTTGTTCTGAGGGAGCCCACATCCAGACCAGCTGCCCTGCAAGCCATCACTAAATGCCAATAATAATAACATAATGCAGGGAAATCTAGTTTTTGGTAGAATAATGGGGTTGTGGGTCAGAGTTTGAACTGCTAAACCTCTAGAGTATCAATAATATACAGCCATTTCTTTCTAACCCGTGATTAGAACCTCACTTGAGCAGCCTACGTGTGGTGACTCTGACTGGTAAATGCAATATACCCCAGGAGTTCACAGTCATGCACCACTGCAAAGCCAGCTGCTGAACTGCAGGTTAATTTAATAATTCCATAAATACATTCCAACAAAGTACTTTTACTGCCCCACGGCACAGTTGCAGTTTGGAAGGGGCACTTGAAGGAAGACCAGAAATGTCATAAATTCAGCTTTCACTTCACTCTTAATCAGGGCGTAGTTTGGGCTGGAAGGAACCTCTGGAGTGTTCACTGCGGTGAGCAGGAGCATCTCCAACTAAAGCAGGTTCCTCAGGGACCTGGCTGACCTGGCCTCGGGTGTTCCCAGGGATGGGGCAGGCACCACCTCTTGGAACAGCCTGTGCAGGACTTCCAATGACTTCAGAAAAACCCTTTTTTTTCTTGTATCTCCTCCAAATCTGCCTTTTTTAGCTGAAAACCATCACTCTTTGTCCTGCTGCTCCAGGCAGTACTAATAGGGCTGTCCCCAATTTTTTATCAGCTCTGACAGGCTGGAATAAAGTCTCCCTGCAGCCTTCTCTTCTCCAGACTGAAGCACCCCGATTTTCTCAGCCTTTGCTCATAGGATAAGGGTTGTACACCCCTGATAATTTTGTAGCCCTCCTCCAGACCATTTCCAGCAGATACGTATCTCTCCTGGACTGAGGACCCCAGAGCTAAATCCATGATTCTATCATGAATCCAGGATAGAGAAGTTTCACATCATATTTAACACTGTAATTATGTTGCTTAAAATACCTGGAATAAACTCTGGTAAAAGTTTTTCAGTTTTTCAGCCATAAAGTTAAAATATCCTTTACAGAAAGAATGGTTATTTATAAAATGCTGTTTATTTTTTTTTGTGAAGCAGCAGATCACAGCATTCCTCAAAGATTTAAGATAACTAGCAGCACATGATCTTTAAGAGTCACATCTATTCTTTAATATAAATTGTTGCCTATAGTTATATTATAATTACTGCATGTGTTTTACAATAATGCTTTTTGTCACACATCTGGCCACCAGGGTGCTTTTTAATATTGCCAAGTGCTTAGCTTCTTTTCCCTATATTGGTATAAATATAGCTCTCTTTAAATTGGCTGCACAGTTATTATCCTGTCGTTATGAATAATTCCACTCTATAATTTTAAAGACAAAAAGGATATTGATCCAAAAGGAGCATCCCTCTGCAAGCAGGAGCTCTGCTATTTTGAGACTGTACATTGCTTTTTGATCTGCCTCATCATTTATTAAAAAAAATATCTATAGCTGCATCTCTTTTTATAGATAGAGTTATGGCATGGTCAAACAGCAAAGCGAAATATAGATACAAATGAGGATTTATTCTTCTGATTATTGTGGCTTTAGCAGTCCCTGAGTGCAAGAATTCTTCACTAGATGGGGCAGACAGAATTGACTTGCTGCTTGTAGTGGCACTGATTGAACTCCTTGGTAAATTGAGGCACTCCTGGTGCTCAAGAACCAATCATGTGTTAACCTTGAGTCCTTAACAACTGGTTTGTTTGAATGGAGGAGGACACTAAAGATATAAGTCCACTTCAATATGGGATGTTTCATGACAGGTGAAATGATTAGACTTTAGGTTACATATATTTTTGACTGCCTCTGTTGAAGTCCATAAATTAAAAGATTTTCTTTTCTTTTCTCTTTATTTTTTTTTTTCTTTTATCCTACATTTTAATCTGTGCATGAATTTTTTTTCTTTTCTGGAATATTTGCACAAGTATTTTTCTGGAATATTTCTGGAGACTGATCACATATATTTCTCTCCCGTATATACTGTCCTACTCTCTTTTCAAAGCCTTTCCTTTCAGTTCCGCAGGG
>VXBU01010840.1:49887-115089 GCA_013400315.1 Bombycilla garrulus | reverse complement strand
TGCATTCATTTACCACAAAGATAATGAAGTCGATGATCTGTTGTGCAACATTTCCCAAATTCCAGGGTCTCTCCCTTTCCCTAAGTGATTTAGAAAGGCCTTTTGTAAAAGCATTCAGTTTTGTAAATGGTGATGTGCACATTTGAGCGCTCTGCTAAAAACTCTTCCTCAGCTCCTGCAGCCGGTTGGATCACACCTGAAGTCCCAGTGCAAAGGAGAGCTCATTTTTGTGCTGAGATTCCCCACCACGGGAAGTGCCTGCCTCCCCCGAGCTGTGGGGTGAGCAGGATGGGGTCACTGCTGGCAATTGGAGAATTTCAGCGGCAGGGCAGACATGAAGTTGGGGTAATCACTTACTTCATAAAGTTGCAACTGTACCCAGACAACTCCAAGAACTGTAATAGAAATGTTTTCCCAAGGTCACCACACCATTTTATGAGCTCTTCATCTTTTCCTTCAGGAAGTCGAGGGAAAAATTGAGGCACATTTAGTTTTTGTCATAAACCCATTCCAAAGTTTAACTATATGACCCAGCTAGAATTAATCTCAGCATAAATACATCTCTTAAGTCTTCAAGATGCCCACTGAAATCAGGTGATCCAACAGCAGCTCCCAAACCCCCAAAATAATGAAATATGTACATTTAAGGAGAATAATGTTACAATAACAAAACTGAATTATTAATATCCATTAGCTCTATTAAATCATGACAATCTGAGTGAGACATGGATTGCAATTCCCTTTTTGTGAATAAGCAGTGAGAAGCAGGTATGTGTTGCAGGCACTTTATACTGCACTGACAATTAAAATGTGTTGGGGAAAAATATTTTGAAGTAGAATGAAAACGACTACTGACTTGGCTTTTCCTGGGGAACAAGAAAAGAAAGAAGTAGGGGTGACAAAAAGAGGTGAAACCTAATATGTTGGTACTAATCTTTATTGGCCTATGCCTGTGAAGAGAAGTTAATGAGGTAGGAAAAAAGCTCAGTGTTTCAGTGCTGTGAGACAGCTGCAAACTCTCCAAGCAGATGGGTCATCAATATTGAGATTAAAGTCTTGGACAACCTAACAGCCTTCAAAAGAGCACCTCAAAGTTTTCAAGAGATGAAAAAAAAAAATCCTTCAGTAATTGACCCAAGCAGCTTTGGGGTACAATAATCTTTAAGTAGTGAAACAGAGGCCAGAAGTAATGCAAAGACACAACTGAGGTTTTTAGACTTTTAACAACAGGACTCTAAAAAAATGTACATTTCAATATAACATTAGACATCACTGCTTCAGGATTACACAGAGACACCTGTGAATCTCTGCTTCACTGGCAGTAGGAGGAAGGGCTCCTGCAGGACAAATCCTTGACGCCTACTTAATAATTCCCACATTCCACCCCTGCTGTTTTGCATTAGTTTCAATTTATTATACATCATGTTTAAAATTTAGGCACTGCAGATGGCTCTGACAAAGGACTTTATCACGTTCATGTCGAATCGATGGCTAATTAATTGACTTCATCTACTTGCTTAATTTTGAAAGGGAGAACCTTGAATAAAGATTGACTTTCCCTCCATGGGCATTTATATGACTTTGACATTTGCTGTCTGCCTATCTTATTTAATAAAAATATGCCCTTCAGATGAAATGCTGAGTCATTATAACAATAACAATAGCTATTAAAATTATATCCAATGTGTTTCATTAGCACTTCTCTCAGTGAGACACTTTGAAATAAATTAGCATTGCCCTGTACCGGAGAAAGAATTTCAATTATTTCTTTCAAGGTTAATTCATGGAATGAATTGAGGGCCAGGTCTCGCAAAGTGTCAGGATTTGGACTCTCTGTTTCTCTCATATCTGTCTTTGGTTTGACAGTGAAGAGGATGGCAAGGAGTTTGATAACAGGCCAGTGAGTAAAAGCTAAAGTGGTAAGTGAACAGTAAAATACGTCTATAAAAACACAGAGTTTGCAAAACGTCTTGAAGTGTGGAGCTCAATCTTTTGCCGTGCTATATAATCTGCTCTGAAAGTGTTTGCTTCTGTTATTGAATACAGGGGAATTTTCCACCAGTCTTCCTTAAAAAAATGCTGACTTTTTGGAACAGTTAACCAATTCCAATCTTAAATACCATCGTAAATTGATTTCCCTTTGTTCTTGTGCAAATATTGGGTAAAATATGGCTCTGGGGTTTATCTAGAACTTCTCTCACCTTTTGCCTTCTGAGCCACCTGTGAAGAGGATTTTTGTCTGATTTGATACGTATTCTGCAAGGGAGTAATTTATCACCAATTTCCTATATCCTGAGTTCTTATTCCCTTGGGCATCCTAGAAACATTTTTGCATCCCCTTAAGTTTGATCTTTTCCCTAAACCTGCAACCAAGACTAGTGTTCAAGGGTTTGTTTTGTTTTTCTTTTTATCAAATACAAATTGTTCACAGGTAGGTGATGAACAAACCTTTGCATTCCACTACTATTTTTGGCCTCAGGTTTTGTAATATATATTCTTGTTGTTACACCCCCAATAAATTTCTTTTCATTGATAGGTTTCATTCTGTCAGCAATTTAATTTTCAAAAGCACTGAGTACTTCCCATATTTCACTGTGTGATGGATTTCCCACAGGCTTCAACAGCCTTTCAAAATCCTGTTTCAAATTATTGATTTTGATGACAAGAAGACTTAATTAAATCAATAAAATGAGCAGAAATCCAGTGCCAAGCATAAGAAATTTGGAATCCCAACCTTAGAATTTGGAATAAACAAAATGGTAGCACAAAATCAAATAAAGCACTTAATTGTTTTTAATTTTTTTTTCCCTGTGAGCTTCATTTATATCACAGCCATTGTGGTTCAGGAGAAAAAAAAAAGGGATAAAGAAAAACTTCTGAGAAGTTTTGTTTATTTGCAAATTTTTATTTGTTTATTTTGTTTGTTTTATTTGTTTATTTGTTATTTGGTAGTGACTGTGATGTCTTTTGGTAAAATGAGAAGAAAATTCATTAACTCAGTATTATGGGGATTTTTTTAATCCATTATTGTTTACCAGAAATATTAGAAAGAGTTGTAGTTGCAAATAATCCAATACTACTGAAGACTAAATATGTGCTTAGCTGTGTCTTTTGGGAATCTTTTTGTGTCCTTAACTAGCACCAGTACAAAGACTGAAGAAAATGTGCCATTCTTTACTGATTTTGCATGTGAGGAGAGGAGGAAAGATATGTTGGATTGTGATGCACCACTTGAAGAACCAATTTCTCGTGTTTCACATAAGAGCTCTATCAACATTAAACTGTGGACTATAAATAATAAAAAATTTATAAGGCTATGTAATTGTGATTTTTTTTTTCTGGTTTCTAAATGGCACAATAATTGCAGGCTTTGAAGTAGGATAAGGAGGTTCAAGAAGTATTGAGGACTATACACAAAATACTTATCCAAAATTATTCAATTCATGTCCTGCTGCCATTGGGCAACAATAAGTTTAGGAGTGTTTGATGTTGATTCAGAAAATAAAGTGTTTTTCATAATGTTATTTTCTGATTACTTTCTTAGAGGGAGAGTCTCTAAATACTTAGTAGATTTGTAGACAACATTATACAAAAAATATGAGGACATGTTACACATAAAAAGCCTTCATTCTGGGAATTCTTTGGGAAGTGCTGGGTACAAGGAGGTATGACAAGGCTATTAGCCTATCAATTTCTGTTTTATAATCAAAATATTAGTCCTACAATACTGTACTTCATCAACAATTCCTTCATCATAATTAGACAATCCATTTTAAATTATGAGCAATTCCTGCTCAGGAAATTAAAGCCTTATTTTTTACCCAGATGGTCCAAAAGATTTAGGTAAACATCTCCTTTCAAGACATTTCTGGTGTTCATAATGTCACAATATGTTTTTTTTTAAAGGATCTTTTCCATCAGCTTTGACTTTTATTATCAGACAGCAGACACATCTGTTGAAATCTAGAGCAGCACAAATGCAAACGATCATTTTTTTCCAGAGTAGACTTCCTGTATCTTTTTAGGGGCAGTCTTTTCACACACTGTCAGAAAGAAAACCTCTCACAGGATTATAAAAAAACACTCTCACAGTAATTAAGGTATTGAGGCCAATGGTAGCAGGGCTTGATCATTGAACACCTTGAAAAATCCATTGAAATACACAACCAAAGTATGTAGGGTTATTCTAGAATATTGTATTAGATAATTAGATTTTTATTTTTCCTATATGACTCAATGGCTTGTGCAGTTATTTTGTACCAGAGTGACAAACAGCCTTGGATATGTGAACAACTACTCTGCTGACATCATCTTACAGCAAAAGGCAGCCTGCAGTTAATACCAGCTCTTCAGAAAGGTGACACTGTGTTAATTAACACCATGGAGAAGAGCACGAGGATAAAGTGTGGCTACACAAGGTTGTCAAGTGGTCAAGAAGCAGTTCAGAATCACTGAAGAAAATCATAATCATAATTCTGCTTCATTGCAGTCATGGACTGTACTCAAGAATATAATTAATAAGATTAGTTGGCAAAAAAATAAAGTTTTAATAATAGAGTTATCTGTGCTCCTATGGAAGGATTCCCTAATTAAAAATGTAGCAGATAGGAACCATGCAGAGCATAGAGTTTTAGGGTTTTTTTAAAGATAAACAGGATTATTTATACCATAATCGCAACATAATTGATAATTTCATTTTCCAAGGACATTTTTTGGATCATATTGCGCCATTTAATCATGCAAATGAATAGACAATATGTTGAATACTCACCTCAGATAATACGTATATATATTTCTAAGGCAAAAAAACCAACTAAGCAAACAGATTTTTAGTTATGGAGATAAAAAGATCAAATCAAGTGATTTTCAAAGCATAAAAAAAAGCTGGTAAAATTCACAATAAAAGTAATCTTTTTTCTACAGAGCTACTCCAGCATTTGTGTCTTATAAATAAATGATTACTAAAGTTTAGCACATATTTTTTAAAACTTGGAAACAAAACCAAGAGCGTATCTTGTGGAATCATAATTTCTCCTATGGAATGGCTGATATTCCGTGGGAAAAGTAACTTTCTAAAAATTTTAAGTAATAAATCATCAATAAATTAATAAATTATCAATTTTTAATAACAAGTTAAATTTTGATAAGTAAATTTTAAAAAATTCTGGTGCTGACCAGTTTTATGCAATGGTTTTTCAGATGTAGGGTCTTTTCAGACACAGAAACATGTTTGCAACAGGAGTCTGTTTCCTCCAGACACAAAAGAGTGTAAATCAAACCCGAGTGACACCACATGACAGCTCAGGCTCATGAGCAGCAGGTGGCAGTAGGTTATTTATTATTTTTACACTGTGTTGCAATGGATTTACGTTCCTATCATTTACAGAAATTGCAGGGAATATGTGCATTAATTAATTAATGAGTGTTTTAAGTCATTTTTCACTGTTTACCTCTAACATATGCATCCTACCTCCTACTCCTGACACAGGGGTTTATCAGTCTGAAAATATGAGAGAAGGTGATTTCTCTAATAGTGTTGTATGTTGTCAGAGCAATTTTATATGACTTTAAAATCTCTCTTTGTTGCTAGTTTTTAAAGACAGATACCGGTACCTCTCTTACAAAGGACTTTTGGAAGTTAGGAGAATAATAGAGAGGTACTCGCTTGAAGGCCTCAGCATGGCGTGTGAAGCATTAAATGGATCAGAGCCACTGGTAGCAGCAGTTACAGCAGAACCACAGATTCCCAGGATGGTTTGGGGTTGGAAGGGACCCCAAAGGGATCCAGTGCCCCCCCTGCCACGGCAGGGACCCCTCCCACTGTCCCAGCTGCTCCCAGCCCCAGTGTCCAGCTTGGCCTTGGGCACTGCCAGGGATCCAAGGGCAGCCACAGCTGCTCTGGGCACCCCGTGCCAGGGCTGCCCACCCTCACAGGGAAGAATGTCTTCCATATATTCGGGTTAAATTTACTCTTCTTCAGCTTAAAGCCATTCTTCCTTGTCCCATCACCACCTGCCCTTTCCAGCTCTCCTGGAGCCCCTTCGAGCACTGGAGGGGTCTCTGCGGTTTCCTGGAAACCTTTTTTTATCCAGACCGCGCGATCACAACTTTCTCGATGTCGGCGGCAGAGCCGCTCCCCGCTGTGCCCGTGCCGGAGCTCCTGTGGCCTGGCTGCGGCAGCTCCAGCTCCTCGCTGTGCCGGGCCCAGGGCTGGGGCAGCTCTGCAGGTGGCTCTGGGCCGAGCGGGGGCACGGGGGCAGAATCCCCCTGCCCTGCTGCCCCCCGTGGGGCTCGGCCCAGCGCAGGGCTTTGGGGTCCCGGCTCTGCCCCGCGGCGCCCCCAGGGCTCCTCCAGGGCTGCTCCATCTGCTCGGCCCGGCCCGGACCCGGCCCCGTGAAACCTCCTGGGATCCCCAGGGAACACTCTGGGATGTGCAGGGAACACTCTGGATGTGCAGGGAACACTCTGGGATGTGCAGGGAACACTCTGGGATGTGCAGGGATCCATCTGAGTGCCATCCTGTCCCTCAGGGCTGCCACTGCACCCTCAGCTCGGTGTCATCTGCAAACCTGCTGAGGGTGCCTCAATCCCTCTGTGTCATTGGTTCAGATGTTAAATAACTCTGGTCCCAGTACACCACTGGTCCTTGATGTCCAGCAGAGCTCTGACCTGTTGACCCTACCCTATGTAAGCAACTATCCAGCCACATTCTTATCCACCTAACAGCCCACTCATTAAATCCCTCTCTCTCCAGTTTAAAGAATATTGTGAAGGGCTGCAGTTGGCAGAAACAAATGACTGGAACTAATACGTCTAAGAGGAAAGTGAAGACAGTATCAATAATGTGAGTATATTTGTGTGAATGATACCAATTCACTCCAAACAGCCCTGCCCAAAATTCCCAGTAATTTTGGGGAAATTACAGGGCTGCTCAAATCTTGTGTGACAATGCTTTATGAGAGTATGCAGTTGAACTACAGAATGGGGAAATAATAGTAGTCATCAGTATCAGCTACCTATGCAATAAATACCCTTTTAAAATCACGTCGGCAGCAGGGAAAGCATTAGAGAGGCATTGATTTTTGCAGTGTGACATTCTAATTAAATAAGAAATGCACAAACTTTTTGAGAGAAGCATTAGAGTGTTGTATCATTTCATGCAAACGCCTCTATAATTTTGGTGATGATGCTATTTTTCATTGTGGATAAAACTATTTAATTTCTTTCTTTTCTCTTTAATTCCATGTGGTAACCTCTTTGGTCATGGCTATGTGCGAAGAGAGGAATCCTAAATTATTTGCACAAGAGTGTCCAAGTCATCCCTACCTGCTGACACAGCCTCTATCAGACTGAATATGTGCCTCATTTCTTCTAACAGAGGAAATTATGATCACTTTCAAAGAGATTAATAAATACGCTCTCTCTAAACTCTGGAGCACTTATGTGAATGCTGAATAAGAAGGCACAGTAGGACTTTATGCAAAAAAGTTCTTTTTGGAACCAACTATTCTTCAAATCTGCATTTATGTGGGGGTTTTTAAAGCTACAGGAGAGTGCAGGAAATGCAGTTTCCTTCTGAATACTGGAAAAAATTTGACTCTGTAAAAATATATATATTATACTGGCACTATGAGGGTTGAAATGAAATTAAATTATAAGTTTAACACAAATAAGACTTTCTTCAGACACCTGTCCCACATAATGATCATCAAAGCATCTGTAAAGAGTAGTAGAAATTGTTAGTTTATGAGTTACCATTCTAGTTACTGCTAATAATCTGTTTTCCATCTAAATGTGTGGCTATTGGTATGAAGGCATTATGTCATACAAAAGTCTGATTTTAGTACAATATTCTGGCTGTACAGTAACTACTTTACAGATTCCAATTTTATTCAGTAATACAGTTTAACGCTTGGTGAGACAGATTTGAATAGAACTTGCTGCATGACAATCTCTTTCATTTCAAACAGATAAGTAAGATGCAGGGGATTTATATTACTCAAGTTCATTATCTGTAAAAAGAAGAACTTAAAGTACCTGATTCAGCTTAACAACCCACATTCAGATGATTTGCCTCGCTGAGTTCAGCAGTCACAAGAGAAGATGTCACACTGCCAGTGCTGCATCAGATCAGCTGGATTTGTCTTGTCCACCCTTGAAAAAAATCCAGGTACTGACCATATAAATAAACTGAAATATGAGCATTCAATTTATCTGCATACATTTATCTGTGCTTTTTTTCTTTTTCTGAATATGACATCAAATTAGGTTAGTTTATGAAGCTGGCTGGTCACATGATGTGAATGTGAGGAGGAACAGCATATATTAAATTTTTAACTCATCTGGGCATAGAAAAACAACTAAACACCATAGACCATTTTGACTGTATCCTGTCTGCCTTTGAAATGGTTACTTGTTTACCCTTATGCCCTTGGAATTAATACCAGAGTAAAGAAACTTCTTAATTTTCAAAGTATTATGAGGTTATAATTGCTTTCTGAGGAATCAAAGGATTTTGATAACCAGAAAGTCACAACTAACTTATGAATATTATTAGTGAATCCTACATTATGATTCATAGAATGTCTGTAAGTTGAAGTAACCACATTCGGTAGTCCATATATTTTAATTTTTTGACTTTTGAATGTTCAAAACAGCACTCCCTGCTTACATTGAGTCTGGTTTATCAGAAAAGCATTTACCTGTTGCTCTCACTGATCTAGTTCAGAGTTCTTGGTTTTACAATACCTCGCTATGGTGATTTCTGATTGCTCTAAACTTGTGCAAACACCCACCACATCCCATCCCACTCCCCTTACAGGCAGAGTAAATGATCTTTAACTACTCATAGGTTCATATAAAAACAAAATTTCCAAAGATTGTAAAGTTTTTTTTTGAGAATTAATTCTGATTGAATTTTAACAACACATCAGCAATATTTAGGAATGGTTTTACATATTCAATATATTTTTTACTAAGTACAAAAGTTCAGAAAAGGATTTCTTTCAAAATATAAACATTCAAACTGTTGGTAAGACAAGTTACATGTTTNTTTTTTGACACTTGATTTTTTACTAAGTACAAAAGTTCAGAAAAGGATTTCTTTCAAAATATAAACATTCAAACTGTTGGTAAGACAAGTTACATGTTTGCAGTATTTTGCAAAAGCTTTTGTATTGAAATAATCAAGTGTCAAAAAAGAGTCAGTATTAAATCACTATGTAACAAAAAACACATTGAAAACTGTGGGCAAGCCAGCCACATGTTCAGCTTTATTTTTCTGACAAGTTAATGTGGGGAATTCTGCTTAAATTGTGTACGAGCTCATAGTATTTATTGTTTCCTTTTGTTATGGTATGACCTTAAATCTTTATTCAGAAAATAAAAACTAGTACAACCTATTACAATCACATGGAATATAAGCAAATTACGAATTTTCCACAGAGACATGTTTGGTAATTTTTGCTAACTAAAGAAAAACTGAAGTTGAACAGCTTGCACCTCTTTCTGAATACTTTATGATATGAGGAATGAAGCAGAGACAAAGTATTTCCATCTCTGGGGATGCTGAATTCTGATTTGTATTCAGGTGCCCACATCCCTCTGGCTCAGCAGACTCTTATACCGGAATTATGTACCTACATCTTCGGAGCAGGCTGTTGCCATCCATTTGGGTTGCCATCCACTCAAATAATCCCCAGAAATGGTTAACTGAGGTTTTGCCTGCCTGTTCCTCCTTCACTTTAGTGATCAGAGTTTTTCTCCAAGTTCTCTGGGCTGCTGTCCAAAGGTGGCACCTAATTGTTAATCAGACAGGGTTTTATGAATGCAGGAAATCGGTCACAGCCAGGGAGTAGTTACAAGGTCGTGATAATAAAAGTTCCACTGGCACTCAGGAAAGGAAAGAGATGAGTATTTTTGCACCTGCCAGTCCTGTAGTGCTACAGCCATCATCTGCCTCCCTCCTAGGGCTGACCCACTGCCACACTCCTCTATTTCTTAAAATTCTTCCACTAAATCTCCTCTCAGTCCCACTGACTGACTATTGTGGGTCTGCTGCTCTACATTCCTGTAGGATCCACAGCTATTTTCCTTATACTCATTATTGTATCATTATCCTTTCTTGTTAAGTGCTTGGGAACTTTAAAATTTTTCTGTTAACCTGAAGTATAAATGCTTTCTGTTTTCATCCACAGTACTGTTGAAAGACAGAGTATATTCAGGAACTGGTTGTATTTTTTTTACTACTAATTCTAGGATTTCAGTGTTGAGATTTAGTCCTTTCATCTTAGCTGTCTAAAAATAGTTTAACTCGTGATTTTAACATGATGTGCTTAGACACTGAATGACTTGTAGTGATGCTCTGATTTTTCTGAAGACAAAGCAAAACAAAAACCAAACAAACCCAAAACATAACACAAACCACATTATTTAGTGCAAGTGATCTCCCTTTATTCACTGTTATTTATTAACAGCAAATATATGTGGCATATTAACATTTTTATTTACTTGCAATGTATAAAGATTTGTCTAAGAAAACACGGTGGTAAAGCTCAGAGCATATGAATACCCAGTATTAAGTGTGAAAAAAGTAAAAAGTGTTTAAAAAATAAGTGATAAAAAGTGATGAAAAGTAACATAAAAGCTGTTTATAAAGTAGAAGAGACGCTGGTAGGGAGCAGGTGACACAAGAGAGATGAAGTGAGGTTATGGAACTGTGTTGTGGCAAACACCCCACAAATACGGGGCGGTGGTCTGCTGGGAGATGGAGAGGTCCACAAAGCTGGGGACGTCTCCAAGGTCGAGGAGGAAAAATCCATTAGCAGCTGAAATGAGGAAGTCATTAGCTCGTTGGAGGAGAGCAATTTCCTTGTGAAGGCCATGGAGAAATCCCGATTAAAATCAGCCAAGGGTATTGTTGTGTGCAAAATGATTTCTGTGGTGGTAAAAGGCTGCTTTCCTCAGGCCCTTTTTTCCCCTGGGAACACAAAAATTAGAAAGCACTGATTGCTGGTTTGTTGGTGTGGTTTTTTTGTTTTAAATTCAAGGTCAAGTGATATTTTTAAAGGAGGTGTAGTTCTCTAACTCATTTCTTTCCCTTTTTTTTCCTTGGATTTATAATGCCTACGGCATTAAAATTGGCAAAAAACAAAATGCAGATAGATCATGGAACATGTTGAGAATACAGTGGAAGAAAGAACAGCCATCAACAGCAGTAATAATAAGGAAAAAAGTTGAAAATCTGTAAACACAATCTAAAATATAGGCACAAAATCTAAATCTTAGCACACTGTAAAAAAATTTGTAGGTTCATAAAGCTGACTCATGGTCAAGTCAAGGAAATCAGAAAAGGTGTAAATGAGACAGGACTGATCACAAAGATTGCAATGTACGGAAATTTTGGAAATGGGTCACATTTACTTGTTTCTTTGATAATTGTTAAAAAGTTGGAGATAATTTCAAGAACAGAGAAGCTCTCCCTGGGCTGGGGTGTCCTGCATGCTCAGAACAGGAGAGGAACTGGAAAGAAAGTGTTGGAAGGGAATGTGATGTGGAAGGGAGGCAAGGTGCGAGTGAGGAACATCCGCGCCAAGGTGTTTCTCCAAGGTTGTATTTAGTCATGTACTGCAGTGTTGTTACTTGAGCAGTGATTAAAAGGATATAGTCTGCAGAGCTGCGAGGCTGTTATCGAGGGAAAGGGAGAGATTAGAAGGTGTTACTAGGGGATTATAAATATCTAATAATACCAGAGCTTTCCATAATTAGCACAACGGGCCTACAAAAAAACCAACAACCAAAAAAAAAACAAAACCAAAAAGAAACCAAAACCAACTAACAAAAAAAACCACAACCAGAAAAAAGAACACCAAAAAAAACCCAACAAAAAAACCCAACACCCCCAAAACAAAACAAAAACAACCCCCCAAACAAACAAATAAACAAACAAACAAAAAAAAAAAACAAACTGAAAAAGACAGTTAACAGAATAAATAAATACCTCACTTTTTGTGCAGTAAGAGCTCCCAAAATTAAATCTAAAGATAAATTAGATTTGCTTATTTTTTCTTAATGCTATTTCTGGCAAATTTATTTACATTTCTGGTGTTTCCTTAGCTGATATTGTGTAGATCCATGTTCCTCCCAGTTTAACTGCAATTTTACTGCGATTTTGAATATATACCAAGACAGCAAAAATACTTCATATAGCTGATGAAGTACCAAAGTCAAGGCTGTCTTGCAAAAACCACTCTGATTTTCAGATCTGGGGAATCTAATAGAATAACTAGAGCTAGAATTTCTGCCTGAACTTTTCTTCTTCTGCCAAATTGATTTTATAATTGGGTTTTTCCCCCCCAAGTTTTGTTCCTGTGGTTGCCTAGTGCCAGGTGAAGTCTGAAGCAGTTCCATTTGCCCTTGTACTTACATTTCTTCAAATGGTGTTGCTCCATGTGAAGTAATAAAAATGCCTTGCACTGCTGGGTGCCTTTAGTGATGTCAAATGATGTCGTGCTCGACATCCAGAAGTACCTGATATTGTCTCTGATACACTGGTGACCTCTGTGAGAGAAGTTTTGCTTTTTGCAGCTTGCAAATGGTTGCCAGGAGAGGGATGTGCAGGAGAGGTCAAAAGAATATGTGAAAAAAAAATTAAAAATCCTAAATGTGAAGATTCTAACTGAAATATCACACATGGGAAGGGCTTTAACAGGAAATGTGTTTTGATATATACAGACACACATCCATAAGTACGCTACAAATTTCTTCATCTTATGTATTAATCTTTTATGTTCTATATTTATGTGGGCATTCAAATCCATTAAATAGATATATTTTTCAATTACATTTAAAAATCTATATAATCCATATAATCGAGTAATATAATGGTTGAATATACAAACTTTCATTTTATGTTAAAACTAAAAACAGATTAGTAGAGAAATAGACAGGAGAGAACTGCCAGCAAAGGGAGTTAACATCTTTTATCTAGCCCTAACATTGAAATGTTAGGATTAATTATGTGAAACACGACACACTGAACATAAGGGTTTCCACTGAATGGTTCCAAAACAAAGGACAGGAATGATAAAAAATAGGACAAGGTTGTTACTATTGACAGTTAACGACACTCAGGTTAGGGATTTTCACTCATATGTGCCTTTGCAGGATTTGTGGCATTCTTCAAAATGCTGCATTTGCTTTTTGGTTTTTTTTCTCCTTTTTAAACTGTTCCATGTAATTGCCTTCCCTGAAGACATTCAACTTCAGGAATAGATAAAGCTACAATTATTTTAGAGATTCATGCATGCATTTAAACAAAAGGGGAAAAGGAAATCAGAATACCACCACCAGAATTATTTTCTGTTAAATGTTTTTCTACATGTGAATCAGGATTTCAGAGAATAGCATATGTAGATGGTAAGATAATTCTTCTAGAGCTCCACAGCCTCTCCATGACAGAAGATTTTCTATTTCCCAATACATTTTTTCCCATTGTTAGTAAGTCAGGGGTTTTTTTTGTTTGTTTGTTTTTGGTGTTATTTTAATTTTTTTTTTCTGAAGATCTGTATTGTTGTTTTTTTCTAGATTATTTTTTATGTTCCTGGTAGTTCTCTATAGTATTTGTACATCATTATTGGTACATGGTGGCCTTGGTGGTCTTTGGTCTTTTCAGCACCCTCTAGAACAGTGAGCTGAAAAACCTTAAAAGGAAATTTTTCCTGTTAACTGAAATAATTTGCCAGAGGTGTAAACAGCCTCAGGATTACTACTGAAGCCAATAAATCATCTTCCCTCTTATTATTCTTGTTTGCTGTGAATTTTTTGTGTTGCTTTGATCTGCAGAAAAACAGAAATGAATGTACATAGCAGTTACTCCAGAAAAATGTATAATTCATTACCAGTAGATACGATAGTCAAAAAAAAACAAAACAAAACAAAAAAAAACCAAAACAAACTTTAAAGTAAGAAATTGGGCTGAGTGTCTTTTAAACAACATTCTCTGTGTGAGCCATGACATTTCTCTGTTTTAACATTCCCCAGTACTTTGTTTGTAATATGGAGACCAATTTTTTATTTCAGATTTACACTGAAAATAATCAGATCATTGAAACTGTATTGGCACAGAGGAAGTTAGCTTTCCACTGGAGTAAGTCCTTTGTAAAGAAGACAGTAAAGGTGCAATGTATTTTTATAGCAGAAAAGTAACAACGGATTAATATATCAATGTTATGAGCCTTTAAGGCCTCAGCCACATATTTTCATAAAATAAGAACAATCTAATTTTGTTTATCACCCACCTAGATTGAAAGAATATCGTAATGTTATTTTTGTAGGAGAAGTAACAGTATAAATATTTGCTTTTCAGAAATGAATGGAAACTATGGCAAACATGCAGTTTACAAGGACAGGAGAAATTAAAAGGAAACAATTTTTTTTTGTTAAAATAAAAAAAAAAAAAAATTAGAAGGGTGCAACCAAATGAACACAAATGCCACAACTCTTACTCATAATAGTAATAATAATTACTCAAAATAACACCATCTGCCTCATCAAACATAATTTTTTTCTTCATCACAGCTGGTCAAGACTTTCTGTTCAGTAGCACAAAATTCTGCTGAGAAGGAGCAAAACTATTCACACACCTCATACTTGCATCCATGCTTGCAGTGTGCACACCTGAAGAAAACTTCCTGAGAAAGAAAATTTCAAAGAATCTGTTTCTTAGCAGTTTGTAGTTCGCTGAAGTAATTTGTCTAGCATGTTACTGATTCCACTGGGCATAAAAAAAAGTTTATGTGTTTGGAGGGATGCTGTGATCCCTAAACTCATCTCATGTCTGTTAGCAGAGCAGGGCCTACATTTATCAAATTTTTTTGGGCCTCACCCAGGTAAAATTTGGGTATTTTCAAGGATGACTGTTTCACAGCCTCTGTGGAAAACTACTGCAATATTTAACCACTCTCAGAGTCAGAAAGTTTTTCCTTTCATCTAATTGTCATTTAGAATCTTTCAGCTTGCACCTGTTTTCTCTGCCACCAGGCTCTGTCAATCACCACCTTTTGAAATAATGTCATATCATTTTGAAATAACATGATGAAACTTGTGTTAAACTCACTGTGGGTATGCCAAATTCCATCAGTCAAGGATTTGTACAGAATACTGATTTTCCGAATCTCAAAGATTTGTTAGAAAAGAGGAGAGAAAAGATGAGTGAGAACCTCCTGCCCCTTCCTTTTCTAATATTGGAATCCATACACTCAGGTAATTCATATGTGCTGAAAAAGGTAAAAGAGGTGTAGAGGTACCTCAGACAAGAGGAGAAGCAAAACAACAAGAGTGACTCCAGCTGATGTGTAACCTGGAGGAAGAAATACTGGCAAAATAGTCAGCAAAACTGTCTGAATAAACATGGTTTTCTCTAACCAATTATAATTTTGTAGCAGAAACATGTCCTAGTTCTCTTGAGAGTGAAATCCTTTGTGTGTGTGTTCATTTACTCTCCCAAAATGCTAAAGATCTTAAGGCAGTGTGCTTTTGATTGATGGTTCTCTGATTATTAGGTAACCAGCAGGCATCTTGCAGCTTTCATCCCATCACCCTGATTGTCATTTTGAGGAGTCTAGGTTGCTGCTGTAAGATCATTATGCCATTTCACAGCTGCATTTGCATTATCATTGTCTCTTGTAAAACTAATTTAGAAAACATCTTGGATTTTTTGGGGGGTTTGTTTGTTTGTTTGTTTGATTATTTTTTTTAAATTTTTTTTTTGTGGTGGGTTATAGTTAAGTTTATGAGTTTGCTTGCGGTTGCCCTATTGTTTGCTGTTGCTCATTGGCACCTGAAAAGTCACAAGTGGAATTTTTGGTCATAGGTCTGTTTTGCAGAACCCTCTCATGTCTCTGGCATAAATAACTATGGCTTTTTTGTGCCTAGCTAGAAAACATTAAATAATTTAATGGCATGCAACTATACAGGCTGAGTTTCTGCTCTCATTAAAATATTATTATCTCCTACCATCTGCCTGTTGATTTTCCACTTGAACATTTCAGTAGTTAAGGAATATCTCAAATGTTCCTTGGAAAAGCTGTGCCAATGCCTTTACTCACAGTATCACGCACAGCAGTGAAAGACCCAGTGTTCTCTAAATTGCGCTGGGAACTACAGCAAATGACAGAGGAGATTGACTTTATAGGCAGAATTTTTTAAAAGCATTATGCACGAGCATTAGGATGATTTCCTGTCATTGTTCCTGAGCGCCCGACTTGGCACCACAACAGTTTATAACAAAATGAGTAATGCTCTCAGAAAGTTCTGATGAGGAAATAATAGCTCCCATCATTTTGCACAGACGGGAAACTGCTGAGAGTCTGGGCTCAAGTTTTATTTAAAGAGAAGGAAACTGAGAATGTTTGTGTCAGAGGACAGATGTCAGTTGCTTCTCTCTTTATCTTAAACTGAGCTATTATCTCAGACCTAGTTGGTTCCCTCTGTACTAAAAATGCTTGCAACTCTTTTTACTTAGATACCTCTTTTCGTTACCTCTGCATATTTGAATGTTATTTTTATTTTGTTATGAAGACTAAGACTGGAGATTGCATAATAATGATTTTTGCTTTAAACTGTAAAAATACCCAAACCCTAAGCGTACCCTGGCTACCCTAAGCACAATCTACATGTCACTAGTACTTATAACTTGTTCTTGGGACTAAATGGTGNNNNGTGAAGAAAGTAGAATTTACGAAGATCCCGATGTTACACTCTTCATTTATAAAAAGTTTTTATCTGTCTAGAAGTTCAATAAAGCCATCTGGGCTCCAGCTATGTGTGGGAGAGAGCTCATATTGAAATTATTGAATCTTGACCCTTGACTTCATAGTACGTTTTACTGTGTAATTACTGCACTTATTGTTCATGTTTTAATTGCTATTCCTTACCTAATTTTAGTCTTGTATTTACTGTGTACTACTACTGCTATTTCTATTGCTATGAGATATTTACTATCTATTACATAATTAATATGTGCTCACTACATAACTGCATTGTGCAATATTTTGTGAAAAAAACTGTGTGAATATTCTCTAGAATTAGCCCCAGTTTCTGTGACTCTGGAATTTTTATTATTCTTTTTTTTTTTAGTTTCAGACAAAAGTCTGTAGATTCTTGTTAAAAATACAGATCTATGGCTTCCTAATTTTCACTTAGAGTACAGCCAGCGGTAAACCCACAAAAGCAAGTGTTTCTCAGAGCTCCTCAGAGCTCCTGCTGAGGAGCACAGGTTCTCTACAAGAAACTTATGCTGTAAATATGACAAGCTGTCAGCTTCAGTGTGCGTGGCTGCTGCACTGAAACTAGAGGTGAATCAAACCTGGTCAGAGATAATCCCCCCAAAAACCTGGCTGAGCAGTTTTGCCAGACCTGTGCGATGTTTTTCTTTCAGATACCATCAAACCAGTCAGCTAAAGCAGTTGTTGGCCAGTTCAATTGAAGCTCATCCTTAAAATGTCATATGCTGAGTTTTTGTTTGGAAAGAATTAATTGTGGGAACACCTCCTGGCCTGTGATGCACTGCAGACTCAGCTGTTCCCGGCCCCTGGCTTCCCCTAGGATTATTTATCATGTGATAATGTGATTTATCCTTTCTTTGGATTCTTGCTTGATGATGGTAACTATCAGAACTGCTGACAAGAAAAAAAAACTCAACAGAAATTAGCAGATGAAATGAAATATGTTCTGGGTAGGAGTTCATGGTGATGGCGGCAGTTAATGGGACTGCACTGAGCAGCGTTGACTTGGATCAGGTAAATTGTTGACTTCTGGGTTTAGTAAAGACATTTTTCTCTTAATACCACACCTATCCATAAAACTATGCAGCAAAGTGTTATTGCATATTTTATAGGCAAAAAAATTTAAACTTTACAGCCGGCACAGAAATGTGCAATTTGCATATGCAAATTATACACAAAATGTCACTAATCCCATCCAGAAAGTCATGTAAGTATATCATATTTTATGGTATAGAAGATCACCATTTAAAAGACTACATTTTACATGTTGGACTGAAGATTTATGTCATGATTATCAAGTGTAACTTAACTACCACCATCTAGGATTTTGTTACTGGGTACATCCACAAAGTTGTTCCAAGCACCACTTTTGTCTGAGGGATCTAAAAAGGTTCCTGTATTTCGAGGTAGAGTTGTCCAGAGAAAATGGGCCCAGCTGTGTATCCTGACTTAGGTTCATGTGAAGGAAAAAATAGCTCTGCTGGGCAGGGTCACTGGCAGATCATGCCAACCATGATTTGCTCAGTAAATCATTCCAGGCAGGAAAACACACCCTTATGGATTGCAACATAAATTTCTCAGCTTTATGCTGATGTTTTTATTTTAATAATATGTATTATATCTCATTTTGTTTGAGTTCACTTAGAAATNAAATATTATTATTTATTAATAATAAAGAACATGCATTAATTATAATTATTGTCTATTAATAATAAAGAACAGTTATAAAATATTTTTATTATTTATTAATAATAAATTTTATTAATTGCTCTGTTGGACAGCATAAGTTTTCAAGAGATTACAATGCTTAGATCCCATTAACGGACTGAGTTCATAAGTATTCTTGTCAGCGTACAGTTCTTTACAATTATTTGGATATCTGTGTGAGCAGAGGCTTGGGGCATGAATTTTCAATTGTTCCGTGTTATTTGAGGAGCTCATCTCTGTCCTGAAGCTTTCCCACAAAATCCATGAGCAGGGCATGTCCATAAATTGCCTTAACCGGAAAAGCGGAATTTCTCTTTTTTATCTTGTTCAATGTCCCACAAACTTTTCATAGTTGCAGGTAAATAATTTCATCTTTTTTCTTCAGCGATAGGGGATCTCAGAATCTCACATTTCTTCAAAGACTGTAAGATTTTGTGGACAGTAATATAATCCCTGCTTTCCTCCACTACAGAAATGCCCACCAAAAATCTAGGCAAGGAAAGGGAAATCGTCATGGGTGAAGCAAGATAAAGCAAATTAAGTTCAAAGAAGCCTGCCAGTATGGATAGACTTAAACTATATTCAAAGCTTTTAATTAAACATGTATGTAAGGACAAGAAACACACTCCCTACTGACTGAAAATTTCATGAAAGTAGTATTAAATGCCTACCAGAAAATAATTGCACTTACATAGACAGTCCAATTATATAATTACTTTACTTCAAAGGAAAGTGAGCTCTTGGTACACCAGTTACTTTTGCAAGGCTTCTAAAAGAGGTGTCTTTATACTAAAATACCTTTATCTTTGCAACCTGATAATTAGCAGCATTTGTTAATCAATCGTCATCTTTGTTTCCAACTAAAGAATAGTCATTTAATAATGGTATTCATATAAGCTTATTTTAGTGGAATTAGCATTAACCTAAAGCCAAGAAAAAACCAAATAATGAGTACACAAATGTTTATTATTGGCCTGTGTATATTATTCAAGGCTTAAGATGTAACAGATTTACGTCCAGAAAAGCAGATCTGAGGTATTCTTTTCCATACATTTTAGAAAATTGAACCATTATATTTTTTGCTGAAAACTGTGCAAACAAAATGCTGGTTGTTTTTTACTTTACAAAAGCAGTTTCCTCAAAAAGCTAGGCTTATTCTCTTATGCTGTACTAGTTAATAAGATCTTCAAAAATAATAACTTTATTCCCTCCCATTCTTTCCCTCACTAAAACAAAAGCAGGTGAAGGGAAGGAGTGTCTCAGAGTTTGTTTTTGAAGAAATGTTGATCAAGGCTAATATAGCATTTATAGCTTTAATTCCAGCCTGTAATAAAATATGTGAGAAAATCTGTGAGGAAGTTGTTTTGTTTGTTTGCACAGGAATGTGCTGTCAAAAGTAAAAGTCACTCCAAACAACAATGGCGATCCCAAAAGTAAATATTTCCTTTTTAGTATTTTACACTTCAAATCTAAAGGAATGCTAAGATTGTGAGAGGATGTATTCCATGTGATTGAGGATGTGGCTGAGGGTCAGGATCTGCCACTTTTCCTCTGAATTTAAGTCCTTCCTTCTGCAGTGACAGAACACAGCAAGTTCCTGCTGCTGGCCTGTGGAGTGAAAGATGAGTGGTTATTTTTCTTTAATCTCCAGTCAATTGCTGAAATAAAGGAGAAAATTATTTCACTAATGGCTTCTCTGGTTCCTTTGTTTCTGAAACACACAAATTCCCACAGAATACTCATGAGCTTTGCAACTGTTCACTGCAAAACACTTACATACAGTTCTTTGTATAATCTCTTTCTTCCACACTGATTTTTTTCATGACTGAAGTGTAAGGCTGGAAACAAATGTCTTAATGGTTACAGAAAAGGGGAATCTGAGCAAACTGAAATCACTGAAATGTGATTAAAATAAAGATAATTTTTACTTCTCCATTTGCAGGCACAAATGGAGCAAAAAAATTCCACACAAATTAGTGAAGAGAGGTTATCTGATAGATATTATCTCTGTGTACATCCTATAATCAAGGTTTTATTATTACAGCTCATTCTAGCTTTTCCTGATACAGTATTTTATTACAGCTACCAGCCCTGTGGTTCAGTGCTAAAAACCCTGAGTGCACTTTTCTAAAAAGAAAGAGAAAAACCAGTAGCGCGGTCTTGATAGTTATGGGTTTTGTGTAGTACTTATTTAACTGCAGTGTTGTGCTCATAATGTAATTCAACTATAGTTTATAGGTATGCTGCAATCACTGTTTGCTGCTCAGCTAACTTCTTAAACATAATCAAAGACTGGAATTTAAATTAATTCAGAAAGCTTCCATTGTTTCCACTTTCTGATTTTAAGTGTGCCTTGAAAATGTATGTTAAATACATTAGGTTAAAATTCTTGGGCTATTGCTGAGTGCAGAAAAATCCTTAATTTTGGAGGAAAGGCTTATTCCAGGAGTCTCTTCTGCTGCAGGTACTCTCTCATGGTGCTGTACCCTGTTAGACATAAGTAATGCTCTCCCTGCTCCTAAAAACATTCATTTATATGGCATTCAAGGAACAAAATGATGGCAGCTTTCCTCCCCTTTTTTTCCATACTGCCACCTTCTTCAGCTCCAGGTCCATGAGGATGAGCCACCACAATCCAAACTGTTGTTCTTGCAGGTGGGCTTTCCACCCAAGGGTAGGATGTACAGTTCCTCAAGGGTAGGATGTACAGTTCCTCAGCAATTTTAGAGAGCAGGACACACAGACTGAAAAAGGCTGCTTCAGAATAAATTGCACATGCAAAAATAGAAAAATTTTGTAAATTTTTTTTCCATGTGTATTTCATTACAGTCTTGTTTAAGAGACAATTTGCTGTATATTTAATTTCTACATTTTCCTCTGAAACATGGGAAACTTCCAGTGGCCAATGACAAGAGTAGAAAGAGAAACTCATTGCTAAACCCCAAAAGAAGCTGGAAGAGGTGAAAAAAATATCACATGTGAGCTGGGCAGAAAGCTTGCAGTTTTGTCCAGAGAAAGAGTTGTCACCAGCATGCCCTGAGACAGCTCTTGATGTAGGTTTCTTTCCCCAGGCACATCTGGGCTGGGTGCCCAAAGATTTAAGGAAATGCCAGCCAGTATCTCTGGAAAAATCTGAGTTTTACATGAAAGGACTATGGAGATCTGGAGACAGAACAGAGTTTATGAATGGAGCATGTACTGGGGAGAGATCCTGGCAAGAGGACATGACGAGGAGAGTTATCTCAGTGTGGTCTTGCAGATTATTTTTATCTGTAAGGTTATTTGTGTTTAGTTTGGCTTGATTTGGGTGTCTTTTCTTTTTTCTTTATTTTTCTTTTTTTGATTGCTGGTTCATTAATTTGATTATTTTCTGAATTTATGCTATAACTTACTGTATGAAATTGTTTTGATTTATAAAATACTGATTTGATTAATAAAGGACTGATGGAAACTCTCATGTCAACTTATTTGGAATTAAGAAAGGAAGTCTTCACGTGTGGCAGTATTGTGGTAGTAAATCCCACACACTGCCTTGTCCTCAAGCTGCTGTAGGATCCCAAGAATTCCTGTTATCCCCCGCACTTTGAGTAATGGGTTGAGCAGTGAAGCACCCCTTGTCTGTACTAGAAACTCCTGCATGACTTAGGTGGGGAATGTCTGTACAGAAACCTCTGTTTGACTAAAGAAGGGGAGATCATCAGTCATCCCCTGACAGCCTTGGAACATTCTTTAGCTGAATCACAGCCCAAGTGGAACAGTGACATTGTTACTGCAGGTCTTAAAAAAAATTCCAGTAATCACCAGCTTGGAATATGGGCATTAGTGAAAAATTCGTATGAAAAAACTTATTTTATTTACTGAGGGTGTGTGTCCACTTGCAGGTGAACCATCCCCCTCCACTAAGGCTCACAGTTTACTTATTTTGACACTGAAGATATCAGTATCAAATTAATCTAAGGTGGTGTTTCTAAATAACTGAGACCCTGTTTAAATGACCTCTCTGTGTTTTCCCATTGCAAGAGTTGCATTTCAAAACAAAGTGTAATGCCAAACAGCAACACCCATGTGAGAGGATTTGTTTTGTAGGGCTAATGTTCTCAATTCTGTGGTCAGCAAAGGAAAAATGCTATGGAGTCCTGCTTCCTCGAAAAAAGCAACGCTGGGACAATTGCTCGGCCTGGAGAGAGGAAGCTTTGGAGTAACCTCACTGTGGCCTTCCAGTGTCTGAAAGGGCCGACAGGAAACCTGGAGAGAGAAAATTTCTGTGGGGATGGTATGCCAGACAAGGGAATGGCTCCCTGTGCCAGAGGGCAGGGCTGGGTGGGATTTTGGGCAGGAATTGTTCCTGTGAGGGTGGGCAGCCCTGGCACAGGGTGCCCAGAGCAGCTGTGGCTGCCCCTGGATCCCTGGCAGTGCCCAAGGCCAGGCTGGACACTGGGGCTGGGAGCAGCTGGGACAGTGGGAGGGGTCCCTGCCATGGCAGGGGGGCACTGGGGAGGCTTTGAGATCCCTTCCAACCCAAATAATTCTATGAATTTTCTGTTTGCCTGCAGCCTTCAAGGCAATGGAAGTGCCCTGTTATGGGGCAGGTAGGCACGGTGTAAGCGACTTCAGGTCGAAAAGAAAATCCTACTTGTGATGTGTTTGGAATAGGCCAAGGCACATAGATGAGATATCAGCTCTCAGTGTGGAGGGGTTTTTGCTCTTTTCTTATAGTTTTCCTGGGACCTGAAAGCTCTCCATATCCAGCTTATCAGAGGAGAATGTGCAGTTCCTGAAACCTCATTGGCAAAATCTCTGAGGTTCTCTGTAATGCACTTGCTCCCGACCACAAAAAAACCCAGTGTCACTGCTCAGCTGTTTCTGAAGGTTTCAGTAGCAGAATCTCTCACTCCAGCCAAGTTTCTTATCAAGACTCCACATGGCAATGAATATTTTCTTAATGGAGCAGCATATGAGTAGGTCAGGTCAATACCTGGCTCATGCAGCTGGTGCTTTCCACCCAAAATGGTTTCTCGTGGCTTTGATCTTGAAGGTGGGCCTTACTTGGAGGAGGGACTGCAGGATTTTGTGTGTCCATTTTCACTGCATCAGGAAAGGTCAGTGCGCTGCAGGTCAGGTGGTGCAGGCCTGTATACCAAATTGTGTCCTGTGTGCAATAGGAACGGCACGCTTCAATTCTCTACCAAAATTTCATGAATAGAAAGTGGAACACACTTGGTTCAGTGATTCTGAGTCTGAATTTAAAAATTAATATTAAAACTAGTGCAAATATTGCCCTGTAATGTAAATGCAGGGTATTTTGTATATTTCCCAAGGCCAGCATTTACTGTTCCACGTTCAACCTATATTCTTCAACTCAGTGAAGATTTTCTTCAGGATTGGAATGACAGTTATAAATAGGTAATTACATTCCTGCACCAGATATGCTTGAATCCCCAGCCTAACTTACAATTTCTCCTATTCATAATTTAATTTTAATTTCCAGGGGACATCGGAAGGGTGCCGATTTAATATGGACTGGCCAAGTCTGCTTATCAAAAAATCATTGGGATATTTGAGTAACTGTTCTTCTTAAATCACATATATATATCTATAGCAGAATTGCCTTTCCTGTCCAAGGAGTAGTCTTGACAGTCTAAGATTATTTTATTTTATGATATTTTTGCTTGGTATTTAATTTATTAGGTCATTAACATATCAGACAGTCTGCGAGCTATAAGATATTATTTGTTTGTACTGCTGCTCTCCATTTCCACTCAGCAGATGTATAAGACAACTCATTCTGTGACTTGTCACACTTGTTCTCAATTTTTATGACAAGCCTAAAATCTTACGTCTATTCACTAGTAACTGTGAGTTCTGTTATTGTAATCTTTTTTCACATGCCAGAGCAACCCTGTGAGTTAATTGGTATCTAGACAGCTCCTCAAAACGGTGCAAAAATCTTGCATGAAATCAAGACTCTATTTGAAGGTTTGAGATTTTGAAAAAGGTGTAAATGAATTTTCCTTAGACCTCTGACAGGGTGCTAGTCTTCATGATGTCAAGGAAGAAGTTAATATCCTTTGGAAGAGATAGAAAAAATTCTGTAGTTTTTAAAGCTTGTTCAGTTCCTAATACTGGTGAGGAGAGGTGAGTCCACATTTAAAATGTTCTCCTAGAGCACATTGATCCCCATTGAGATGTTCAACTTGCAGAGAACCTCTGCAGGTTTTGTTTTCGTATTTCTCATTCTATTGCAGCATTGTCTGTTCTTCTCAAAATTTGTCTCAAAAAAAAAAATCATGATTAGTCCTTACCATTTTTACACTGAAATCTGGAGGTGGTTTTCCACTTTTTCAGACTTCTAGGAATGCTAAGTCAGATTTTACTGACAATGAAAATCTGTTAAAAAAAAAATAAGGGCCATAACTTTTATTGTAAGTTTGATAAGAACCTAGTTTTCAATTTCAGATGACAACTCAGCCTAGTTTTAGGTTCATTCCTCCATGCTCCTCCATAACCAATCCTGCTGGCACTGCACCATCTTGCACAATATTGACCCTTAAATATCCTTTAAAACTTATCTTAACATTGGTAAACTCTTAAACTTTAGAAGAAGTAGCTGTATTTACTTTAGGATTACACTGGGAGTTATAGCGGCCTGACAAAATAAATCCTCTGAGTGATGACAACAGAAAAAATATTGAGAAATCTTTCTTTTATTACTGGCAAATTATTTTTATATGATCAAAAGATGCCTGGACTAACAAAATACTGCATAAGAAAAAGGTATTGCCCACCATAATATGCCCTTTTGTTTTCATATAATATTTAAGCATAGCTTTGCAGCTCTAAGATTTAAGAACAAGATTTGCAGGGGATATAACAGGGAATAGCTAATCACTTATTTAAAATGAATGTTTTTACAGTGAGGTTCAAGCTTTTTTTCTTTATTTTTCTTACAAAATTAATTTCAGTGCAGCATTTCCTCTAGGTTCTTTGCAGTAGATGTATATAGTTGTGTTTCGTAAGAGTTCATCTTAAGCTTAAAATTTGCATCAAAACTATCTTTACTCCTCTTTTATCAGGCAACTTTTTCCCATTCTACCTCAATTTGTCTACCAATAGAAGGAGCTCCTGCATTAGGCAACAAGCCAGAGCTCCCGGGCGAAGCTTTCTTCTGATCCAGACAGATGGATTCTGGCTTTCACTGTGTGTCTGTGTGTGTATGTGTGTGTGCGTGATGTGTACAAGAATTTTGATTACAATTTTGGTGCAAACTATCCAGTCATACTACAAACAAACCCTGGGAGATAATTGCCAAATAGGAGCATAGCACTGTTTAGAGGGAGAGCTTTTTTTATGTTTCGGGGAAATAAAAGGGTTTATCTTCTTGTATCTTGCAATGGCTGGAAGCACTCTGCTGTAGAGGGGTGGTCAGCCTCATCCTGCCTTTTGTGATGAAGGACATTTCCTGACTGCAAACATAAGCTCTTGGTGGGTACTGGAGAAACACTGAAGATCAGAATAACATAAAACACTGATTCCTGAGGATTTTAAAGGTATTGCTGGTAGGAGTAGGGAAAGCAAATATGTGCACCCTGTGTGGAAAGAGGGTGATGCTGCTGGAAGAGCCACTGATTCAGCAGTAAATGTTTCAGTTTTTGAGAGAAGATTTTCAACTTTAAGTGATGTTCACAGAACCACAGAATATGCTGGGTTGGAAGGGATCTACAGAGATCATGGAGTCCAGCCATGCACAGCACCATCCCTGAGAGCCACACTCTGCCCAGGAGCATTGTCCAAACACTGGTTGATCTCAGACTGGTGCTGTGACCGCTCCCTGGGGAGCCTGTTGTGTGTGGGGGAAGAACCTTTTCCTGCTATCCAACCTAAGCCTCTCTGAAACAACTTCAGGCCATTCCATGGGTCCTGTCCCTGGTCACCACAGAGCAGAGATCAGTGCCTGCCCCTCATCTTCCCCCCACCAGGAAGCTGCAGGACTGCAGCAAGGTCTCCCCTCAGTCTCCTCTTCTCCGGCTGAACAGACCGAGTGCCCTCAGCCACTCCTCACGTGGCTTCCCCTCAAGGGCCTTCACCATCCTGCGGCCCTCCTTTGCACTCTCTGACAGTTTGATGTCTTTTTTACACTCTGGTGCCCAGAATTGCACACAGTATTCCGGGTGAGGCTGCCCCGGCCCAGAGAAGAGAAGGACGGTCTCTCCCTGTCTCGGCCGGCCATGCTGGGCCTGGTGGCCCCAGGACAGGGATGTCCCTCCCGGCTCCAGGGCACTGCCACTGCCCAGGACCCCCAGACCCTTTCCTCGGCACTGCTTTCCAGCCTCTCGTTCCCCAGTCTGTCCCTACATCCAGCCTTGCACCATCCCAGGGGCGCGATCCCGCACCTTCCCTTGTTGAACTCCACGGGGCTGGAGGTGACCCAGGCCTCTTGTTTGTCACAGCCCTCGAGGGAGTCAACAGCTCCCCCCAGTATCGTTTGTGAACTTTCTTATTATCTGCTCGTCTTATTCCTATGGAAAAGTTACTGTCACTTTGCTTTTTTTTTTTATTCCTTGCTCCTTATCTGAAGAGGTTTTTTTCTCACCTCTATCAGTACAGTGGTGCAGGAAGTAAAATAAAAGCCATAAAACATGCTTTGCTTGCCAGAGTGTAATGAAACAAAGGGCATTATAAAAGAAAGATCCCTCCTGACTTGCTTCATATGGCATTTTGCCTACTCAACAGTGAATGATGTCTCTTAGAGAAACACCTGGAGTAAAAATTGAATTAAGAAAAAGCCTGTAATACTTTTTTTCCAGACATGTACTGACTGGAGCCTTTACTTGCACTTAGGCTGCAAAGCAGAGACCCTAATATACACTTAAAGTTTCTGTAAACAGATGAAAAAGCATTGAAAAAACAAAATGAAGGACATCACACCAGACCTGAGAGACACGGTGCAGTCTGGGGATTCTCCTTCCTTTTTCCTCTCTATATATTTCCTATTGGCTTTGTCAAGTCAATAGAAGTATGAAAATCCCAAACAGACAATATAACGCCTAAATACTCCAGGGACAGATTCTCAGGTGGATTTATTTCTTCTATCGTCCACATCTTTCATCCAGTACAAAAAGACCAATAAATTGGCAGCCTTTGTCTGGTAGAGCACTCCCCTGGTGTGTGGAGAAGCTGCTGTGCATTGCTGATCTGGTCTGGATATTTCTCTGTGCTTGCCCTCTTCCCGAGAAAGAAGGAAAGGGGTGATATGGCCGAGCTGTGCTCCATCATATCTCACACTGGGATGGCTTCTATTACTCTTTTTTTCTCGTTAATGTATCTATCCTCTACTACTTCACTGCAAGATAGAGCTGCACTCCTGTTCTCTACATTAGTAAATGCACAGCTGAGATGTAGAGATTCGAGCTGAGCCTCAGCTATATCAGTACCCAGCATATTGAAAGTATCACTCAGGTGATTTTGTGGATATATGAATGGAGTTTTATGTGAATCTAGGTTTGTCTGTCTTTATTGCTTATCTGCCAAGAGCTTTAAACGTGTTTTATATACACAAAGGTTTGCAGCAAAGCTCAAGAATATCCTATTTCAGCTAATTATTGCTCTCAAATTCTGTCAATTCCGAAAGAAGGAGAACTTTTGCAGAGGGGAGGAAAAAAAGCCCCTGTTGCCTAGTTAGTCTAGGTCATTTGGTTATTGTGGTCTCAGGCTGATTTGGGTACATCATTGCTTCTGAACTTGGAGAATTTTTTTATGATATTGTGTCAAAATTTTGCAGCCATAATCAATAGATCAGAGTTCAAGCTGTTGTCTCACTAATAAACATGCTTCCCTCAAAGATGGTCTGGGGCAGCTGGGGAAAATCTGACTCCCAGATTTAGTTTTCCCTGTAAAAGTGCACGGGTTCAGCTGTTGCTGTTACAGCACTGTGGTCTAACAGCAGGATGGATTTGAGAGCCTATTAATCTCGTGATTACAAGTGCCTAACTTCCTTGGGAACAGGGAGCAACTCAGATTTTTTCCTCAGTCACATTTCACCTCTCTGGCAAGACCTTTCCATCCTTAGATTTGCTCTGGGCAGAACACTCCCTGTGCCACCCCTAGCCTTTGCCATGCCCATCAACATCTTTCTGCATAGCAGAAATGCCTTTGTGGTCGCAGCTGGTGACAGGTAGATCTTTCTGCTTCTCCTAACATTCCTCATTTTACCTCTAAACCAGGCGGTGTAGTTAAGGAGAGGAAAGAAATTGATGGGCCACTCTGCTTACCACACTTGTTCAGCATCCCTGTGCTTTTTATAATTTTGCTGCTCTTTTGCAATTATCTGCAATCACACTGAGTTTTGTCTGAAAGAATGCAAGCAGAACATTCGCAACATCCAAAACAGGCAACATAGTCACAGACGCTTTCAAATGACACAAACAATAAAATAAACAACCCCAAACACCCTGCGAATCAGAAAAGTCTTCTCTTTGTCCACCTGAATCACTTCTCCCCTGACAAGGCTGAAGTTAGGCTTTCAGTGCAGACCACTGAGACAAAGATCCCACATGGGAGAATTTGTCAGAAAACCCATTTGCAGTGGGGGTTTCTCTTCCAGTGTCTTCAGCAAGGAATACTTTTGTGAACATCTTACACAGAATCACAAAAAGTTCTGTGCTGGAAGGGGATTAAATATCACCCAGTGCCCCCTGTGCCACGGCAGGGACCCCTCCCACTGTCCCAGCTGCTCCCAGCCCCAGTGTCCAGCCTGGCCTTGGGCACTGCCAGGGATCCAGGGGCAGCCACAGCTGCTCTGGGCACCCCGTGCCAGGGCCTCACACCCTCACAGGAACAATTCCTGCCCAAAATCCCACCCAGCCCTGCCCTGTGGCACCGGGAGCCATTCCCCGGGTGCTGGCCCCGCAGCCCTTGGCCATTGTCCATGTCCGTGTTTCCTGCAGCCCCTTTGGGCCCTGCAAGGCCACCCTGAGGTCACCTTCTCTTTTCCGGGCTGAACAATCCCAGCACTCAGATGTCTGATTCTAGAGATGCTCATGTTTCTGGAGCTTTGATCCTAAAGACTCATCAGAGATTCATGTTGGTGAATCTGGAAGAGGAAGCACTGATCCAATCTTCCATCCAGTAGTTTCCAAAGTGCTTATTTACCCACCAGTCACTCTTCACCATCACAGTGAAAAGTTTTATTTGAAAGATGTGCAAAACTACCTCTACTAACCCAAGTGTAAATTTCTACGCTGTACTGACCAGCAGAAATATCATCTCGAACCATTTAACAATAACATTTCCCTTTCTAGTAACTGATTATCCTATTTACATCAAAACTGTCTTCCACCGAATTTTATCGTCTACATCAGCAGCCATGATGTATTGCACCAATGTCTAAATACAACAACTGTAGTTATTAACAACTAATTGGTATCAAACATGGCTTTATTAAATCATATGGGGTGAATATATGTTCAGCGCTACTAAACCACAGACTCTTTGAGACTATTTTCCTCAGACAGAAATCTGAATATCACTGTAGTGGAATTTTCACTCTTTGAAGTACCTTATGAGAAAATGGATTTGTAATTATGCCAATGAAACCACTTTCTTCTGTGGTAATATTATGGTAAAATTCATGCATATATTGAAGAAGCTCATATTCTGAAAACATACAATTTCTTGCTCTTGTCAATAGTGAATTTTGCATATAGACCTACTGACAGTCTGCTTCTCTTTGATGCTCATTACAATAATAAGTAACACATTTCAGCCAAAAAATTGGTCATCCTAACTTTTACTTTTTTATTGTGTTAAAAATTGCAGTTGGAGATCTTTCTGCTGTAAAACATTATGGATTTTTTTCTTTCTTGTTTTTTTTTGGTTGGTTTGTTTGTTTTGTTTTCTATTTCTTTAATAGTCTCATTTCAGGCATTTTCCATTTTCTTAATTGCATGAGCCATTTTATTTTACAGCAAAGACCCTTGTTCCTTTTGAATTGATATAGTCTAAACGTATGGATTCACAAGATTGATGCAAATAGAATGGGGTTATCTGTTCGTATATTAAAAAGCTTTATACTTTAACAAAAATTAATTTTTTCCTTGTTTTATTCTTAAATCTATTTTGTCAAATATTTTGTGTGTAACCATGACGAAAACTTATGCTCCAGAGGATCTGACCCACACAGGCCATTCACTTCTAGGTCAGTAGCCTGAAGATCTCCAGATCTGACCAAAAATTCTCTGAGAGATGATGTTGAAGGGAAATAGGTTTATTCAGGGCACGTTCAAGTGATTAAGGAGGAAAGCAAAGAATTAGCCTTTTTGTCTCATGATTTGTTCCCTCAGTTTCACCGTTTTGCCTATTTGATTATTTACTCTTGGTGGCTATTGATCTATTTAAATGTCACATCTGGACTTCTCATTTTTTATATGAATAAGCATCAAATCACTCCACTTACTGCAGAAAAGTTTCAAAACTTCTTTTCTTTGTCAGTCATCGCCGTGCTACCTTAAAACTATAACTTTTTACCCTAAAGTAAGTGCTATCTAGAAGGGACCCTCGAGTGGCTATAACTGTGTTTCTTTAAAAAGAAAGAAAATTTTTACATCCAGAAATGTTCTTTCAGTGCCTTATTTTTAATTTACAAGGGCATTATCAATTTCCTTGTGCTAAGTTATTTTGTTTCTTTTTGAGAGACGCTTAAATTTTGTCATATTTTCCAATTTAGGAAAAAAAAATCTGCATGCATAATATCTAAGTAAACCTATCACTCCTTATAGTCCTTGATTTTAAATGGATCAGAAACTCTCCTAACACTCCTGCTTTCTTCTGGAATGAAACAAGAGCAACAAAACATTTACAGCTTTGGAGTGAATGTTTCTGATGCTCTTGTTTTGGGCCAAAGCCGCAGGAGAGAGAGAAGCGTGACCTTTGGANGAAATATTTTTCATGGTTCTTAAAATAAAAATAATTAATTTTATTATTAAAGTAATTTATTAAAATTATTTACTAAAATAATTAATTTTATTGAAGTTTATGACATCCATTTTAAGTGCAATGTTCCATAAATTAGAAACTATCAGTAGTAAAATAAGATAAATATCTAATGATTATATGATATCCTATATATCTATTTTACTTTCTCCATCATCTCATGATCACAGATTGTACAGATTATTAATCTCTGCTGAAAGTTGGCGATTTTTTTAATATTCAAAATTTTTGCCTCAACGTGGCATTTTGAGAAAGAAAGAAAAATATACAATCTAAAGCAGTAGCATGCAGACCTAGAATGAAAGCTGGTGTGTAACTCTTAACNTTTGAATTGATATAGTCTAAACGTATGGATTCACAAGATTGATGCAAATAGAATGGGGTTATCTGTTCGTATATTAAAAAGCTTTATACTTTAACAAAAATTAATTTTTTCCTTGTTTTATTCTTAAATCTATTTTGTCAAATATTTTGTGTGTAACCATGACGAAAACTTATGCTCCAGAGGATCTGACCCACACAGGCCATTCACTTCTAGGTCAGTAGCCTGAAGATCTCCAGATCTGACCAAAAATTCTCTGAGAGATGATGTTGAAGGGAAATAGGTTTATTCAGGGCACGTTCAAGTGATTAAGGAGGAAAGCAAAGAATTAGCCTTTTTGTCTCATGATTTGTTCCCTCAGTTTCACCGTTTTGCCTATTTGATTATTTACTCTTGGTGGCTATTGATCTATTTAAATGTCACATCTGGACTTCTCATTTTTTATATGAATAAGCATCAAATCACTCCACTTACTGCAGAAAAGTTTCAAAACTTCTTTTCTTTGTCAGTCATCGCCGTGCTACCTTAAAACTATAACTTTTTACCCTAAAGTAAGTGCTATCTAGAAGGGACCCTCGAGTGGCTATAACTGTGTTTCTTTAAAAAGAAAGAAAATTTTTACATCCAGAAATGTTCTTTCAGTGCCTTATTTTTAATTTACAAGGGCATTATCAATTTCCTTGTGCTAAGTTATTTTGTTTCTTTTTGAGAGACGCTTAAATTTTGTCATATTTTCCAATTTAGGAAAAAAAAATCTGCATGCATAATATCTAAGTAAACCTATCACTCCTTATAGTCCTTGATTTTAAATGGATCAGAAACTCTCCTAACACTCCTGCTTTCTTCTGGAATGAAACAAGAGCAACAAAACATTTACAGCTTTGGAGTGAATGTTTCTGATGCTCTTGTTTTGGGCCAAAGCCGCAGGAGAGAGAGAAGCGTGACCTTTGGAAACTTTTATAACCTGAAACAGAACTTTTCTGCGTATCCCAGTGCACTGTGCTTTTGAAGCATCCATTTCTCCCAGGATATATTTCCTATTCCTCGCAACAATAACTTCTGTTAGCATTTCCCTACAACTGTGGAAGCCTGATAAAGAGATCCCTTTCACAGATGGCACTTATCTTCATGTTGGCATACAGCAGCAAAATAAAACCATCTTTACTCAGAGTAATGTTTTCAAATGCTCCAGAGTGGTTGTGGGAGAGAAAATATTTCTCAAACACTTTGTTTTTTAGTAATTGAAAGTGCTTAAGTACTGANAAGAAAGAAAAATATACAATCTAAAGCAGTAGCATGCAGACCTAGAATGAAAGCTGGTGTGTAACTCTTAACCCAAAAATAATACACAATAATGAAACTGTACATCTATAACAGAGAAGTTTATTCCCATCTCACCTCCCCTGTTCTGGTGGTGCTGTGAAATCTAAATTGAATGAACAACTGGACGTGTGGGAAAGCAGGACAGGACAGACAGATGGTCTGCTACGTAAGCCATGCTCTCAGAAGCTGCTTGTTTAAATTTGTATGTGTTCAAAACCCACTCCAGCCTTCTGAAGCAGAAGGTGTTTTATTACCAGCACGCAATAATATCCCCAAGGGACATGACGGTCTCACAAAGCTTTGGGAAGGACAGCAGGGCATTTAGACCCTGTATTTTCTGTGTTAGGCTTACCTTAAGGTGTCACCCAATGCCTTTTCCATAACGGCTGGATTGGTTTGACAGCCAACTCATCCGTTTGTCGTCTGCAAGGAGAGCTCTTCTCAGGCTGTAGGATTTCAGAAATTCTTTTTACATTTTTGGGTTCTTTGATGGGAAAACCCCTCAGGTGTTCTGTGCCAGGGTTGAAAATGAGACAAGTGGGACTCGCTGGCTTCGGTCTTCAGTTATTTATTATTTCTTTATCACAATTCAGAGCCCTAGATGACAACAGGCTCAGCACACACAGAAAAATGTGCACAGCACACCTGGCACTTCAAGGCCATGTGCCAGAAAGACACAAAATGAATGATTTCAAGGGTTCTTATACAGATACCTTATCCAATTAAGTTTTATAATGTACCTAACACATAGTATGTTTTTATTTTTCTACCAATTAATAATTATTTGTCAGTCAGTCACGTAACATCTACATTGTGACTTTGTCTAACCAATCACTGTGCTACCAGAACTGCAGAAAATTGAGTAGATGAAGAAGAAGAGGAAAACTAAGTTAACACTCCAAATCCTCCATCTTGTCTTTCATCCACCTTCCATACTAAAAACCTAAAACCTACTTTTTCACCTTGTGACAAACTACAATATTATCTACTTCATACGTCTACAAAAACTCAACTCCTCACAAAGTCCTGGAAGCTTTTTCCTGGCAAAGACTAAAAGCTGCTCTCTCCTGAGGAATAAAACCACTCAGGACAGGCAAAGGAATATTTCCTGTGCCCTGGATTCCCACATCGGGGTAGTGACAAAAGGTTGTCACCCACTGCAGCGTTCATGGTCCTCCACTTTGATCAGGTGGTTGTTGCCCAAAGCTCTCGTGCTAAATCTTTGCCCGTGGTGCTTAGGGACGTGAGTTGGTGGTGGACCTGGCAATGCTGGGTTTGAAGCTGGACTCAGGGGTCTTGGAGCTCCTTCCCACCCCTCAGGGTTCTGTGATTCCATCAGCTGGAAGCGTGTGAGCCTCTGAAGTCTCTGAGGTGGAGGCACTGCCGATTAAAATGCAGATTATAACACTTGAAGAAGTAAAGATATTGCAGAGATGATGGCAGATAATACCTTCCAGAGACAGACAGTGAAAGCTGAATAAATAGGTATCACCAATATAAATTCTTTTTGAGGCAGTTTCGGTACTGTATACATGCCATCAGCAGCACGTCACTGGAGAGAAACACATTTCAAAGCCATAAACAGGGAACCGTACCACAGTGCAAAAAATCCAGGTTATTGGGGAAGCCAGGGTTTCTCCTGCACCATGACAGCCTTGCTCCAGGACTGTAGGAATGTGGAGAGACACTAATGCAGTTCTGCTACTGGGTAGTTTCTAAAATGCTTCTAACTTTCATTGTGGTTTTAAGCTCAGCTGGAGACAAAACACCACACAGTCCCTTGTTTAACCCGCCCTTTCCTCTCTGCTCATCCTGAAATAGAAAAGAGAATCAAAGTAGAACTGGTATCATGAGATAGCATTTTAATAATTGAAAATAATATCAAAAATACAGTAATAATGATAATTATGAAGATGATTAAAAAGGAATAATAAGTGATACGCAATGCAATTGCTCATCACCTGCTGACTGGAGCCACACCCCTCTTCCGCAGCCCGGATCAGCTGTGATTCTAGGAACTCTCTGAGTTTATACACTGGGCATGATGTTCTGTGGTGTGGGGTGTCCCTTTGGCCAATTTGGGTCACCTGTCCTGGCTGTGCTCCCTCCCACTTTCCATTGTGAATCTCCTCACTGGCAGAGGGGGAGACAGGGAAGAAAAAATCCTTGACTTAGATAAACACTAACCAGTGAAAACCCAAACCGTCTGTGTGTTATCAACACTATTGTCATTGCAAAGCCCAAACACTCCACTGCAACAGCTACTGAGAACAAATTAACTCCATTCCAGCTGAAACCAGAAATCGTATTTTCAATTTTGTTATCACCACCCAAGTGATCATTCTCTTCTTTTCCCTCGCAGAGTCAAAACACAAATTATGTGAATGCTACATGATGTGAGAATTTTCCATTTCAAGTTTCAATTAATTTTTTTTCAAATTTCCTCTATATATTAAGTCATTAATATTACAGCATGAAGAAAACCCATCATCCAGCATATCTGGGTAATTAAGAATAATATTTTTTAATATATACAATATTATTGCTCTCTAAAAGTTTAGGACTAATGTGATCAGAAAGAGTTACAGAGAATAACTGATTAAAAAATGTGTTTTTAAAGTTCTCATAATCATGTTATTGATAAACAGATTTTTAAGAACATGATTTCTAACACTGCAAATGAAAGTTTCATGTTTTTTTTCCTCCAAGCCTAATTTCCAAGTCCTCCAATAAATAATTTTCTGGGAAAATGTATAGGAAGAGACATTGGTAACTTAGGTTTCTAACTAGGATGATTCAAATCCCCCTTTTCATCACTGAAATGAAATTAAGCTGATAATAACAATTTTGTTTGATACATTTTTTTTATTTTTATTTTTCAAGCACCAAGTGTTTGTGTTGTTTCTGTCCTAGCTCCATCCCGGTGATTGTCTCAATGGTGTCCAAACATGAGAGTTTCCTTTCCCTTGGCTTTGCTGCATTTAGGAGCAAGATCCATCATAATTACTAGGCAAATGAACCAACCTTGCTGTAGTAATCCAGCCCCTGAGTGTGGAAATCCTGGGCACAGGGAATGTTTCTCTGCTTGTCCTGAGGGGTCCTCATCCCAGGAAAACACTTTTTGCTTTTAATCTCCATCCATGGGGAAAGCTTCCAAAGCTTTGGGATGAGCTCGAATCAACAAGAGTGTGAAACAGGTAGTGATGTAGCTGTAGTTTGTCACAGGGTGAAAAATTTAGATTTTGGGTTTGATCTAGCATGGATGTAGGTGAGAGACCAAGATGGAGGATTTTGGGTGTTGTCCCCACCTCCTTCTTCACCTGCTCCATTTTCTGCAGTGTGGGGAGCACAATTTCATTGGACAGAAGTGTCCACAATGCTGGTACTGTGTGGACAGATAAATAATTAGGAATAGGTGGGAAAAGAATAATAAAGTACATGTTAGGTACACTATAGTAGTTAATTGGACAGCACATCTTGTCTATAAGGCCTTGGAGCGGCCATTTTGGGTCTTGCTGCCACAGGGCCGGGAGGTGCTGGGAGCTGCTGTCACCCAGGGCTGTGATCTGATAAATTATTAAACTGTCCTGAGACCGAAATACAGCAAGCCCCTCTGCCTCATTTCTGAGCGTGGCACAACAGCACACAGGGGATCCTGGGTAGGGGACCCCATGTTGGCGACTCCAACACCTGGGCATCGCTCCTCTTTCCTTTCCCAGAGCCATGGGGAAATGCAGCAGGCTTTGAACAGCATGCTTGTGCTGCTCCGTGTCCTGAGAGCTGCGGAGTCATCCTGAGCAGAGGGGATCTGAGGGCTCCTGTGCATGTTTAATATTGTTATTCTCATTCTCTTCATGCCCCAACAGGGTCACCCCAGAGGAACCTGTGCAAAACCTTGACCTGCTTCTGGAAAAGAAGGGGAAAAATAAATACAAAAAAATTAGGCAAGAGGCTGTGTTTTCCATTGCAGGAATTCTTTAGGCTCCAAACGGATAGAGTTTGTGGCAACAGGAGCTTAGAGAGAAAGAAGGAGGTCAGACAGGAAAACTAAAAGGGTCCACAATTTAGAGGTCACCTGGAAAACTCATCAGGTATTTGAAGAAATTCAGAGACAAGGTGGTGAACTTCCCCAAATAATGTCCTCAGGTAATTCACATCTATGCTGTCATTAGACCAGGACAAAGAGGGCTAGAAGGCTACTGTCCTGCAGTGAAGACTCTTCAATTTTTGACATTGAAAATGTATCATCTGTCTGTTTATAATTCTGAAGGTTAGTTGCTACCTGTTAACTCACTAAGACTTTTTCTACCCTTTTTTTAATACCCAATAGAAAAATGGGTAGGTCTACTGAAAGAAAACAACCATGGCTTTAGTAAAAAAAATTCCCAGCATTTGTTCTTCTTGGTGGGACTTCACAAGTCTTCTGAAGAGCTATGTGCAAATTGCATACAGAAAAAACACTATGTGTCAGTTCTGCGACCGACTGCCAAAATTATCTAGAGCTCTCCTTCAAGTGATGTATTACCACAGTGGCTCCTGCTCTGTCTGGCAACCCAAAATCAGCACTTCCCCCTTCACACCCCGCCCTGGGGGAAAGTTTCCATCTTTTCCTAAGTCTTGCACAGAACAAACAATCAAAGATAACATGAACTTTACTATTGCTGAAATCTAACAGAGCCATGGCCAGCAGCAATTCACTTTACTGTGTGGTGTGGGGGAATATAAGCAATGGAGATAGAGCAGAACAGACTACCTAGAAATGATAGGGTATGTCCACTGAAATTACTTCTTTATACTAATTTGTCCATTTAGGGTGAGAGAAAAAGGACATTTTTTAACATTAAAAGACCTTTAATTTTTGGAAATATCTGGTACCAGAGAATGTAAACATGCCATGCTTTCTATTCTCTGTCTGCACTTGAACACACCCAAGATACTGAAGCCCCTGATAATCAGTCAGCAGTTTCACAGTCACACTCAGGCCGAAGAAAAATAAATGTTAAATTTATATGGTGAGTTTTGGCCTGAAAAAATTAATTAAAAAACATAAGCACCAAGTGGGAGCAAGCCTGATGAGGTCACAGTGAGCAACTTTGGTATTTCATTACAAGATCAGCTTATGGAAGAAGAGAACCAGTGAAAAGATGTTTTGAGAATCAAGACTAAGCTATCTAAAATGTGAGAGCATAACAATAAGGACCCATCCATCTAACTTGGACTGATTCTGAAAAATTGCATTTGTTCTCGGGTAAAATTTCCAGTTGGATTCAGGCACATCATTCATACATGTAAATAATCACATATTCCTAATAAGTAATTTAATACAATAGTCATGGAAATGAGTAAAAAAATAAAAAAACCTTCTCAAACATTTGATAAAAATGAAAAATAGTAGCTTTAGGATATAGTAAATGCATAGATCTGGTACTGAGTCAGGTAATTTCCTAAAAGTAACCTATGCATTATCCATTAAATCTTTGTACCATCACTTCTCTTACCATCACTGTGTAAACATCTATTTGAACCCTTTTTTTCCAGATTCATACAAATTACTCTTTAAGGAAACTGTACTAAAACCTTTGTGGTAATAGCTTACAAAAGAATAACCATTGCTAGAACCTGAATCTGGAAGTGTAGTTATGTGTTTTCAATATATTTTTAGATATTTGAATTGTTACTTTCTGCACGTGGGCTGTATTCTTTCTTAACAAGCCATCAGGTGAAAGACAATGAATATGACAAGATCTGCAGCGAATTTCCATAAAGATTAAGTACTTGAGTTCAAATTATTGCTCTCCAAGTACACAAAACACTCATGTCACATCTATCTGTATTATCTTGTCAACCACAGTGCAGAGTAAATATTTATTTAGATTTTTTTAAATTCAGTTGTTCTTCAGCTTATTTTACTTGCTCTTAAATATGAGCACAGACTTCTATCTAGAAATCTGCATTCAGTTTTTTGAAACACTTTCAAGGATCCTTGACTTTGACAGCACATGAAGTTTTGTGCTGAACAAAGCTGCCTTTTAAAACATTTTCAGCTGGAGCACTTAGAGAAGATAAAAAGACCCAGGGTGCTGTAAATGATGAAGTGTTATCAGGGCTTTTCTGACAATGGAGTGAGCAATAGAATGGGTAGCTGACTGCCTCTAAAAGTCCTTCACAAAATCCAGTGCATGATTTTTTGAGAAGTGAACTCTGGAAGGGATGATTTTCAGATGGTAATCTCTGAAATAGCTTGGTCCATCCCTGGTGCTGTTGCACAAGCTGCCATGCTGTGCATGCCCTTTCCCTCAAGGAGATAAGAAGAATGATGTTTGGATTTACAGTTCTTGTTTCTAGGTTACTCAGTTAAAGTGAATGTATTGGGTTCCTGGCAAAACTTGTAACTGAATGGAGAGTGTTTCTACTGGATTCTGTTTATTCATTACAGTGTTGTGTATTTGTTGAGTTTGAGCTCTCTCAGACTATGAAAAGACCACCACTTCCTTAATTTATGAAGTCTTTTTAAGTTTATGCCATGTGTTCCCTCACTGAAAAAACAGTTCCAGCTGTATTTTAGTATTTCCCTTCTGCTTACCTATGCTCATTCTGGGTGATATTTCTAAGAAGATGATCTAGCCAGAAAAAAATCTAATACTCTAAATTGTCTGTTGAAGGAGCTGTAATCCAGATTTCATAACTTTTTAATATAACAGCTTCCAGCATGGAATCTTATTCTGTGTGTACCCTGCATAAGATACAGAAGAAAATTAAAACTTAATAACTTAAATTACCATAATAAATTTACATTATAATTAATGACAAGGCAATCTATTACTGAAGAAAAAAAGTGGTGGCAGGGGGTTAAAGCAATAATATACCTACTGTTAATCAGGTCTTTCATAAAACTTAAAAAAGTTAATGAAAAGGGGGAAAATTAAAAATCCATAAGGGATAGGTTTAACAGCATATATTTTTCTTTCTGTTAAGGATGATAATTAAATCCTTGTGTACCTTCATATTTGAGTTGCTAAGGTGTAATCTTTGCTTGAATTCCTGATAGAAATATGTCTTAGCTCAACTCAATTATAAAACATGAAGAAAGGAATTCAAGATGGTTTTAATTCATCAGCCTGTGTAATGACTTTGTAATACTAAACCGGGCTATGATGCTTTTGGGATGGAGGAATTTGCAGCATCAGCCAGTCAAAGGTCCTAACTCTGCAATTTCAATACTGAATTTATCACTTTTGGCACTGTTGTCAACCATACGTCAATGGCTGCTCATGCGATGGGGACTATCTGAATGTAAGCTATTAGTTCAAGGCCATAAAGGAAGTATATTCAGCTCTAATCCCAAGTTATTTAAAGTTATAGGCAGTGTTGTAGATGGATAACAAGGTTGTTTAGCTGGAGATGTATTATCTATTTACAAGGGTTGCTGATGACTTTGTAAGCCACAAGACGTGGAGACATCATTTTTTATCATTGCAAATGTGCATTGGGCAGAAACAGGACAGTCAGGAAATAACAAAGGTCACCTGAACAAGAGCCTACAACCCTCTTCCTAAATGAAACAAATTTTTTAATGGTCCTCCATATAATGTATCTTCCTATCCCATCTCCTTGCGAGCAGAGAAACCTTCACAAAGGGCACACGATATTCTGAAAGAAGTTCTTTGTTACAGAACCACAGATGAGAATTAGACAACCTCAGAACTCGTGGTGGAAGGAACCTCAGAAGCTCTCTTGTTTGACCTCCTCTACGAAGCAGGGCCAGCTTGGAGATCAAGGCTTTTTCCATCCCCACAGTGAAAAACTCCATGGCTGGAGGAAGGTTTCTATTCCACTTTCTAGCATCCATAATGGAGCAGAAGGGTCCATCACCTTTCCAAGATAATGATGGTGTTCCTCAGGTATTCCACTCATGAATATCCAGGCAACACCTCAACCACTGCCCTCAGAATCCGGTCCCTGAGGCAGATCTTAATATCCTTTATACCACAACACATATAAAAAATACAACATAAAATCAAGGTAAATTTAAAACTCATTGTTAAAAATGTCTGAATGCCCTCTTCAGACTGTTGTCTTATTTCTCTTCGCCGTACTCAATTGCCCTTGGATGAAATAAAAATGGTGGGCTGTGATATATAAAATATTGGTTTAAATTCTGGTCATTATTCACTCGGTTTCCATTATTTCGCTTGATTCAGTGCCAGATGTTGCTACTGTTTTAGAAGCCTCTGCTGTAAAACTAATTGACTAAATCCCTTCCACAAACATTCATAAATGCATGAGAAGTGTTTTCAGTGTCTCATCTTTATTACACCATCAAAGTGCACTTAAAGTTTGCTAAATTCCTGACTCTTTCCACAACCCTCTTGTGCTCATCCATATTAACTTTGCTGGCAGCCTAAACTCCAGGTTGATACAGATCTGAGAGGGTTTGTGATGGGTTTGTGTTTGTCATCGTTCTTCCAGAAGACCCAAATCCCTGCATTATTTATTCAGTTCCACAGAAAGGGAGACTGGAGTAGCTGGAGGCTGCACAGGGGTTGGCATGTTCCCACATCCCAGTTTTGAGGATGTGGCTTTGTTGTGGATCCTGGTCAATTGCCACCAATTGACCCTGGAAAGTGGAGATGTGGTAGAAACACACCCAGCGGCGACACGCTTTAGTAAAGAAACACAAGGTTTTGATAGAATATTCTTTTTTTTTTTTTACAAAAAGAAGAAAGAAGGAAAGAGTGCAATTTTATATGTAAGTTCATACTAGAGAACAACCTAATATATTGTTTGTCTTGGGACATCATAGAAAAAATGCAATAATTCCATGGGTTTTTTTTCAAAATGGTTACGATGCTTTTAAAGATACTGATTAATATGTACACAATATTATTTATGAATAAAAAATGTGGATATTACTGCAAAGAGCATCTCATTGGAGGAGATTTTTGATCTTTTGCTTTTGAGAGAAACCAAATGTTTAGGTTCTATTATGATTTCAGTGTCAATCAATTTTTCCAAATCAAGAGTTCCAAAGATTTTGTTTAATTATGTGAGAAGCTGTTGCAAAGTTAAACTTTTTGTCCCCTGGAGAAACTCTTTATTTTCTTATCTTTTTAGTTAAATCTTAAAAACATTTTATATCCCACAGTTTGATAGTCTTCTAGAGAAACCTAAATTCTTGTTTAAAAGGATCTCAGAAGCACCATTTAAAAAAAACAGATTGTCTTTCTAAGAACAACCATCGGCTTCAAAGACTATAAACATTCAGACAGATGGAAAGTAATTTTTTTTCCTTTATGGGACAGGTGAATTTTCCTTTCTGGAACATGAATGAAGTTATTAGAAGTAGCAACAGCTGTTTTATCACTGCTATCAGAAGGCAAAGGATTAATTGCTGTCACTGCTCATACTATGGTACCTTGTGGGGTACAAATTACATTTCTGTAACCTCAGCACCTTAATCAAAACCAACATGATCAGAGCTCATATTAATCTGCTGCAGCCAGCACCAGTTCTCTACTCCAAATGAATGCAAGGTCAGCAGTATGGACTTTGGAAAGAAGGGAACAACCTTATCAGGGAAATGCACATGGTGAGGTCCAGAAGCAGTGGCAATGTGAAAAATCAAGTTAACATCCAGCACGAAGGCATGCACGCTGCCCTGCTGCTGCCTTTCTGTCAACTTGTTACATGCTGAATCTAAACAGGGGGTTGTGTGCATGTCTCATGTGCCCATCAGCTCCTGGGGAGTTGCCTGCAAAATGTCTGAACTTCCATTAGAAGGGCAAGCCACACAATATGTATTAACAAAAAAATTAAAAAAAAAGGAAAAGTGAAAAAAGGAAAAAGGAAAAAGGAAAAAGGAAAAAGGAAAAAGGAAAAAGGAAAAAGGAAAAAGGAAAAAGGAAAAAGGAAAAAGGAAAAAGGAAAAAGAAGGTGTGTAAATGATGGATGCTCAAAAGACTCTTTCCCTTAAGAAATTAGGCTGAACTGTAGAAGCAGTGTGTTTGAGAAACACTTTTTGAACACTTCAGGCTTCTGTTTTCCGTGCCTGCTCACACTCCGGCTGGGCGGTCACCCCTTCCAGATCATGAGAGGAAAGCAAGGTGAGCTCTCTCTCGCACTGAGTCATGCAGCTGAACTTGGGCTAATCTTCAGTCTAGCCAAGGGTTAATTTGTGAAGATTTATCTGTGGGGCTGCTAAAGGAAATGATCTTACAACACTCAAAACTGTGTGTCTTTTAAACACTAAACTGCCACAAATGTTCTTTAAGAAGAGCGTTTTGATCCTGAAAAAGAAGAGCAATGTCCTTCCAACCACATTATCTTTAAAACCACTGCAAAATATTAGGAAAAATAGCGAGCTGATTTACAATCAGGCTAACAATACAAGGCAGAATAGTTTAATGGCTTGAGAGGTCAATTAATCACAAACTCCGTGGAAATGTGATGAAGGACACACGGTAAAGCTGTGCAAGGTTAAACCGCTTAATACCAGACTTCAATTACCCTTTCGCTGAAGAAATCTTTGGCCAAATTTTTAAGCATACATACCAGAAGCTGAGCATCTGGGCTTATATTTTTGTGCTCATATATATGTCTTTTATATATATCTGCATCCAAAAATGAACATGAGACTTAGATGTGTCATTCCACTGTATAAAATGAAGACACTGAAACTCAGTGGCCTACATTGAAAACTTTTGCACTGAAGTATTAGTTTACAGCCAAATATTTGCATAATGATAATTCATCTGTAAAAAGTAGTTTTTGGATGGAATACACTGGTGGACTGATCTGTATCTTCCTTTCAGGAGTGTCTGTGTCAGTCATTTGTGGACTGTGTGTCTCTGTGTAGGTGCTCATCAGTTTATAAGATAACAAAAATATTTTACTTTCAATCTGCTCAAGAATGTTAATTAATTAAAGCCTTAAACATATTGCTCCCTGTCAGAATTTACAGGCATGTCAAAATTGGCCACTGTCATTGAGTTTCTGCAGTTCAGGCCAATGTCTCTTTCACGGCTTTCTACAGTGGGAAAGAAAAGAAAGAAAACTACTTTAAATAGCCTGATAAAAATTTTATAGACATTAATGAACAAACAAACCAAGACAATTTTGAAACTGAAGATTACATTTTATCTACTTGTAAGGAACCCAGCAGACCACCAGTTTTGAAAAGCATTGAGGCTCCACAGAGATGGGTATTAACAAAGATGTAAATTCTAACTAAAAAATGCCAATAAGAAAATTATGTAGAATAAAAAATCTCAGGCTAGTTGAAATTTAATATAACTGTGCAGGTACCAACAAATTTACTTATGTTTTTCATTGCTCGAATAGAGGTTATTTGCATCAGGTTACAGAAATGAATTACAGAAAATCTTGTTCCTGTAGAAAAATGACATTAGATCTGGGTTCAGAATTGGTAGCTCAATGTGGATCACACTCCTGTGAGGATGTTAACAAGGACAGTTGTCAAGGGATGTTTGGCAGGATGAAATTTCCGCAGAGCCCAGGCAGGAATGTTCCAGCAAATACAGAAATTGACCCCATCTCAAGATAATGATTTATCCCCTCCTTTCTCAAATATACACAGAAATAAGAAATGCTATTAATTCTTGGTGGTACATTTCCACTTACTAACGTTCCTGGAGCAACAATACTGCAAATTTTCTTTTCAGCATTGCTAAACTTCTTTTTATTTACTTTCTTTACCTGTGTTCAATCCAGCTGCATGGTCTAGTGCCCATGTCAAACTGAGAAGCTTCAGGGAAAGCCACTCATTCTCGGAGTGCTGAGGAGGCAATTTTTATTTCAGCACAGGCTGGACAAAAAGCCCCTGACTTCTCTTTCTTTCCCCACAGTGTTCAGCAAAGCCTCGTGACATATTCATGCCAGGCTGTACCAGCCCCAGAGAAGCCAAGGCCCCTTGTTTAATGAACGCTGACTATGCAAGTATTGGCTCCATAACCTTTCTCATCTACTTTTATGAAGCAGCTGATGTCAAAACATGAATTTGAAGCAATGTGTGCTGCTACTCTTGCTGTTTCCCTGTTTAAAAATTAACAGGAGCTCATAAATTTATAACCATTAAGAGACAGGCTGCTACTGAAATGTAATCTGTTCAAATTTACAGCGAGGGTCTTCCCTCTTGCAGGTACAGAACAGAGGGAGATCTTGCTCCAAAAAGTGACCCCTCTGCTGTGTTGGGGACTTTTTCAGTGACCAGAGCTGGAGTCAGAAATGTTATGTGACAGTATCTGCAGATTTTCCAGAGGAAGGATTTTTTTTTTAAGTATTCTTTCCTCCCTGTATAAAACCCCCATCTTGGATTAACGTTGATCCTTCAATTTTGCAAGATCATGTTCCTTTGTGTGCTCTATTTTATATTGTAATACTACATTTATGAAACAAGGAGAAAATTTGCTTAGTTTAATGGGAGTGGGAGGTTTAACCTTGAACTGTAAATCTCATAATGTAGTAAAGAAAGGCTTGAAAATTGTTATTAAAATCTAACAGTTCCATACAAATATTCTCCTCTGAATAACAAACACTCTTTGCTCCTGCTCACAATTTTCCTTGAAGAAAAGGGCCGCCATATTAGACCATGCATATTAGACCAATGGCTACTTTAATTCTTCTTCATGCCTTTTTTTTTTTTTTCAAGGTAAACAAAAATAAACCTGAACAAATTAAACTATATGCCAAAACTTCATCTCTCCATCATGTGGCTTTGTGTCTGTATGAGGAAAAAGGTGTGCTGCACAGAATATTGTATTGTGATGTTCGCTATCACCTGTATCATCGTATTAATGGTCGAGAGATGCTGAGGTTTAAAATCCATGTTTATATCAATACCCATTCTATTTTTATGATGTTTCAGGAGCTGAAATTGCATTCTTCAGGAAGAATCTGACAATAATTATGGTAGCTGCTATGCATGCACTGCGCTGTGAGGTGTAGCCCCTGCTTCAGCAGAAGTGTCTGCCAGGCTGTAAGGGACCAGGCAGCAGTGTGGAAGAGTGAGTTCAGCTAACACATCAAAAAAGCATCAAATTTACGTGTCTTATTTACAGTTAATCTCTAGAAATTATTCTTTTCAGGCTTTAAAATGCTAACCAAGATTTTTTATGTGTCACTGCTACACCATGCTCTAAGATAAATCTGGTTGTATCTACTGCACACTTTATGATGGGAAAAAAAATAGAAAAACCCTGAATATGCCAAAATGGAAAAGGACATCATATTTCCTCGTGCAAAACATGAAAAAATAAGCTGCCTTTAAAATGTGCTGAGCATTTTTTATTTGCTTGTTTGCTCCTTTTTCTTATTTTTTACTGTATTTCGTATGTGAGATTGAAACAAGGAAAAGAACCAGTTAATGCCTTTGATCAAATCGTGGTTTGGAAGTGGACCCTGGATTAATGGGCTTAGGAATGTCCTGCTAAATTACAAACATCTGTAATGATCCTCCAAGGACAAACAGGGCACTGTGGTTCAATGAGTGGGTAATGAAATTGCTGTGTAGCCGTCCTTATCGGCGAGCCAAAGTTTGCTGGTGCTGCAGGACAGGCTGCCCCAACGTGCTGGAAAACCACTGCTGGCTTATCACTGTAATTTCCCCTATGTGTTCATAAAAACCTTCTATGTAATATTTATAACCCCTTTTTAAAAGCAGACTAATTAGAGTCTGTCGCCTTGCCTTTTGTTAATGAATTCTCACACACAGCTTGACATAACTGAGCATATAAATGGTTTTAACAAGTGTGTTTTACAAATCCTGGCTGTAACGGATATCTTGGTGCAATATCTTCTCCTTCCAGATTTGTTTGATAAAATTAAGTCTGGGTTCAGAGTGAATGTGATTTATCTATCACTGTGCACTTACTGTCCCCCTTGATCAATGCAATCATTTTTATGCTTTCAAACACCAACAATTTCAAATCAAATCAAGACATTACCTCCTTACAAAATTCTTTCTGAAGACAAATATTTGAAAAGGCTGGATAAGGTCTCTTAAAATGTTTAAATATTTTAAACACAATTTCATTGTCTAATCTGATCAAAACTAGAAACATGGGGCTATAGTTTGGGCAGACAGCTTTTGTTTCTTCATGAACAGTTTAATGCAAAGAAGACTAGACCTTTGGGAGAGAACATCATAGTCCACTATTCTTAAAGAGTAGTTTGGAAAGAAATTAGACATATTGAGATAGCTGTATCTGATCTAGATCTCTGAATCTTTTGAGAACGCCTCATATCTGTCCCTTAAGAGGAAAATTTTGTAAATCTTAGACTTCGTCCATGTAGAGGTGAAATGACCATATGACAGATTTCGAATGTGGGACCAGAGTCTGAAAATTAGGGTGGTTTGACTGCAGACCAAACTAACTCTAGTCTCAACACATTGCAGAGTTTATTTTGGAAGGCTTTAGGAGGAGACCCTTCCTGTTCTTGGCCCCCCAAAAATGTTTGGGTCTGTCCTCAGAGCTGAGTCACAGCCATGTTAAATGGTGATGTGGACCTGAAGGGGTGAGCCATAAACATTAGGGAAATGCTCTAGACAACAAGAAAATTCAAAACTTTTCCACTAAGGAAACACTTCAGCTCCAAACCCATGGTTTTAGTGTGGCAGAAAACCAGATGAATATTTATAATCAACTTACTGCCTTTCTTTCTGTGATTGAAATGTCTAAAAACATGGATTTTCCATTTCCTTTCTTTCCTTTTTTTGGCAGCTTTAGGCTCCCTAAAGTGGGAAAATTTGGAAAATAAATTTGAATGTACATTCATAACCTGGGTAAACTAGGTAATACTATTGATCAAGACACAAGGATGAGTATAAGCAAAATATGTAGCAAGTTGTCAAATGGCATATCTGCTTTGAGATATTGGTCTGTTATGACATGGTAGTTTCTTCAATTTACATCAGACAAGAATATTCCTCCTCTGTATAAATCACCATTTTCCTAGATAATCTTATTGAAAAAGCCAAGGGAGCATGGATATCTGGGAAAAATACCTGCTGAAAACTAGGATCATGTCTTTTGGCTACAGAATAAATAATATATTATTCAAACATTCTGCATATCATTCAAGACACTGGATATCTAATTATACTTTACCTCCTACCAGAGAAACTTGTAAAAAAGATTCTGTAAAGAAATGAGGACGTCATTTATTTATTACTTTTGTTCTCTCACTCATATGTGGCTGGCCACATACATACCAACTTAACGACGTAAGGGGAAAAGAAAAATTGAAGAATCACATCCCTGATCTAAGAAATAAATGTAGAACTAGAGTACATATAATTGAGTTAAACGAAAAATCAAAGCAAACCAAAATACCACACCTAACTTCACATAAAATTAAAAAAGTTTATAAAAATATCTGAGTAGACCGAGGTTGACTGGTGATAATGGAATCTATCATACCACTCGTGTTAGTAGTATAANATCTGACATAAAAAGGAAGATTGAGTAGATGTGCCAACTACAAATGGAAAGGAAAAATCGGAAAACCACCTCAGAGGATGAGATAGAGCCAGAAGAGGACATAAAAAGTGACAAGATGTCATTCTCAGAGTGCTTGAGTAGAATCAGGAAGATGAGGTCTGATAATAAATAAATAAAAAGGCTGAAGTTTTGACACCCTTCTTCCACTGGCTTGTAACTGTTTTAGCTGTAAATATATGTATGCTTTATTTCCATATATATTTACATCCACATAGACATTGTATATACAAAAATATATAAAATAGGTATGCAATTCATATAGGCTCAAGTAGAAACCTGGGAAATTGTCACAGTGATGGAAATATTGAGGAGATTGACAAATCAGCTCTGTTTCAAACCTCAAAGCAGCATTCTGCAGGGTGGACATTCATAAATGACGTGCAGTGGTGGGTTCTAAATCATTGTCAGGCATTCTCATTGCTTATGCAAACAAATAACCTTCAGAAAGCTTAAGTAAACTTTTTTTATGTGTACGGTGACATGGTGTTGATGAGCACAGGGAGTGCTGGTGGTGAAAGACCCTGATGGTTTTCGTGCCAAGCTCTGGGTGACGAAGCCTGGAGTAGAGGGGGCGACCTTGTGCCCTTCTCTCCTCCCTCTCAGACTCCTTCCCAGAATTAAAGGGACAATCACATCTGCTCTCTGAACAGTTAACTGTACACTGAAGACCAGGATTTTTTCTACTTTCAGCCCGCAACTCCCTCGACTTTATTGCTGAGGAATTCAGCACTTTGAATGGCTGCACCCTGTCTCCCTTTGCCCATTCATCTTTAAGGATTAATTCCGCATTTATACAGGAAACACGGACAATGGCCAAGGGCTGCGGGGCCAGCACCCAGGGAATGGCTCCCGGTGCCACAGGGCAGGGCTGGGTGGGATTTTGGGCAGGAATTGTTCCTGTGAGGGTGGGCAGCCCTGGCACGGGGTGCCCAGAGCAGCTGTGGCTGCCCCTGGATCCCTGGCAGTGCCCAAGGCCAGCCTGGACAGGGTTTGGAACAACCTGGGATACTGGGATTCATGTCCTGGTCCATGCACGGTGTCTGGAACTGGATGGGCCTTAAAGTCCCTTTGAAACCGTTCTGTGATGATTCCATGATACATCCATCCCACCATAATTATGCAATTTAAGTCTGTTTTCAAGACAAGCATGTCAAATGTATCATTTTTGGTCTAAAACTAATCCATGAGTACAGCTGTCCTCTGATGTGGATACAGTTTTTGCTAACAGGATCAGCTAATAATGGGGCTCAGACAGTTAGCACAAGTAATGAGATGGCAGGTTATCAGTCTGCAGGGCAAAAAGTCTGACAAGATGCTGCCTAGAAGAGATTTTATTTTTTTAATGGAAGGATGTGGTGACAAGATATTGGAAACCAGACCATTTGAGGCCCATACAGCATGAGAGGAAATAGGCAATATATATTTTGATTATAGCAAGTGTTTTGACTCAGTTGTGAACCTAATTTAATGTTTGAAAAAACAGTAATGTAATTTTGTGAATTTATGTTTCTATGACTGCACAACATACAGTTTTCAAAATTATGTAGAAAGTTATTAGAAAACCATAATTATAATAACCATAAATGCTTTATATTCCACAAAAAAGTCTACATTGTGTGACTGTGTAAAAATCAGCAACATTTTCATTAATTAGAAGGAAAAATGTTCACTCTTAAATTAATATTTGGATCAATCTGAGGAAGATTAAAATGCCCCTGGAGAATGGATTTGAGTTCAAAGCAGATTAAAAATAGACAAAACTCAATAGATATCCTACTGAAAAAAAAAAATCGGATATTATAGTCAATGACCACCCAAGGATGGCCTAACAAAGGCATAACGTTGCAAAAACCAGCAATTGCCATATGAGGTACAGTGTAACCCACAAGATTAGTGAAGCAATTATTCCCTTCAGCTCTGGCAAAGTCTCTTTGATATTCTGTGTCCCTTCAGATGCCAGGCTCCAAGGGTTTAGCTGGATAAGCCTAGATATCTTTCCTGGAAGAGAACTTCATTACTGTCCAGTCAGCAAGAATTTGAAGCCCTCTTCCAGTCACAGAGGACTTGTCCCTGAGTTCTCAAAGGCAGGAAGCTGAGCAGATTAATTTGTAATGTCCAGTCATGTTCACAGACATTTACTGGTGGTTCTGGCTTGGCAGCACCAAGCCAGCACAGCCAAGTGAGGTTGGAAAATGCATTTACAGTGATAACTCTGCTAGTGATGAGTAACAGATGCTCTGTTTTGCCTCATGAACAATGTGTTTTTTGTGAATATAAATATAAAATAACTTATTTTGAAATTGACAGCAGCGTGTTTTAAACTCTAAATTTAAGACTTGGGCTCTTCTGCTGCTGGCTTTTTGGCCTTGCTTCCCATCTCTTTTTCAATGTCCTGGTGTGCATCTACGTAAGTTTGAAGCCTAGATGAATAATTGCATTAATTACTGCACAGCTGAGTGCTTACTGCAGACACTCTTACAGCACTTGCAAAGCCTTGCAATTCTTTCCTTCAACTGGGCAACTCATTAATTCAGTCCAATTTCATTAAAGCTTCTGCGACTTCACTTGAGAATTATCAAGATGGAACGACTCTGCCTGCCCATGAAGTTTCTTTCAGCTGCGATGTACAAGGAATTGAATTAGGTAAGAAGTCTGAAGTCTTATGTAGAGCAGAACACAGTCAAATAATCTCACCTGTAAGTGAATGGAGGAATAAGGATTGCATGAGAAGGGAAGGAGAAGAAGAAACCAATGATGGGGCACTGGTGGTGGAGAACAAATAGTCCTTGTCTAGCACAAGTTCATGTAACTGGCATGTTTAGGGTTTTGGGTGTAAAACAGAAGATATTCTGACCTTGGCAGCTGTATGGCTTCTTATAAAGATCTGATTTTTGTAATATTTGGATCATGTAACACGTACTCAGAAAAACATCATCGTTTTGTTCTCTGTAGTGCTGGTCACGATTGATTTAATGTAAAATTAGCCTCTGATAGAAGTGGGAAGTAAGAGTTTCTCTTAGAAAGATAATTCCTGGAGAAAACCCATACTTAAAATTACTTTCCTCTATCCCAGCTTGCTCCAAGTCCCATCCAGCCTGGCCTTGGGCACTTCCAGCACGGATGGGGCAGCCACAGCTTCTCTGGGCAACCTGTGTCAGGGCCTGCCCACCCTCACAGGGAGGAATTTATTCCCATTAGCCCATCTAACCCTGCCCTCTGGCAGTGGGAAGACATTCCCCCTTGTTCTGCATCCCTTGATGTCCCCTGTGCTGCCGTGGGGATGTGTGTAGGTGTGAGCATCAGACTTTGGAGCCCTATAAAGATTTTATTCTGTGTTCCCATGGCTTTTGTGAAGACAGAATTACCACAAGTTTTGCCAACTTTTTGTTTCTTGTAAGTTTCTAAATTTGAAGTCTTTGAATCATATGAATTTTCCCTCTTTTGCATCACACTTTTGTAGGATGAGTCACAGTTTTAACTTCTTCAGGGAAATCCATAATGAATCCAAAATCCTAAGTGGGTGACAGCATTATTTGCTCTGTCTGTGTAGGTGTAACTGATTGCCCAGGTGCAAAAGAGCTGCTGCCTCTGACTCAGTTCCACTCTCAATCAATTTCTTCATTTATTTGGCAGCTTTTCTAGCACCACTTTTACTCAAATATTTTATAACTTACTTTCTGTCAGCCTTACAAGTATTAGAGCTCAATAAATAGGAAGAATAATCAGTGTGTGTTCAAAGACAACTGAATTAATTTAGGCACCATTTGCTGTACACAAAACAGTCAAGCGACAAAATTTATCAGTCAGAATGTGCAATAAATTTTTGGAAATGATTGGTTACATAAATCATTTAGTGAATCATGAATGTGTACAAAACTCCAACATGTTGCTGCCTGGGCTGAGTGCTTGCTTCTGTGCAGCTTAGTCTGGTCTGCTATAAATATATTTTGATATTCTGAGTTAAGGTGCTGGGTGAATAATTCAGTAAAGTTTATTTTATCTTAAAAAGCAGTTATAAGAAAAAATTTCTAGTTGGATGCATTGGCCATAAAATAATTACCTCCTGAAATTCTCTTGTCACATGCTTAGCATTTGAAGGTCCATTTTTTAAATTTCACTTTATACATTTCATACAAGAAAAAAAATTACCTGTGGTTCAGCCAGCGTGCTGTGATGTTGCTGGACCTGAAACATGTAAGTTCAAATTTTCAAAGGCAGGAGTAGTTTAGTGGCTGACTGCCTTTGTGATTTTCTTCCCCTTTTTCATCCCATAACCCGTGGTTACTTATTAGATTCTGTCAGTCTGGTTAGGAGGGCATTTATCTGAGTCCATTATTTACTGCTTTCTTCAGCAGACCTGAAACTCAGAGGTCGCCTGCTGCTGCTCAGGGTGTGAGGAAAGCATTCCCCCGCTCCCCTCAGCTCTGCTCTGCAGTTCCTCCGTGTGATGGAAGGAGGAATTGTCTCTCTGTCTCTCCGGCTCAATCTGAACCATGCTCACAATCTCAAAAAATAATGAGGATTTTCAACATGCACTGCTTTGAACTGAGCTTGTGGTTTTTAAACTTTTTTTTAAATTATTTTTTGTTAGCACCACCATAAAAGATGAAATGAAATTTTTAAAGGAAGTTGAGAATGTCAGTTACGCTTCTTAATCACAGAGCCCCTGGTAGAACAAGAAGGATCAGCAGGGACCTCACCAACAGTTCCTGGTTTTTCCATGTCCCAACATGGCAGTAAAATAAAGCTGTGACCCGAGTGCAAAGGAAAAAAATTGAAAATCAAAGCACTGGGAGCTAAAGATTATACTCCATTTGAATAAGAATCCGTGGCCTGGTGAAATTTTATTTTTTGTTTTTGGTAGGGAACTTGTCTATTCATATTGATTCTGTCCCCATTACCTGTTTTCTTATACTGCAATATCTCTCTATATTTCAGATCTATTCAGATGAAACCACTGAAAGACTTTAATAGAGATGGTTTTTTATCCATGGTGCAAATTAAAAAAAACAAACAGGAAAATAGGAATTTTTCATCCTAAAAAACTTATGTAGGAATGCAGAGTGTACAAAATTACAATGCAACATGAATATAGATCACGTCTTACACATTGGAATAACTTTTGAATAACTATATTGTAAAGCCAATGATAGTAAACCAGCAAAATTAAGCAAAGCATCACAAATGAAAAAAAACCCAAAAACTGAAGCAAAGCTTTCTCTTGCTATCACTAGAACAACTGAAATATAAAAGATGTTCTAAATATGCCTCCAATCTGCTTCTAAAAATACCTAAGATGATGAGTGCTGAAAGTATTTAAAATATAATTTATGCTTCTAGGCATGTTTCTAAATCCCAACCAAGATTATTACTGAGAGAGTAAATATTCATTTTGTGGACAGATGGGACCAAAGGAGGCAATTAGTAGGTCTTCCTGCCATGTGGACTTTATTCTACTGCTATCTGTTAATGCTGCCAGAAAGTTCCCTCGTTAATCATGGAATCCTTTCCTCTTTAATATAGACCCTGTCCAGTGGGGGCTTGTGACAGCTTAATGAAAAATTCCTCTTTACATATTCAGATGAAAAATCTGATGTCTTCTTTTCCCCCCTCATACTGGTTCTCTTTGTGGCGCTTTTCTGTGAGATGCAATGCCATAAATTATACTTGTCCTATATAACCATCAATCCAATAATTTGCCTTCTCTGGGCTCCTCACTGTAATCCATAATTTATAATTTATGTGAAGCTCCCTGACATCAGAGAGATCGCATTTTGAAGCAACCCCAAAACACCCCTCCCTTCATCACTCTTAATTTGAGGAGGACTTTTTGGTCTTCCAGTTTTTTTGGGACAGCAGGGGTCTAATTGGCACCAAAATGAACCGTGGCTCTCAGAAAGTTCTGTCCTGTGAGAGGAAAGAAGTCAGAGTGAGCACTTGAAAGACATCCTGAGTGATTGATAGCACCCTCTCGTAGTTGATAGCAGCTTTTTCTTCTAGGTGACATGTTAGCTTAATTTTCACAAATAACTTCTTTACTCTGTACTGCACTCCCAAGACATCACAGCTGTATTTCACATCTCCACCCAAGTGGCCAGTCAAAGAGGCTTTCATGACTTTTTTGTGTTCATTAAGGAAGCAAGAGTATTCCCATAGAGGTATTTCACTTGGTTCTTTCTCTTGTACTCGTGAAATCTGAAGCGCCAAATCTCTCTTTTCTGCAGCTTGAAAATTTGCATCCAAGCATTTTCCCTTCCTTTTTTTGTCAATTTCTTCAATGCTTACGCATAGCAACTTTTCTGTCCCTGGGGATGTTGGACAGTGTAAGATGGTGATAAAAATACAATAGATTTGTCCTTTTCTAGAAGAATCCTACTATTTTGAAGTGGTCATATTCCTCACAGAGCACTAATTACACGTTAATTAATTAATTCTTCTGATGTCAGCAGCCCCATTACCTCATGGGCTACAGGTGCTGTATTCAGGAGGCCAATAACCTGTGTCTGGTTCTCCAAGGCGTTCTCAGCCCAAGCAATGGAGATTCCATGGAGATCTCATGGCTGAGGTCATGTCCCTTCAGATCACAATTTTCATTTGACTTTGACTTTAAATCTCCTCTGCCTTACAGACAAATTTTCAATTTACCTGCATTTATTCTCATCACATTTTAGGAAAAAAAAAAAAAAGAAAGAAAAAGGCAAAAACCCCCACAAGCAAACAAGCAAACAAGCAAACAACCCCCCCCCCACCCCTACAAACAAGATTATTCATTTACAGAAATAAAAAAAGCGATAATTTATATTCAGACCTTTTATGCTCCTTTATGTACTTGAACCTGTTATTACCTGGGTCCATCATACTTGAAATGAGGCAACTACACCGTGCATAATGTACAGAGATGTCGAGTATGTGGTTGCCCTGGCAACAGACAGAAAGTTCAGGAAAAACTTCCTCTCCACCCTTATCTTTTTTCATTACTTCTAATGCTCACCAAAATGATATGTTTTCAAGGTTTTACTAAAAGACATATTTTAAATAAGGTGTATTAAAGCAAAAAATTCTAGGAATGTTGGGTGTCTTGCTATCAAATTCAAATAAAATAGAGTTTGTGACAATAGGATATCTGACAAAATTGATGACTGAGTGTCAGGAATGCAAATGCAATTGCAGTCTTGTGCCATTTCTTCAGTTTGGGGAAAAGTGTCTTTGTCTGAAAATTACACAGAGAATGATTTATGCCATTATCGATACTAAAATTCACACAATGAACAATATTCATACAGTAGAAGTTGAGCTTCTAAATTAAAAATATCTTGGCCTAACGTGTGTTATTTACCCAATGAAGTCAAGAACTTTCAAGGTCAACCTTTTAATCAATTTTACAGGATCAGGTTCACCTAATTTTTTTAATGCAGTCTGATATTGCATTTTAGGCATGGTAATTCAAAACTCACTAGTCTAATGAAAAGACTAAATGTTTGTGCTGCTTCAGGAGAATCATTTCACAGTACATTAACAGTGTTTATATTGGAATCAACTGTAGCACTGCATCTGGCAGGTCATGAATTTGGGGAAATGGATGGGAGAAGAGTTGGGAGAGAACAAATTACTGGGTGCTTTGGCCTGTCCAGCTCCAAAATCTGTTTGGTCAAAGGATCCTGGTTTTTGACTCCTTGGCTTTAGGGAATGGGAGGAAAGGTCCCACATGATAGGCAATATCTTTTCCAGAGCATTCTTGCTGTGATTCGTAGAGGAATTATTACGGGATTCCACATTTTTGAAAGTAGTTCACTCTGTATCATCCAGAGGTTGCATTAAACCTCAAATTATATGAAAATTTAAATCAAAGGGAAGGAAGAGAAGAATTTTGAATGTTCAAACTGTCTCAGGAACAAGAGCTCGTATATTATCTCAGGAGTATGCTCTGGTCTCAGGCTATCAGCTTGGTGTAGGTGTATCTTCCTCAACTCAGATGATGACAATCTGATTCTCTTAGGGCAAATGAGAGAATAACAGGGACTGTGCAGCACCTCAGTAAATATTTTAGCATTACTCTGTGAAAGATGGGAGGCATTTAAAGAGAAAATATTGCAGCAGGTTGCAGAATAATCTACATCCTGGGCATTTTCTTAAAATACATAAAAATCCTATCAAAAGACTTGTTCTAAACAGAAAAAAAAGGGATTAAACTCAGTGCAAAGAGTAAGCCAGTCCTACTTTTATCCCAAATGTCCAGCATTTACCCTTGGAATGGTTTTACTTCTTACCTGTCCAAATCAGGTTGGACTGAAAAAATAGGAAGTCTATAATTTATTTTATAAAATACAGGCATATCAGGTGGAAACAAGGGAGGGAAGAATGCATCCATACATTTTAACTGACAACAATTGATGAAATACTGTGAAATGACTCTGGAAATGCAAATATATCATCTGATTCCAACTGATAAAAAGAAATAATTTGTGCAAAACAGTAGAGAATTTTTCTTAGGAAATAGTGATAAGAAATGGCATCTGGTGTGATTAAATGTGGGAGACATATTTTTAAGCAAAAACAAAAAGAAATGCCTTTAAATGCATTGGTGCAGGAATTGGAGGCATTCTGTAAGGATGAGGTCCTGGAAACACTTCTGAGTGTGACTGGTTTGGAAGTTTTTGGAGAAGGAAAAACTGAATTCTTGGAGGTTTTCAAGTGAAAAAAAAAAAAAAGCAGTCTAGGAAAAAGATTGCACTGTAGATGTTTTAATTGTAAACAATCATTGCTACAAATTATTTGTGATTGCATTTCCCCAGTTTCCTACAGCCAACCAGAAGAGGATTGAAAACATATTTTTTAAGAATATCCTGTGACCTGATGCTTTTTTTGCTGGATAATTCCACTTCAAGCTGTGCTGTGTTCTGCTGAATTCAGTGACTAATTCCTGCTGATTTCTCTTCCTTTGTTATGTGCTTCAATTTCAATTTTCATTTGCATTTTTATGATTTAAGTACTTGCAGAGGGAGTTGAATACATCCAGAAGGCCCACACTGGGNACTGGGGGTATTGAGTTCACAAATTTTTTACTGATATTAATTTAAGTAGACGGTACTGAACCACTTAGAGGACTGAAGTTGTGATGGTAAGTGCTGCTGTTGAATGCAAACCAAATCACCCTAAAAAAACATTGGTCTAAAAGGCAATGATAAGGACGGACTTTTAATTTTTTTTGTTGGTTTGCTTTTTAAACTTGGAGGTAATCCTTTGTGTTTTCTCAGTGTGTTTCCATTTGGTGTGTTCCTGAGGAGAAAACAGAGCACAGGTGGCAAACTACGGCATGAAGTATTTAATAATATTAAAGTAATTTATCAAATTAGAAGAAATTAAATATCAGTAAAAGTTTTTACAAAAAGAGTTCAAACTAAAACAACTGCGTAAGTTGCTGCAGGGACATTAAAACTGCAAACAAAATAAGCTGCTTCAATAGACCTTGAAGAAATATTTCCAAGAAAGCATGTGATGCCAGATAGAGATGGGCCCTGGGAATGTCAGAGGTGAAATAAGAAAGCAAATTAAAATTTTTACTGTAAATGAGAAGCAACATTCAGGTAATAAAAAGCAGGAATGGGCAATGCAGAGGAAAAAATAAAAGCATTATCCGTGGTGGAATTTGAAAGAGTAATGTGGTCAGAATGTTGTAAAGAACAGGGAAGAGATAATGTGATGAGAATTTATGAAGCCAAAAATAAATTAAATATGTGATCTTTGGACAAAGAAAATATGCTGTCACATGAGCCTTGAGGAGCACTCCTGGAATAGCTTTCTTACATTTTGGCAAAGGCAAAAACGAAATCAAATCCATGACATTCTTTTGATTCCACGATTTAAAGGGAGAAGAGATGTGCTCTGCCCAGGTGATTTGTTACCTATCACACAGCAACTCCTTGAGATATTGTTGAGCAAGAAATTATAGACAGTCCTTCAATGTTTATTACTTGATAAAGGAAAAAACTGTCAGAATATATTGGTGTCAAAATAAACCTTATTAACAAAATATCAAGGAGAGTGGGGAAAGGAAGAAAATAAAACAAGATCTATGAATGCCACTAAAAGAGTTTGCACTTTCCCCTAAGCACCTCTAAACATAAATCTGAAGTCTTTTTCTCAGTTCCTGTTTCTCAGTCTTCTCTCACTGGACCTTAGCCCAAATTCCTTTAAGAAAATCTATGTACTGGTGCTCTGAGTGCATTCCATTGGCAGGATAGGGAAAAAAAAAGTGAGCAAAACCCATGGTCTGAACAGGAAATAGCAGCAGTGGAAGAAAGAAATACTGTATCATGAACATGAATGGATAAATAATATATGTGACTGATTTTCACACTGAGATTCTCTATGCTACTGCAATTGCATTTATATTAAAGGCCTTTCACAGTGCCACAGAAGCCTCAGTGTAAACCTCTTGTTCTCGTGATTTCTGAGATAACATGATTTGGTGTACACAGTAATGCAAATTAGAGCGGCGCTTGTTAAAACAGCCAAGATTTGGCTTTATGGAAGAAAAGGAGGTGAGATTAACAGGTGGCCTGAAGCCATGAATTTCACTCAGAACGTGAAGCACAGCAGAGCTTTGCCAACACAGATTCTGCTGCTCAGAACCAGCTCTCCAATGGTTCAGGCTGCTTTCCACATTTTTGTGTTCCTTTACAGCTGAACAGAGAAATGACAAGATGAGGATAATTCTTACAAAATCCTCCAGGTGGACTTGCCCTCTGATAAAAATTCCAGTTTTCTGCTCATAACTCTGGATCCAGAATTTAGCCTTTATGTCATTACAACACTGAGAGTGATGCAGTCCTCTCAAATACAATTTCAGGGCATTGGCAGAGGTCTTGGAGATAATGTGAACATGACGACTGTGAGGGTGTGAGCTGTGAAGTGAGGGTGTGAGCTGTGTAGAGTGCCTTGTGGCACAGGAAATTGGATGGTGACACCCAAGCAGTGTGGCTCATTCAGCCAGATATTCTGAGAATAAAATGACACTGTATCTTTATGTAAAGTTCATTTTTTAAACCTCAAACCAGCGTTACTGTATCATATATACACACACAACATGAATTATTAATCATATATAATGAGGGAATTGTACATATTGTCATATGTATATTACATAAATGTCCGTACACATGCACAGGGGAACAGATAAATTTATTATTTTGGACAGGGTTTGGGGCAACCCGGTCTAGTGGAAGGTGTCCCTGCCCCTGGCAGGGTGTGTAAAAGGATGAGCTTTAAGATCACCGCCAATCCAAACAATTCTAGGGTTCCATGACATGAATACGTACCGGCTGTCATCACAAACAAATGGCAAAAAACATTTCAAACTAACGTAGGTTCCAAGAATCAGAAACAGCTTAATTATGGAAAAAAAAGTGACAATTGAAAATATATATGAATTGAGATTCATAAGGGCTGCAAATCTACATTGTAATACCCAGTGATTCTTCAGCCTTCAATTACCTCAAGAATAAAATTAGACACTCAAAGCGTTTTCTTTTGTTATGCCAGTTTATAAGTTGTTATGTAAACACATTTTGCCAAGTTATCTGATTATAATTCCTCGTCTTGCATTTTGGTCTTTTCTCCCATTCAAGTCCACTGCAAAGTAAAAAAAAAAATTAAAAAAAAAAAAAAGAAAGACTGAAAGAACTTATTGAGGAAGATTTATGTAGTGGTAGTTCTCCAAGTCCTGTTAGTATGGTTGTGAGCACAGTTTTGGTGTTTAAATACAGGTATGAAGAACTATTTTAGGTAGCGTGGCATAACCCTGAGGTTGCATGAATTATCTGCTACCCCTGCGCTAAAGTTTTGTATCTGGGACACCAAACGCCCACGTTGGGAACCTGAATTTCTCCCAGGGTGGCTGCTTAATGAAACCTGACTGAACTAGTCTGGGGTTTAAACACTGAGTTCCTGTAACAGCTGGCCTTAATGGTGCCTGTTGCTTTAGACCAATTATTTTGCTTCTTCGTGTAAACCCTGATTCCTGAGCCATCCTTGAGTCTTCATCTTCCCCCATCAGAAATTGCCTTAGTTAATAACTAATAAACTTTTTAAATTGTGTTGTTGTCACTGGTAGAACTACTTTTTTATACTTTTTTTTCTCCTTTGTGAAAGAATCTGATTTGTTTTTCAGCGCTGTGGGGCTGACCCGGATGGTCAGACCGGAATATCCTCTGCAGTCTGTGTGTGCGTGCGTGCGTGCGTGTGTGTGTGTGTGTGTGTGTGTGTGCCTAAAGACGCTGTGGGTGCAGTGGGCAAAGTTAGCACACACACAGAGGGGATGTTCCTGACACAAAATGGGCAGGATTTCTGCAACACCAACCTCTGCTCCTGCTGATCAGGTGAGCAGCACCTGAAAAAGTGTCGCTGTCCTTTTATCAAGAGGAATTGAAAACCCCAAGCTGCCTCTCCTGGTCTTCCTGAGCAATCCTCGCTGGCTCCACTGTGCCCCTGTTGGAATGTAGCTCTCCCCACATGACTTTATTCTCCAAATCACTGGGAAACAACCCTATGTCACTTTCTGAAATGCCCATAACTGCGTTTGGCCCATTATTCTACATTATTCATGCACATTTCCCTCATTTGCTTCTGTAGTCCTCAAACTACAGCGTGCAAGGAGCTTAATTCCAGGACTTGACTATTTCTCTATAAATCTGCTCTAAAACGGATGACTTAACATCTTTGATTGCTTGTTGCAATGCAGCTTATGAAGCATAATATCGTTTGGAGTCTCACAGCCCTGACACAATGTGTGCATAATGTACTGTAAATCACCTGTGCAAAGCCCTTGAGATAGAAAAATTGCAAGCAGGCACGGGGAGGAGTGAGCTTTTCTAACTCCCTCAAGTCTCTCGAGAGGGGTGTTCCATTATGTCAGTCCAGGCAACGTGAAAGCTAGGAGCTGAACCATGCAGTTGCTGCCTTCAATAATTCACAGATCCGCTGCAGAGCACGTGGAAATGGCTGGCAACCCTGCGGGAGCGCTGCTGCGGTGGCTCTGCTCTCCAGGCTCAGGTTTCCAAACCAGGTGGAGCCATTCAGGCTCCACAAAACAGATAAATTATTTAGTTTACTGCTCTCTCTCTCTCCACACACTGTTGTTGCAGCTGTGCTGCCTCGTCCCACCCTCTTTGAGAATATTCCTCTTTGGCAATATTTCTTTTTTTGCTAACTTCTACCCACCACCTGAAAGGCAAAAAACAAGAGAGAAAAGTGGACACGAGATTTCAAAATATCAACTTATTGATGTTTTAGAAGCTAGTGAATTGTGACAAAAAATAATAGCCTATTGTTAAAAAGACCACAACACCTAATCACAAGAAGACTTCACAAGTTTGGAAAATTGACACCTAATTTTATGCTATTCTAATTCCTGCAAATTATGACAGTCTAAAATGTATCCTAGCACAGATCACCCTTAGCCTTCATAGTTATGTATGTAGACTCTAACTGGAAAAATATCTTTGTAATCTGCCGTGAGAAGTACCGTTTAAATACCTCCCAAAACTTGTTTTTCAAGTAACAAATAGAAGGGAAAATGACATAGTTAAATTTACCATTCATTGCGGACAGCATTGGTGGAAGTTCTTGATTAAATTTACAAGCTGGGGGTTTTTCTCCTGTTCACTTGCTAGCCTTCATTTTGGTGAGGAGCTAGGGTTTTTCCCTCATGTTCATTCCTTTTTCTTGAGGACTGAGGATTTTGATGTACTTTACAAGCAACACACTCGCTCCTCAGAGCCTTTCTTCGCCTGACTGCTGAGAGAATGCATTTGCCCATAGCACAGCTTTGGCATTTATGGGAGTGATGGCAAACAAATCCAAACCTTCTTCCGTGTTTGATGTGGCTGGCCAGGTGAGACCCTTGGCAACAGAAAAACCAAGAGACCTTTCCTTTTAGGAAATATGATAAAAACAAACCTCAAACACCAATGACACAAGGTCTTTTGCAGGCATTCTATTCCTTATCCTTACCTTTGTGTTTTCCACTCAAAGAAAAAAAAGGCTTTGGACCGTTATTTGGACTTTCCTTGTTTGTTTTCCTTATTTATTTAATGATGTGCTTTAATCTGTGATATGCTGAGTTTTATGATATTTTCTACAGGAAAGTCTTGGCAAACTCATGTTCTTACACGATGCCTTTTTCTTGAAGGCCTATTGCATGAGTAGACCCATCACAGCTGATCTTTCAGGCAGCTCTGATTTTAATTTCTTTGGCAACTTTTTTTAAAGTTATGTGCTTTTTTTTCTGATGAGGAAGGATGTTGGTCCTGACACTCATCTGCACAGTACCTCAGCAGATGCATCTTCAATGCAAGAATTTTTTTTGGATTTTTTTGTCATGTGTTGCAGTGTGTATTCACAGACAAATAAATAATTTTCTAATTACATTTTCCTTATTTTTATGATCCTTCAGAACTGTTTATTATTATAGTTATGCACTTAGATTTTCTTATTTATTTTTAAATTTTATTTCAACATAAAGGGTTTATAAACACATTTTCATACCTATTTTTTCACCTGCCTGAACAGCTTGTCCTCACAGCCAGCAGTAAATGTCAGAATATATGGAAGAATTCTATAAATGTCAGAATATATGAAAAATTCTAAGGCAGGTGATATCTTAAAACAGTGGAGGACTATTTATACTGTGTAGTTTAGAATGTCAGAACAGAACTGTGCCTGCAGAGGAGGGCTCTCATGGGTTAAGGACAGATAAATAGCACAGACATGCAGTGAGGAGAATTTAAGAGACCAAGACTTCTACTGCTCTTTTACTCTGCAAGCCACTGCATTATGAGGATGTTGAAGAGTGTGAGATAATTGTAACACTTAGAACACCTTCATGTAAGCCAAAATTTGTGAGGGTGTCCTAAGAGTTTAATTTAGGCTGAATTACAGGTTTTTTTGTTTTTTTTTCTTTTGGGTTCCTTGCTGAAAGGTGATGAATGCAAAGAAATACACAAATTGATTTTAAATTGTATTTCTCCCTGAGACACTCTTCTGCACAATACTTTAAGAGGTTATAAAACCCCTTAATAGAAAATAAATGAAGTGGCTGCGAGCATCCCCAGGACTTTGCAGATGCTATTTAATGCAAAGTTCAAAACATAAAGCTTTTTGTACTATGTTCATAAGCCACCACTAGAGAACTTCCTGGAACAATTTCCCTTTCTGCCTCTTCTCTTCTGTGCCTTACTTCAATCCATGTTGTTGTTTGGTTTTTTTCCCCTTCTATTACTTGACTGTAAAATCCCACAGGTGTGCACGGGCAGAGTTTTAGTGAGCTCCGTATTTCCTCACCTTTGCGTAAACATGAGGGAGAGTAGATTGCTCTCTGACAGGTGTTGATTATTGGATTAAATGACATTCTGCCTGCTCTGAGGGAAGCCTTTCCTCATGCAAGGTTAGCAGCTCATGGGCTGTTTTCTCGGGCTCCTACCCAGAGCTGGGTCAGTGTCTCAATCTGCATTCCCACACTGCAGCTTGCAAATTCCTCAGCGTGGCAATGCTGATATAAGGACAGTGATCTGCGTTCACTTCTGACACCATAAAAGTCTTTACTCAGAAAGGATATCATAAACATTCTTCCTTTCTTCTGGTTTTGTTTGTTTGTTTTTCTAGGCTGTGCAAGCCACAGTGGCCAAAATCTTCCTCGCTCACAACTCCTGGTGCATCACTGCTTGTGTTCATCCCTAGGTATCTCCTGATCTGATGGCTCTTTGATGTTCCAATTGCAGTTCCTAAGGAATTCTCTTATTCCTGATTAATTTGTGCTGATTCATTTTACACCGATCATCCACCCCTTCCACACACATTTGCTCCTTTTTATCACATTTCCCTCTGCATGAAAATCCATTTTATATATCCCTAGGGAAAAAAAACATATCCATCTTCCTTTCACTTTTATTATTGCAAATGCTTTTTTCAGTATGCAGAACTGATTCTCCTGGTCAATGAAATCACTGCCTCTTAGATATGATATTTATAAAAGCTGCTTGAGAGACACAACCACGCTCTGGCTCAGATGTAGCAGTATTTTTCTATTTTAGCTGCCTGGGAGTGGTTTGGTTTGTTATTATTTATACTTCCTATTTTTAATTTCTTTATTTTATTTTGTTTTTGTTGCTAAAAATTCTCGAGGTCGCCAGGCCACGTTCTCTGCTGGGGTAAACTGTTGTATTTTCATTTAGCTCAGAGACCTCTGTTGATTTATGCAGTATCTGGTCTAATTTCTGTCTTTAGCAGACTAAGTGTTCTTGCAGTATGAAACTGAGTTTTGCTCTAGCTGTGGAATTTATGGGTACCTAAAATTAGCTTGGAAACTGCTTATGGTCAGTGCCACATTCTAAGTAAATGTGCTATACACTTTAATTTGTCGAAGGTCTGCTACAGTTAATGTCTAAAATAGGAAAATCATTGTAAGCCATGGGTGATTTTGCTGATCTGAGCTACAGAAATATTATCTTTTGGTGCGAACTGATAATAACAAATAAGTGCATTGATACAATATATAAGTGTACTT
>VXBU01010840.1:25298-41103 GCA_013400315.1 Bombycilla garrulus | reverse complement strand
ATCGTTGCTAGTCAAATTCTTAGAGGAATCTGCTGCAACAGTGGCATGATGATTTGTGAGTCATTTATTTTTCCTTGCTTGTTTTTGAAAAATTCCTTCTCAGAATCTTTAATAATCCTCCTCCTTTCTTTTCTTTTCTACTTCGCCTTTGCAACCATTCTGTTGAACAGCAGCTAGAGTTTGATTTCTAATGAGATCATTTGCCATGATTTATAGCTTGTTGTTTCTCAAGCCAGAGCCTCTCACATTGACTCATGCTGGGTATTATTAGATTGCTCAAATACCTGTATTGAATTCAACTGGAATACTGAAGGACTATCAATGTTTCTACTCAATGAAAAAGCCAGGCTCAGCAGAAGCCATCCCTGTTTAAATTCCTTCTGTGAAATGTTACAAAGTCGGGGTGTCCGAAGGAAGCTAGAACCCATTAAGAGAATTTCTCAATATCTGAGTCAATTCCTGTCATGAAATACCAAGAGTTGAGGTGCTCACATTAAAAAAAAATAGTGGCTCACAGATTTCTTTTTGCCTATGGTGAAATTTATGTTTTCTTATCTCAATTTGTCAAACAACTCAGTCCTACAAATGATATTATATCTTATGTCTCTCCACAGCAGAACCCTGCAAATTAGACTTTCTTTTGTGTCTGCATTTAATTGTCTTCACTGAGGAAGTAATGTCACCCCCATCTGTGTTTCAGCTGGAACAGGTATTAAGTTGTACGTGTTTATTTTACTTCACTGTCTTGCTTTTCTTTGCAACCATTTGCTACCTAATGTTGGCAAAATAAGAGGAATAAAAGGTTGGTCTGTGAAAATGTTTTTGATTTAAAAACACTGTTTTACTGGCATACAAGAAGAAATAAACAATAGACATGAGTGGGAAGGGGGTCAATTCTCTTAGTCAAATTTTAAGCTACTCTGAAAGGAAAATTTCAGCATTTTTTGAAATGTTCAGTGTTCCAATGTCTTAATGCACTACAATAACTATCAATACCCAAGAGGATAGAATTTTGAGGTGTTTTTTTGGCAAATAAAATGCATTCTGAATGTTTTTGTTTCTGTTTTTGTTTTTTATTTTTCAGCTGAAGTCTGAAATAAAAACCAAGTATATTGATCCAAAACCCTCTTTCTGGGGAAATAAATGGCAAGGAAATGTGTCATGCACACCTGCTGCCAACAGCCTCAAACAAGTACTAGTAAGCTTCAAACTAAAAAAGGGTAGTTTAGGTAGATATTAGGAAAAAGTCCTTTATTCAGAGGGTGGGCAGCCCTGGCACAGGTGCCCAGAGCAGCTGTGGCTGCCCCTGGATCCCTGGCAGTGCCCAAGGCCAGGCTGGACACTGGGGCTGGGAGCAGCTGGGACAGTGGGAGGGGTCCCTGCCATGGCAGGGGGGCACTGGGTGATATTCAATGTCCTTTCCAACACCGTCCTGTGATCGTCATTTTGTGATTCTACAATAATTAAAGCTGGCGCAAACTACATGGAATAGGTAAATAGCAGGTGTTTGTTCAGAAACTGCTCAGAGGGATCGCAAGGATAAAAAGTGACTGATGTTTTGAGCCTTCGATCCTAGAAGGAGTGGAGGTGCTGTGCTTGTTGTGATTTCCCTTTGGTGCACTCAGGGCTGAATAAACAGATGTGTCCAGCCAGATCAAACCAAAGACCAGTCCACCACAGCATCAGTATCCCGCTTCCTCTCATGTTCTCTCTTGGATATTTGGAGAATGAATGACTATGAATTTTCAGTTTATAACCAAATTCCATACGTAGGGTCTGCTACTTGCAGCATTTAGCTACCTGTGGTACCTGCAGAGGCGGTTTCAGGGCTGAGTTGTTAATTAGATCCCAGAAGATTACCAGTGGTTTTTCAAATATTAAATTAATTTAAGCTCGCCTTCAGCTCAGGCTTTGGGGGCCGTTCACTTCTGACCTGCTGTGTGACAGTTCCTTGGGCCAAAAAAAGCCTTTCATACTTGGCAAGGTATTCGCTTCCAACACAAAATGACTTATTTATTTGTTTTTCTCTTTGTTTAGAAGTGAAACCACATCATCCAACATAATTCCTAACTGCCAGTGTTATTTCTAATCCTCTCACCTGCACTGCAGGATAGGATATAGAATTCAATTCATACCCTGTTCAGTATTTCAGTATATTAAAGCTGAGTATCAAAATAAACCTTTTCTTTCTATATAAGAGTGCAGTCTACAGAATTTTATTTCTTCCTTTTTTCCCAACTATTCTACAGTTTTCTAATGTAAAGTATGTTCATAAAACTGCCCTTCAAAAAATTCTTAACTTCAAATTCAATAGCTGTTAGAAAAAAAATATTTGGAATTATTTTTGCTGAAAAATATTTAGCATAATAATACTAATTTCAAGCAAGTTTAAGGCTCAGTGTATGATTTGCCATGTTATAATTATATTTTCTCAAATTTCAGGAGAACCTCAGCCTGAGAAACACTTTAAGTTACAATATAAAAATGGAATAGAAGGTAAGGATCTAGCTTCACAGTATTTTAATAAAGTGATTTTTAATTATACTGAAGAAGTAATATGAATAAACAGAAAACAAATTTTTCTAATGGAGAAGCTTGTTTTCACATTTAGCCAGTATCTCAAGTGGTAGCATTCAGTATCCATTACATGAAATAGAAAATAATATCCATAACCATGAGATGAAACTAATTTACAAGACCAGATTTTCACGTTAGTGTTTTCAGAAAACAACCATTCTTTTAAAATTGAGCAGTAATGTAACACGTCATTTCAATTTTAATTACACTTTAATATATACTGCTTTAGTTTTGCCGCAAGTTTATTTTAGGCAGTTCTTGAATTATTATTTGCTTTTCGTGGGCATGATTTTGTTATTAAAAAATTATAATACTACGTACTGGAAAAAAAAACTGTAAACGAAAATGGCTTTCTACTTTTAGTATCTGTGACAACTTCCTCTCGTAAATATTGCAGTACCAAATACTGAAATGGATGATCACTTATGGAATCAGTGTTTCATAAGTGTTTTTTGATATAAGGGAATTTGTCACAGTAAGATCTTTGGTTGTCTAAACACATTATACACAGAGTTTTCTGAATTTCCTCTGGAGGACACAAAACATTCTGCCAGAGGGAGAAAAAGGAAGCTCAGTTATGTGTAGGGTAAAATGAGTCCTTGTGTTTAAACCCGATAACTTTGAATGTATGCAAGTTAAATACTGAATATGCAATGCAGAAATGCTCTGAAAGGCTGAAACTGCCTTTTAGTTCTGTGTAAGACCAAAAAATTGTTAGCATATAGTGCAATCTTTCTCCCCAAAACAGGTCACGCAAATATGTGTAACTACCCAGTCTACTGGGGAATAAAACATCGCTGAGAATCAACACAGATTTCAGTCAGCACAAAAATCTGGGGCACCACCAGCTCTTTGATTGGCCAGGTAAGTTTATTTTTTCAAACACAACGCAGCAATGCCTATTTACATAATCAAAGACTTTTTTGACTGCAGCTAGCGTGGCTCTCGAGGCCGGCTGCAAATGCCAGGGAATTGTACTCCAAGGCAGTATTCCTGCCTCTTGAGGTGGCTCTTCTGGAGGCTCCATCATCCAAACATCTCCCCCAAGCTCCAGCAGAGACAGGTAACTCATTTTGTCCCTGGACTCTAACAGTCCCCAGGCCAAGGAAGACACAGCAAAAACAACCAGTGGTGTAACTTCTAATTAAAAACCTCAGAAACATCACAGCTTGGATGCCTGCGGGGATCTCAACCCCAAGAGACCACACAGTATGTAGAAAAGTCCAGGTTTCCGGCCCGTGCTGTTGAAGGAGTCTGGAGTCGTTTGTTGGTGTTCTCAAGGCAGTTTATTAATTCCTTATCAAAAGTAGATTTCTCTGCCCTGCCAGGGTTGACACAGAACGCGTCCAGAGACACACTGTGCCCGCCCCGGGTGAGCTGTAATCTTTTATACTATCAACTACGTATCCAATGTTTACCATTAATTTCCAATCTGTGACCCTTACATTACATTGTCCAGCTCTCTGACAAACCAATCCAAAAGTGCCAACATCACCAAGAAGATGGAGGTTAGGAAGAAGAAGAAGAGATAACATGCCACGTGTAAGAATTCTCCATCTTGACTCCCAGACCCCCCTGTCCAGAATCTCAAACCCCCCTGGACACAGGTCCAAATCTTCCCCTTTTCATCTATAATTATTGCTATTCTACTCTTTAAACTCTGGTGACTTGCAATTCTTCTTATAAGTTAGTAATTTGTCTCATGGATCAAAATCAAAACCACAGGCATTCTCAGTATCAATCCAGGTTCTCTGACACCTCTGGCAAGGCTGAAAAGCCTCCTGACCAGGGCCCGTATCACTCCGAGATGCCATAGGAACCCCCTGGGTTCCAACAGATGCCCACCTGCCACCCATTAACACGGCATAAAAAAAGTAAATTGAAAAATTCCCCTCCTATAAATATCTGCTCGGTTCAGTGGGAAGTGACGGCGTCACCTGCTCATAAAAACCACTCTCAGCTGGCTGTTTAGCTCCTGTGATTTCTAGAAAGCTTTGAAGCCTTTTCTCTGGTGTGAAACCCTCTTTTATGACGAATTATTTTCAGTCCGATAGCACAGAGATTCAGATTTAAACTGATCAGTGTGCTTATTGCTGGACTCCAAAGACTAAATGAAAATCGAGCTGAGATCAGGCTCACCACTCTGTGCTTGAGCTTAGCTCCCAGTGAAGGGCTGAAAAAAGCCATTATTGTTCCACCAGCCTGAGAGGCTGGATGGGTGCTTAGCAAGTCCTGTAATAAAGTACACAATTCTCCTTTTTTCCCCCCTTATCTCTGCCCATAATGACATACAGTTCATTTTGTTGCAGTTTATTGGCAGGCATGGTAGATTCGACCAACAAAATCAATACCTAGTGCTGCATCCAGCACATTCACGGGGCAATTTGGAGACTTGCAGGAGTTTTATGTTAAGAATTTGCAGAAGAGATACAGTGCCCTGGAAACTAGAAACAAATCTCAGACCTCAGGCTTATCCCTGCTTTAGACAGGAGGAGCTGGACAGACACATTAATAATGTCTACTAAACTGTTTTGGATCTGAAAAGGGCACATATATTGTTGCCCTATCTCTAAATTCTCTTTCTCTGTCTGTCTCTGGGCTTGACATAAAAATTTTTATTTCTTCTTCAGGGAAAAATGCACTTAAATTGCTGTTTCATCTGTATTCCAGAGTCCTCAGGTCAATGTTCACAGTGTTTTAGAAACAAGACTTTTGCTCTAATAACTTTTGAACTGCCGCTATGATATTTTAGGTCTTTCACACAAAAAGAACAGAAGAGTGAAAACACAAAATATTTAGGTTTTAAAAAATCTTTTGGTGAAAATAATTCCGTTTTTACCCTCTTGGCTAAAAGAAATTTAATAGACAGCTAACATTGGCATTTACATTTCTTTTCCAAAATTACTATAAAATATGTGCAAGCCTGTAAGGGAAGTAACTTAGAGATTCGTATGATTTGTTAAACTCCTGAAACCTTTTAAAGTAGAAAATCCCTGTGTGTGAGAAGATGCTTGCAAAGAAAATAAGGCAGAGCAAACACTGGGGCAAGCACAGTGAATTCAGCTCATCCAGAAAAGAGAAACTAACCATAAACCAAAGGTAATGACCACAAAAGTCAAGGAACTGGTTGAGATTCTGATTTAGGGTCCAACCTCAGTGAATATTGGATGGAGGATGGGGAAGTCATAAATCCCTGATTTCAGTAAGACTATGCTATTAGTCTAAAATGCATTATACTGCAGATTTTTTCCCCATCAGGTTGTTTTCCATCAAAATTAGGAAAAAATGTGGCCAATTTTATCCCAGATAAATATGTTTTCTCAGAGGGGGTGACTGAATTTCGATGCTAACAAACTCAACATCTCTAAATTTTGATTTTTTTGTTTGTTTCCTTATTTCCTGAAGAAAAGCAAGTATTAAGTCTTGATATCTACACTGGTTACCTCACTACAGATGTTGATATTAAGTAGTCTCTCACTTTATTGTATTCATATAGCAAAATAAACTCATTTTGTCTTAAAATTCACTTCTGTCAAATGCAATATTCCTAATTCACTGTTAAAAAATGCAACGAAAATGAAAACTGACAAAGCTAATAAGGGCATGATAAACTTTTTTTCAGTAAGGTCTGATCTATATTGATCTTGCCAATATTTTCAAATATTGTGTCTGAGAAAAAAAAAAAAGAAAGAAAAACCAGAAAAAAAACAACATAAAACCAACAAACCAACCAACGAACCAACCAACCAGCAAAATAAAACAAAAAATCGAAAATAAACAAAAAAAAACCAAAAAACACACAAGAAACCACCAACGACAAAAACCAAGCAACCAAACACAAAAAAAACACAACAAAACCCTCCACAAGCCCCCCTAAACTCCCACAAGTTTGTAATGAAAAATCCTGACCACCCTTGATTATAGATATGTTATCATATTTAGGCATTTTGCTGATCTACTGCCTTTTTTCCCCCCGCAAAATGTATAACAGAAGTACGTTAATCTGCAATTCTGCAAAGCTTTTTAAAAAAATTATAATTGAATTATAGGCCATATTTTTCCTAGATAATGTAGGGGATTTTTTGGTAAGGGGTTAATTTTTTGCTCTATATATCTATATATGAGCCGATATGTATATCCATATATCTATATATCACAGTTTTTCTACCAAAGAAGTAAAATATTACCAGAATAACAAAGTGCTGCCCTGCAAAACAGTGACACATTGGAAAGCAAAGATTCTGACCAGCAGAAATGTGATGGATTCAAAAGAACTGGAATAAGAAAAGGCATTTCCAGGATTTTTCTGTGACAGCAGGGACATATATGACAATAAGAATAATAATCAAAAACTTGCTTTAAAATTCCAAGTTGTTTTGGAACTGGAGGCTTTAAAACAAGGTACTAACACGAGGGGCCTCTGACTAGGAAAAATCTTGCTTTTATTCCAGCCTGATTGCTTGGATTTAATGACTGATAAAAGAACTTTTCTCCCTCTATGCACAAGTTTTCAGAAGTACAAAGAGAGAATTAGGTGTGGGCTTCTCTTGTTTATATGATGTACTCATAATTTGATAGTTTTATTCTTGGGAATCAAATTTGCAAAGTTCTGGTCTTGAAATGCCTGCTTTTCACGTGGATAAATGAGAGAAAACAAACAGAAGACCAAAATAACCCCAAACGAATTCTTGAGCCGAAGTTGGTTTATCAGGTGCCTGAAGGTTTTGATCCTTTGCAGGGAGAGAGAGCCCAAAGTGGTGAGCTCTGTCCAGGAGTTTGAAGCTTTGTTCTGTGATCAAATCACTCTGAAATTATTTGTAAAGCAGCCAGGCATCTACAAGTTAGTGCTGCTGCTCAATGGGAAGTGACTCTAAAAACCATATATATCCATTTCACACAGGAGTTTACCAGAAAAAAATACAGTAGAAAAATAAAAGTATTAACACCTAGCTTAAATCAATTCCCTTAAAAGACTGAACTAAGCGAGGTCATATTTGGCAACTGTCTTTTGCCCAGAAATTTTAGGGTTTCTTTTTCCTTCCAAGGAAAACAGATTTTTAGTAATAAACAATTTATCTGGATCTGTAGTGCATTTCTGCTGTGCCCAGATGAACAGAGATCCTCACTCTCTAGAGGTATCAAGATGGCAGGGTGCGATGCAAAAGACTCAAAACCAAACAAATAAAAAACCTTCACCTTTCTGTGCTAGACTCAAACTGACCAGGGCCTCTTCTAGGATTAAATAGAAATTATCATTATACTTGAACACAGAATTTACAGAGATTGTGAAGCTTTGCCAAAAATCTCCTGTCTGTATCTTAACCTGCTTTCTCATGACAATCAATTTGATTAAACTTCACAAAATTTATCTCCAAGTAAATAAATTAATGACTGCTGATCACAGAACATAATAGAGTTTTCTTCTCTGAAATAAGTAGTAATGTGAAAAATAATCAGGTTTTGAGAAAGTACAGATTTTATTTGTAAAAAAGAATTCTTGAAAAATTATTTGGGAATTTTCTTCTGTCTTCTGCTAAACCATCAGAGAGAAAGGATAAAAAAAAAGAAAGCAATTTTGAAATGTGAACGAGGGGCTCAGCCCATCAGAAGCTGAAAGTGTGGGCAAAAAAAAAAATGCTTTAAGCAAATTTAATTTTGACATGGATGAGAATTCCCTCAATTCAGTGTTGTTACAGAAAAACACAGAAAAACACAGAAAAACTGTGGGCCAAACCTCAAACTTCCATTAGGTCATGGGTGCTTTCAGTGTATGGAATTGCATAATGGTTTGGTTTTTTTATTTTTTTGCGTCTTGGTTCCTTTTGGTCCCCGGGTTTTTATGATTGCTGAATGTTTCATGAATGAGAAATATTTTTTCATCTCCTGATACTCTGAATAAGCAGTTATACATCTGCTATGTGTTTGACAAGTATTGAAGAGGTTTGCTCCTAAATGTCACACTTCACTGAAGTGAGGGGCACATACAGATCCTTTACTGTGGGTTCATGTAATTTTAATTTTTTTCTTTAATTACTTTGGAAACTCAACAATTCTGTATGAGTACTTCAAAATGAAAAAATGCTTTTATGTTTGTTATCACTAAGGCTTAGGCAACTTGAGAGATCAAATGAGTCACAATCTGGAATTCACTGAAGGCTTTTCTTCTCTTTCTTCTTTTACCATTACAAGGAATGGAGACTTGTGTCTGTTTAGCTAATGAAAAATACATTTGAAAAGAGTAAATATTCATTGAAGCAATATGATTAAATGCATATAATAATTTAAAACAAGTCATGCCGGTTGAGGTCTAGCATTACAAAGTAATGCTTCCCAGCTTGCTAAAAACTTCATTTAAATTTAATTCTTGTCTATCTTTTCAGCGTAAGCCTCCATTATTTTTGATCAGTGTAACTCGTGTAACCATACAGACACTGCTTCTGATGCAAAACTTTGTATTCTGTGAATTTTTACATAACGTATTCACTGCTATTTAGTTATTACATTTCCCATTTTGTCTTGTTTTTATTAGAAAACCTCTGACTTTTGGTGTTTTGCTTGACAGACTCCCCAGACACACATGGGAGGTGGTTCAAAGACCACTTTTGTATTTCCCACCCATTTAAGTGCTGAGACAAAGCTGTCTCCCCAGTAGCTTGGTTCAGCAAAAGGGGTGCCTGCCATGAGGTCTGAAGGATTTTTTTAGAGGAGGATGCATCCATCGCATTTCTGCACAGCTTCAGATCTATGGGTGGATTTATAATTGATGGGGGAGCCACGTGGGTGATTTCCAGTGTGGGCCTAATTTCCCTAAAGCCTTTCCTGGATCAGCCCTGAAACACTGAAGTGGAACTACCACAACATACAATGCCAATGTAGTAAAAAAAATTAATACCATATTTTTAAAGGCATAAAATAATGTAATATCACCTAATTGGAAGATTCTTCTATTTCTTTTTTTGTGAATTCAGAAGGAGTAAATGGCCCTTGAGAGGTCTCAGCCTCAAAGCCCAGGCTGAGAACACTCTAATTCTGGTGTGTCAGACCTAAGTGTCAATGTACATCCCTGTGAAATTTCTCTGTCTCTTTCCAGCTCTACCATTAATCTAAAAAAAAAGATAAAAGAACCCTAACTATCTTGTCTATTCTATTCTTTCAGACCATTGCGTCTACACTGGTGCAGCTGTTTGTGCACTGCACTGTGATTCACAGAATCACAAACAGCTTTTCAAGACTCTCTTTTGGTTTCCAACCATTTTATGAAATAACCAAGTGCAGTTTTATCCACTATAAGCAATGTTGTCAGCGAAGTGGAGAACTCTAACAGACCAGGTAAAATACAGCTTCCCATGAAGACAAAATACTTTAAAAATACCTTTAAAAGTGTAAAGGTAATTAAAAATACTTTAAAATTTTTTTGTCTAAAAGAGTGGGAATATTTTACACAAACTCAGCTGTCCTGACATCATACGAGTACAAGAGTGTGATGGAGAGAAAAAAAAAATAAAAAGCATTGTAATCAGACAAAGGAAATATAAAATAGGCTAGTTCTTACCCTTCTGGATTGTAATAGTGTCCACTAAATATCCTGCAAATTTTGTATGGTCGCCAGAGTTTTGAGTTGGGTAGTGGCAACAATTGGTCCCAGCTTTAAGCAAGATAGCCATACTACTAAAATTTTTTTTTTTAATTTTTTCCTCATTATTAATTCTGTGGTTTCCCATCTGTTTGCCTATGCCACATTTTCCCATTTACATTGCAGCTCTTTGCATTGTACATTTAATTATGAGGCCGACACCGAGAAGCTCTTGTTGAACAGGTGTACAACTGTTTTATTGGTTTATTTACCAAATGAAAAAGAGCTTAGAGCTGTGGTGGGCATTTGTAACTTGAATGGTATTCAGTGGTGTTCATAATGAACTGTTATATTGCTGGGTCTGTAACAGAATGGAAGAATTCAGGATTCATTCATCAGTGATTTGGTAAGTGTAAAATACAATTAAAACAAGTCCTATGCAATTATTAGGTGAAAACAAGTAAAAGGCCTCATCTTTCCACATTCATTCTCTAGTAGGTATCAAAAATAGCTGGATACCTTGATCCAACTGCTAAGAACTTGTTTGCTCCTTCACACTGAAATTTAAGAAGTTCAAATATTTAAAAAACTCTGTGAGATAATGTCGCCTTGATTTTTGTAAGACTTTCTCAGCCTTCTGATATTTACATATTTGTGAAGAACTTTCTCACACACTTTCTGTAAACACCTCAGTGTTTTACATTCCTTCATAGAGGAGGAGAAAAATTGATGGGCTGTTTGTCTGTGCAGTGTCTTTGGAGAGGTGGCACTGCCACCGTCCAATCCACTGTCACTTTTGGAAAACTATAAATACTGGAGTCAGAAAAAATAAACGCTCTTCTCCTCTCTTCTGATCACCTGAGCTGCAGTGTGTGTCTGTGTTCTTTTTGTGTCCTATAGCGACAAGATAAAATTAACTTTCCTGCTGCCACCAAGCAACCAGCAATCAGCTCACTTAAACCTTCCTATTATTGCTGCATAACCCAGCCTTATTTTCCAGTTGCTGCTTGTAAAAGAGGATTCTAAGGAGAGATTTTCTTGAAGGACAACTTTGCTGGTCACCGGCTTTCCCTAAGCCCTTAGAATAATGAAGTGCTCACTCATTTTTTCCCCCATTTGCAGAGGATGAGAGGCCGTGGTCACGACCTTGAGCCACAGAAAGTTGCACAACAGGTGCAGCAGCACCGAAAAGAGTATCATAGATAACTTCATACCTCCAGACAGTGATTCATGTGCTACTTTGGCACCAGGGAATTTAGGAGAATAATAAGGTGCCTGCTTTTACTTTTAAAAGACAGTGACGTGCAGGAAATGATTGATTACTATGGGGAGAATTGCATAATACAATGTCCTCCCGACTAGATAAGTGTATTAGGAATGTGAGAAAGAGCAGTGAGTGATACATAGCAAAATAAATGTGGGCTCACAGAGCAGGAGCAGTGAAAACAAGCAAAAGCCTCTCTCGTTTTCTGACGTGCACACGGGGACAGTTTCGGGTAAGAAGTAGCAGGGTGAATAGAGCTGTCCTGCACAGAGCTGGCTGTAAATCCGCCTGAATAGCACCACAAGTATTTGCAGTCTGCATTACAGTGTGAAACCTCTGAAACCCTAATCCCAAAATCAAAGCCTGGATGCTTACTCCAAAGTGGGACGTAATGCAAGGCACGGTAGGAAATGCTGGGTGAATAATAACAAAAAAAACCAAACCAAAACAAAAAACAAACAAACAAAAAAAAAACCCTGAAGCCTAAAAGCAACCAGAGAGCACTGGCTGCTTTGGTGATAGCTAGCAATTCCAGAAGCAGGGGTTGACAATATTTCACTGGGAATTATGGTAAAGACCATTTTTTTTTCCCTCTTCTGGTGCTGGCAGCCATTCCAAGTGCCATGCAGAAAAAATTGTAAGAATATTAGACTGGAAATAGCTTTTCGGAGCAACTTCTCAGTGTCATATCTGAGGGTTTGAGGCAGGAAAAGTGGCCAATATCAGTAAAATATTGGTGTAGAGTTCATCCCTTTGTCCTGTTCTTCGTAGCAAAATATGGAATTTTTTGGCAATATTTGAATCTTTTGTGCACTGGTCTTCTTGTCTGGATCAAACAGAGTCAATTTTCTTCCTGGTACCTGGTTCAGTGCTGTATTTTGGATTTAGGATGGAAAAGCTGGTCAACTTTGATGCATACTCCTCAGTGAACACTAAGAAGGGACAAGAATAAAGGGAAAATATGGGAATTATGCAAGGAAAGTTAGATATGCAGTCAAAGAGAAGTGACAAACAGGATCACTACTTCTTTTCCCAACCAGAAGGAAACAGGCCTGTGTCAAGACATTTTTTAATCTGCATGAAAAGGATATCTGAACTCAGAGGTAAATTAGGTTACCTGGTGATAATGAGGAAAAGTGAAAAGGATAATAAATCAAGAAGAGTGCAAGCAACACCCTTTGGATCAGATTGCAGCTTGGGCAGGATAAGAACAAACTGAATTTTGAAGAGGCACGTTTTGTTAGAGTGCAAGAAGCCATGCTGGAAAGCTTCTAAAACACTTCTGAATTCCAACTTCATTACAAGAGAGATACAAATCCAGGCAGCCATCGCTAGCAACACCTTTAATAAGACATGAAAAGGAGATAAGACAGTCCCATATATTGGGAGATTTATGTTGCCTGTCTGTCCTTTTCGATTACTCATGCACATTCTCAGGCTGAAGGGGGTAACTTTCTTTTCCACCATAAATTACCAACTTCCAAGTATATATTCTGCCATTTCTACACCCTGAGCAGCACTGCACCCCTGGAGAAGTTCCCTTCATCTCACTGGAACTTCTTTGTGGGTCTTTCACTGAAGATCTGACCGCTTTCAACACTTGTGTACAGCACCAGTGCTGTGATGATTTAATTTAAGGCCATTGTTTTCCATCAGAATTACAAGTAGTCCTCTGATATCCATGCCTCAGATGGGAAACAGAATGTGAGATAAAGCACAGAAAGATTTATCTATGTGCTCATTTATGCATTTATTTATTTAGAATGGTGTTTAATTATTTAGATATTTTAGAACATATTTGGCTCAGGAAAAAATTTACTTCCAAATTGCCTAGAAGTAAATCAAATATTGAAAAACCAGGAAGATCAGCTGCAGTTCAAATGATAAGAAACTGCAGTTTTTAATAATTTGTTTCCTTGCAGAAGTATTTTAAAAATTTTGCTATAGTCTGGGACTGGGAGACAGTTCAGAAGTGATTCTTTGTAAAAAAACGTAAGAATATTTGGAAGAGCTCTCACTGTATTTTCAACAGGGTTCTTGCTCTCCCCCCCTTTTCTCCATCCATTACCACCCCAGAATCTTAAGTCCTTATTTTTCAGGAGTTGTTTAAAGGTTGGAAAAAGAAAGAGAAGAAAAGGGTGTAAAAACTCATATTTAGTTTCCCATATGAGTGCTGTACATTGGAGACATTAAATTCTCTCTTTCCTGCCTGATAAGAAACTGAATTTTCAGGAGCATGTTTGGTTTGTGATACCAGCTTTGACAAAGGGAAAGAGATCAGAATATGACTGTGATCCTCAATGGTAATGACATCAAATCATGAAATAGGAAAAACAACAAATTTTTTTTTCCTCTTTCTGCAGTGCTCATTTTTTTGACAACAAAGTTTACATTGAATTTTAGGAGAGGCAGGGAAGAGCTAACAGTCAGACTCTCTTTTAAGGATGATAAATTATACAATAATTTTAATGTCGGAAGAAAAGACAGAAATGTTGTTTGCAGTTTAAGTGATTGTTACAGACAAAGTGAATAATTTACCTTTTTATTATTTTTTGGTGTAGTTTTTCCCTCTCTACTTCATAATGCATAATCTTGGTTTAAATTCCTAACCCTGCTTCCCTGCTTTGGCAAGGAAAGATGGCAATCAAGCTAGATTTAAAGTCAAAATATGTGCTTTTGGCAAAAGTAGCTAAGAATATAAGGAATTATTATGTATTTTTATAAAAAACAATTCATTAATGGAGTGGAATTAATTGCTTATATGAAAAAATCTGATAATTCATAATGGGATAAAATTAGAGAGAAAACATGGGCTATATGTTAGGGGAAAACATCAGAGTTTAGATGGAATTATTTTTATTTAACCCAAAATTTTACTGTTTTTGCTCAAGTTATTGTACTTTATTATCCCCTTATCAACAGATAAACAATACCCAAAGAGCAGTGGCACTTTTTTCCTAAATATTTAAGTTGGGTATTCTGTCACTCTTCCTTCGAGTCATACATAGGCCTTCCTCTAGTATCCATAAAAACACAAGAAATTGAAATTGAAATGAATTTCTGTGTTTTTAGCATTGAAATATTTTTCTCCATCCAGGCTGTGCGTGTTCCCTTGTTGTCTCCCTTTCTAAACAGTGCTGACCTCTGTGCTACTGAATTTGCATCATTTCCAAGGATCTTTGAACTCTGAGATCTCCTTTTCTTCCCTCTCTGTTGGTTCTCCACTCCTCCAAAAAGAATTTTCTTCTTGAATTTTCCGCCTTGAACTTCCTTGAGCTTTTTCCTCAACCTGCTTCCCGTTAATGAAGGTGAAATTGGAGTTCACAGGGACTTTGTTCCTTTGAAGAGCAAGGTGAATTTGAGGATGGAACCATCCTGGGATGCTGTTAATGTTTCCTAGGTATCTGTTCTTCATTTTCAATAAATTAAATGTTTCTAAAACCTGCAGAGTTTTTATAACAAGAAGCTCAATGAACCCTTTTTGTTTGCATTTTGAAAGTAATGCCAAAAAAGCAGGAGGGAAACTGGTGAAAAACCAAACTAGTAATGAAGTCCTGGTATGATGTACATAATGAAAAATCTGTTTGCTACACTTTTACACTCCGAAGGTTTTGAATTTTCTGATTCGAAGCCTGGGGAACAGCTCATATGGGACTAGACAACCTCTTTATCTGTACATCTCTGGGAAAAAAAGGGGTTGGCACCTGATTTTCTAGAATGCTTTTGTCATGTTCATTACTTCACCTCTTTAAAAACTTCCCTGGAAATCAGAGAAATTAATAGTAGTGTAATTTGTCACAACTTAAGTGTCCCCTGGCAGGCTAAATGGTATTTACATTGTCAAATCTGTGAAAAACACTGTGCAGTTTTGAGATTGATTGACATTTTGTTTGGCGGGAAATAGCCACCCCTGGATGTGAGGTGTGTCTGTGAATTTCCCCTGGGCCCAGTGCAACACCAATTGTGGGCCAGTTTTAAAGACAGCCAGGGAAATGACCAATATCAAAAGTGAAATTTGTCTCAGTAGGACATACATTGGGCACAGGACTGCCCGGGAATCGCTCTCTTTTCCTTCTGGCCTTGAACAGGTACAGCCGTGCTGTGCCCTCGGCCCGATTCCCCCACGGCCACAGAGGCCCCGGGAGGGGGAGGCTGGGCCGGGCCGTGCCGGGAGCCCCTCCCGAGGGAGCTGTGCCGGCAGGGAGTGGGGAGGATGGAAAGGAAGAGCTTGCCCTGCCCTGGTTTGTTCCCCCATGTCCTGGGGGGGTTTGGGTCGTGCCGGGCTGGGCTGGGCCAGGAGAGAGCCCCTCCGGAGGGAACTGTCCCTGCAGGGAGCGGGGGAATGGAGGGACGGGCTGGCCGAGCCTGGCAGAGGAGAAGAATTTCCCCTC
>VXBU01010840.1:2102-23334 GCA_013400315.1 Bombycilla garrulus | reverse complement strand
AAAAGAAAAAGCCTACTTTCAAATCTTGGATCCTGGAATAAATCTCTGCAGTGTATGAACTTCTTTTTGGAGACACAGTCAAGCCAAAAGTCATTATTTCCAGCTTATTTACATCTATATAAAAAATATCTCAAAGTAATCAGCTTGAAATGTTCAGTTTGACAGTGTGCTTCCATCAAAAATTAAATTTTTGGAAACATTTTTGAGAAATTTTCATTGTAAACCCAAACGAAAACAGAACATACTGAAACTGTGAAAAAAATTTTGTTACAAGCTCTGGGAACCTGTTTTTTGTTTTGTTTTTTTTTAAGTAAGTTGGTTTGTGACACATCTTGCACCACAAATTCCATGTTAATGAAGCATTTTAATGTAGATCCAGGAAGCAAATGCACATCCTGATTCTGAGAAGACATGGTACCCTCACTGAATATTTCAGCTTTGGATTGAAAAGGAAATGACTGAAAATTTGTCATCTTCTACTGAGGTAGACTTTTTTGCTGAATCCCAGATCTTAGTTCCTAAAAGTCATGTAAAGTTGTCTTTTAACAAATAAATAGTTGTCTGTTATTATAGATGATAATTTAAATTCAAGTTTTCTTAAGAATGATAAACAATCCAAGACGCTGTGGGTGAGACTTCTGCTTAATATGTGAATTCTGTTAAATTATGCATAAATAAATTATTAAATATGCAGTGGGGAAGGTGCTTTGCTGGGGGAGTCCCAGCAGTCACAGCTGTGTTTGTGGCAGTGAAAACCTGAGCTCTGCAGTGATACCCAGGCCCGAGAGTGCTCCTCCTGACATTCCTTATTCCTCTGCCCATTTACTGCACAGAAACACACTAATTTCACACAGCCTGCCTCTTTCCACAGATAAAAATAAATGGACTTGGTGGGACACGAGGATTGCACGCTCTGGGTCGCGTGGTGCCTTTGATATTTCCAAGTGACTTGTACTCACAAACCTGCCGCTTTTCTACAGGCTGTGGCTTTATATCACTACTGTAGAAAGAACACGATCTGGAAGATAAAAGTTAACGAGTTGCAGTTTCTTCAGTTTCCTTTATGCAGTCGGGTTGGTGGCTTTGGGAAGTGGATTTATGGCAAAGGATGAACGAGTGGTGGAAACACCTGCGCAGCCCCTGCCTCCCCTCCCTCCCTGCTCCCAGCACCAGGGAAGGGCGCAGAAAGACAGCTGTGTCTCCTGGTATTGTCCTCCAGATGGGCAAACCATTAAACAGATATAACTCATCTCTGTCTGAGTGAATTTTGTAATAGGCCCCTGAAAGGAGAGCAAGCCTGATGGGGCTGCGTAAATAATGTCACTGCAGGTGGGCTAGCACACACGCCGGGTGTAACTAGCATTGAAAAGTGTGTGAAGCGGTGTGGAGGCTGGCTGCTGCTCCTCGTACCCATTCCCAAGATGAATTGGTGAATTAAAACCTCATTACCTGCGTTACATTGTGTAGCCTTGTTATGTGTAATTATCAAAGTCAATTTGCTGCTGTAACTTGATGGCCACATCTAAGGAGAGCGTCTTCAAAACAGGAGCAAGTGTTAACATCACAGGATTCCAGGTAACAGAACATGTGTAATTTTCCAGTGTTGTCATGCTGGTGTTTTTAAATGCTTGCCCTTCGTTATGCTGGTGTGTACCCATAAGTCAAAACTCGCCTTCACAGAGCTGGAGACAGAGCAGGACATTAATCTTCTTATTTTTGTGTTAACTCAAAGTCTCATTTTAGACACTCAGTTCAGCCAGTGAGTAAGTCAAGGACAGAGAATAGGAAGCAGAAATTATCTTTGAAATCTGATTTTCATTTACACTAACTCTGAGGGCCCTTATGAATACCAGGAGGAAGTACACTGCCTCTCATAAAAGTGGCACTTGAGCTTTTTCTTAAAACTCTAAGATATTTGCATTGGTGTGAGAATACTGAATTCAGAACAAGAATAGGGAAAAGAGCATTTTTGCACCATCACAGCTGGCTTCTGAATGCAATGTTTGGAGAATGAAATGCATTATTATGATCAGAACTGCATGAATTGAGGAGAATGAGTTATCCTGATGCAATAGGCTTCAGAATAATAACCTTTAAAGTTCTCCTTTAATTTAAAAAGGGAGTAATATTGCAAGAGTTGCCACAATGCTGGAAACATTTCAAAGCACATCCTCATATATTTGTCACAAAGATACTTTGTGCATTTATTTATTTATTTATTTATTTATTTATTTATTTATTTATTTTACCAATGGGAAGCAATTTCAGTTAAGGAAAAATTCTTATATTCAGGGATTAATTGGGCGTCCAAGAGAGCTGGGGAGGGGCTTTGGACAAGAGCTGCGGGGCCAGCACCCAGGGAATGGCTCCCGGTGCCGGAGGGCAGGGCTGGGTGGGATTTTGGGCAGGAATTGTTCCTGTGAGGGTGGGCAGCCCTGGCACGGGGTGCCCAGAGCAGCTGTGGCTGCCCCTGGATCCCTGGCAGTGCCCAAGGCCAGGCTGGACACTGGGGCTGGGAGCAGCTGGGACAGTGGGAGGGGTCCCTGCCGTGGCAGGGGTGGAATGAGATGGACTTTGAGGTCCCTTCCAGCCCAGACTATTGTGATTCTAAATAATAATTGACATAAATCTGTCAATGAATGAAAATGCAAAATGAACACTCCTCTAATTTCTCCAAATTGCTCTTGCAAGGTCACTGCTGCTCCTTTCTCGGCACCAATGGGCAGCAGAAACAACCTGCAGCCCAGGTGAGCCCCTGAGCCTTCAGCCTCCCACCACTGCCCAGCAGCCCCGCAGCCCACCCCTGTCTGGGACAAACTGGTTTGGATGTCATGAGTACCCTGTTTGCTTTTAGGATACCCCTATTGTCAGCACTGCACATTCATTTGGAAAGTCTGACAATGAAAGGTAAATATGCAAAATGTCCCTTTTATTTATTTATTTTATTTTCTCATGCACATTCATCAGGAATTACTGAAGCACAAAGGAGAGTGAGACTGACACTGATAACTACCCCTGCTAAAAGTTAGTGGAGATAATTATCTTGTCTTTGTCACTCCAGTCTGTAGTTTAATTTGCAATGCAGAGGCTGAAGACAAATCCGTGGGCCATAGCAGCTATTTAAGTACTAAGTTCTTCAACTTTCATTCCAGAGGAAGACTGCCTTGCTCTTCAGACAGAGCACCACACTTTTCTCCAGGGCTCCTGGGTTTTGCTCACCAAAATTACAAAATCTGTAGTGAAAGTGGAAAATGGAGGAGGATGGATTTTCTGAGGGAGAGGGCTCTTGAGGAAGAGGAAATTGTGGTTTTGTGCTGTGTGCAAGCCCACTCCTCGTTCCCCTGTTTTCCAGGCAGTGGTGTGGCAGATGGGTGCAGTCAGACACCACAACTGCGTCTTCCCATTATTTGAAACAAACCGAGAGCTGTTCAATCAAAAAACTGCACTAACTCTGTGCACAGAACCCACTGAAATCATGTGCATGATCCAGGAAGGAGACCAGTGCTTCTTATTAGGTTCAAATTACCCATTCTTCAAGAATTTCATGATCTTTGTGGCAGTAGCACAAAGGAATCATTCCAACTTGTACCTGTAATTAAACTGTTTATGGACATATTGTCATATTGTTATTACCTGCAGTTTCCAGTTAAAATTTGTATGACTCTATTTTAGTCATTTAGCACATACGCGCTGTACTTTTTCCAGAGGAGAAAAATGTGGACTCTTTTGCAATGAATTTATTAACAATGATTGCAAGAATAGCTGTGCTAATATTGAATTACAACGCTTACATTTTACATCATTAACCAGTCTTTTCTACTGTAAAATTAGGCTAGAAGAATGATGCAAAGCAATTTTGGCAATATCCTTTTATTGTAACCAGACTACCTGCTACTGCATTGTTTATGAAGTGATGAACCTCGCACTGAAGGGAAATTTACACGTAATAAAAACCCCTGGATGTTTCTAGTGTAGTGAGAACAAAGCGGTAGAGGAACAAAAAAAAAAGGCTTCCACTGATGTTTCTCCTGGACACTGTTGTCTCAGGAGTGTACACTTACCTCTTCCATTGCAATTCATGATTTTTCTCAGAATGAGGGAAATGTAAACCATTTTTTTCTCACCTGTGACGGGAGGGTGTCTCAGAAGTCATTTTCCCTGTGGCTCAGCCTTGCTGGGCACATCTGATGGCCAGTGAGTGGAGAGGGACGACCTACCACTCCACCCCCCGCCATCCACTTCTTCTCTGCCCTTCTGCTTCGTCCTAAATATTTCACTTTTTCATCTTGAACACTTCTGTCACCTTGCACGCCGTTGGCAGGTTGCAAAGCCTTAGAGATATTCGCACAATGAGGAGTAAACTTGTATAATATTGAGGGTAAATTAGATTGCATTTGAAACACACTCCTGTAAGGCATAATTTCGGTGTTCATTCCACTAGACAGCTCTGACATAAATTGAGTGTGACTCATAAATCGACCTGGGCTCCCCAAAACGGTTTTGTAAAAACAATATGCCTATTGCACTCCATCAGTCCCTCTATAATAAAAGGTGAAACAGATCTGATTGTTTTAAATAACAATGAAACCAACATGTCAGTTCCATTAGAGCCTGCACCTCCAGCAGACAGAAAGTTACACAATAAATTTTGAATACCCAGTGTTGATCTTCCAGATCAAAGTCAGAGCTCGAATTGTGACATTCAGTTTGTAATATGACACTGCAGAAGTAGCTTCCCAAGTTGTTACTGGAGCTGCCAACCAGACTTTCCTTTCAGCTTCCTGACTGATCACTTCCCTCCAAAAGATGCTTTATAAAACACAATTATTTAGATTCCCTGCACTCATATACTTTATCACTATATGAATGTGCAAGTTTGTATAATAATATAGCATAGAAGCCTCAAAACAATCAGCATTTTGAAAATCATGAATTCAGAGAGTTCCTAGCTCTTATAGTTCAGCAGTTAAATCTCTAAAATGAATACCAAGTAACAAAGTATAAGCAGTAAAGGTACTTGCTGTGACTGCAGATGTGGCTGATTGAAAGCCTAACTGCATTTTAGAATTCAGATTAGACTTTTTACCATATAGTTTCATATCTCTTTTGCATTTGTCTAGAGCACACTATTGTTTTGATGATATTATTCCTTGTTATATAATTATTCCATTATTCCACTGAGCACATCATAATGGCTCAAAGTGTATACAAAGAGAGTGAGCTGGGATATGATTTACATTTTTATTAATGGCAGTTTGGTTTCCTGAACATAAAAGTTTCAAGCAGTCTGTCTTTGTTCTTTCATTCCGCCTTAGCAAGCACTGAAATACAGATTTTTAAAATATTCAAACTGAGTGAAGCCCCTCTTCGTGTCTCATTTTATTTCAGTGTTCATTTGTAGGGATGGTGATGAGTTAATTTAATGTGGACGGTGGAAAAGCCCTGTTGAGATCTGCGGCAGTGCAATTCCTGACAAGGGTTCTGCTCTGTGTCCTTGCCAAAATAATAACTGCAGCACATTCCCAAACGTGCTCATCCAGAGGGATCTTGCAGATTTTCAACAGTGCATGAAAAATTGAATTTTCTTCTCCCAAAGGTAAGAGACTGGTCTGGCTGAGGCCAAAATGCTGTTGTGTGGGAAAGGAAGGAAAAGGAAAATGAAGGAAAGGAAAAATAGAGGGAAAGAGGGAAAGGGGAAAAAGGGAAGGAGGGAAGGCAAGGTGAGGCAAGGGGAGGCGAGGAAAGGAAAGTTAGTGTGGGAACGGAGAGAAGAGCCAGAATCCCTGGCAAGCTGAGGTTGTGTGTTTTTAGCACTTCAGCAGTGTAGGAGCACAACCAGTAGAATAAAAAAAATAAAATAATGATAAAATAATTCAAAAATTAACAACATCTCTTCTACTACTACTACTACCACCTATCTGTTCTGTTTTTATGGACTGTGTGTGGCCAGTGTTGAGGAATTCTGCCTGCAGGAACCACTTCTAAACAGCATCATGAACTGATCAGCACGCCACCATCCAACCCCAAAAGTCTGGAGTGGTTAAATGCTGCATCCCTGAGAAGGAAAGAGGATATTTCCTAGGACTACTGCAAGAACCAGGGAAATCTTTCAGCCCTGAATTTTTATATGCTTATAACCTGGCATGATTTAGATTCTAGACCCACAAGAACAACATCACGCAGAAGGAAAGCAAAGAGATGAAACACACCACCAGCACAAAAAAAACCCAGATGCCAAAAAAGTAAAGCCCAAAATCCTGCCTAAAACATTATTAATTTCTGGCAGAGCTATTTATGCATTAAGACCTGGTTTATCCTGTGTTCATTTGTGTGAGCTCTCCGACTAGGATTATTGTCAGAGAGGACAATCAAATTAAATTTTCTCACCTCTCCCTTCCCCATGGTATTTACTAAGAATGGCACAGGTTGGATGTCTCATATGGCTCTTGAGTGACCACGTAAAACACCAACCAAACTTTTTGTGCCGGAAATCTAGTCCTGGAAAATAGGATGAGGAGGAAGGTTGCAATAGCAGAACTGCAAGATAATATTTTATTATGAACAGCTGTTTTGCATTTTATTGTGGAGGAAAAAGAAACATGTTAACCTTCAGAAATTAATAGTGCATTCATGTGGACATCTTTTTTTTTCTGCTTTCTTCATAAATTACCTCTTTTTTGTTCATTTATTTTAGATTGTCTGGGAGTTTTTGGCCTACATTTGTTTGCTTTCTCGGTTTTGTTTGTTTGTTTGAAATTATTATTTCTGTCGTATGGGAGCAGAAATGAGCTATTGAACCCACAGATGGTGACTCTTTGATCTGCACCATCTTTTAAAAAACATGCCAGAGAGCTTAAGCCAAACAGAACAGTGTAGCCCAAACTGCAAAAGGTGACACAGTGTAAGAAGTTGAATAACTGAAGGCAGGATTTTGTTTTTTCTTAATAAAATGCTCAACAGTCAGCTTCAAGATACTCTTATTTAAATAATTCTTATTAACTGGGCCAAGAAGACATTGCCAGTTCACCCGAATTTCTTGCTTATGGTCATCCAGGTATTTGAGGGAGGGGATAAAGGGAGAGGAGAATGATCTTTCATAATGGCAATGCCCATATTTTTTCAATAATCTGTTCTAACTGCAACTTTGTGTTTCTGCTGAAATTTTCCCTCCTGATACTTCAGTTTGTTTCATAATCAGCTCAATGCAAACCTGAGGGAAAATTTTAAGAATGGAACGAATCCTTAAAGTAAAGAAATCAATGGCTGGGGTGGCATTATTTTAGAATGCTGACATTCATCGTCAGAGATTTGAGCTTGCAGAATTTGGATTAATCTGGATTTATCCTAAAGAGCAGATTTAAAAGATTTTAAATCCTGAAATTTTCCTCACACCACCCTGATGAGAAGACTCATTTCAGTCCTGTAAGTCAGAGAAATACCAAAGAAATCAAAATGTTCAGCCATACAGCATTTCATTCATCCCATATACCAGAGGAGTGAAGGAGGTGAATTCTTAAATTTTGCTTTTTTCAGACAGCAATAATGAATTCATTTTCCCAGAATCACAGTCAAAAGAAAAAATATATCAGGTCAAAATAAATTCTAAAAGAATTTGCATTGGCTTCAGTTAAAGAAAGCATCCCCTTTTAAACCATTTTTTATTTAAAGGTTAGAATTAAACTCCAGTTAAGTGTTCTTCTACAATGTAAAAAAGAAAACCACTATATGGCACTGAACATTTTTAAATTACTTTAGAGAGAGGGGCCAGCTAAACCATGAACGTGACAGCAAACCACAAAAGAAAAGAAACCTCAAATAGTACTTTTAGTAACAAATGATATGTGGCACATTTGACATTTTTTCCTCCCTCAGCATGTTTCAATAAGACATTTATAAGATCTTGAGAGCTGTGAGTGTTTAGCAGGGACTAGGTAACACAGACTTTGTGGTTTTCTATTGCTTGGCTTTTGTCCCATTACAAGAGCTTTAAAAGAGACCAATACAACCTTAAGAGTCACCTTCAAGGCTGACAGGCAGAAACATTAACTTTCCTAGGAAAAAACCTGTTGCTTGGNTAAAAAAAAAAAAAAGGGAAGAATTTTGTTGTTCTCAAAAGAACATCAAAAGAACATTCTGTTTGGTGGGGGTGAATGTCTTGGAAGGGTACCTGGGACTGAGCTCTAGAACAGCAAGGGAATCTTGTTTTTAGTGCTTGGTGGGTGGAGTGCGGGGCCTGTTAACCACAGCAAGCGATGCAGAAAATAAAATTTGCTCCAGCACAACCAGAAACTGCAGAGATGTTCCTTCTCAGCTTCCCCAGGTCGCCCAATGACTGCACCTGCTCATGTGGGGAGGGAGAGGCACTCATGTCATATCACATCCCAAGGCTGTCTTTGAAAAATCCTGGTTTTTCCCCCCACAGCTGAAAAGGTTTATCTTATAAATGTGTTTGGCAACAGGGCAGAGCTTCTTTATGGAAACCTGGGCTGTGTATCCTCTCATCCCTCTTGCAATGCTTTGGGTTTGTGGGTGTAGCAGCTCCTAAATTCATATACTGTTCACACACAAAGCTGGCATCTGCTCCTACCTGCCCCCCTCCCTGAATTTGAATCCGTATTTATTTTAAAAGCAGCTCCTAAACCCTCTTGTGAGCCCCAGGAAAGCTGGACTCTGGTGATGCCCTGCACGTCAGGGCGGGAGAGCAGGAATCCACCTTGGCCTAATAAAAGCACATGGCAAAACCGACTGCTTATCCTGGAATTTTGAGTCTCACAAACACCCAGTTGTGCACACAGGGTGTTATTTTGAGCAGCACAGGTGGGATGCTCGCAGTCCTGAAGTCCTGAGGAAGCTGTGAAACACAGATGTTTGGTTAAACACGTCTTTCTGTGCACAGCTGGCACGGGACCCACGCCATAACTGTGGTGGCAATATGCAGGCTCTCATTCCAACTTTCTGCAAGACCAATTGAGCTGCTGACTGATAGGAATCCTTTATAAATGTGTCTGTGATAATCCTCTGCTTTGGGAAGCCCTCCATGGGTTTTGGGTGTGAAGTGACTTGCAGAATTTTGGGCCAGATATCTTCTACTCCTATGCATGCTCTGCACAGAGGCAAAAAAAAACCAGAAAATCCCCCATTTTTCTCAAATCTCAGTGAGGGCTGATACGTCCTCACCCCTTTCCCACAACTGAAGTGCAGCTGGAAACAGGTACAGAAGAAGCTGTGAGGAATGGTGGGGAATACAGCCAACACTTTCCTTAAGCTACATGCAAAATTTAGATATGGATATATTCTATCTAGTCAGTGACTCTGCCCTTTCTAAACAAACGTCAGAAGAAGGGGAGAGGGGGAGTTCCTCTGGGTTTGGAAGATGGAGAGGAGGAAAAAGCTGGACTAGAGCTGTTACACCTGGGTGATGGTAATTTTTAAGCCACTCCACACATCTAACATTCATACATTTTTATTATGAGTATCTGGAGTGATTTCCAGGCCTTTGTTAGACTTCTGAAGGTTGACAAACAAGTTTACATGACTCCTTTATCTCTCCTTGAAAATAGGAGAGGATGAGCCAAACATATATCTAACAATATCTTGCCCATGGCTGGGGGGAAAGAATTAAATGGAAAAACATTTTTAGCAATAGTTTAACTAAAGTGAAACATTTTGTTACAGTACAAAATCAAAAAAGAAAAAAAAAAGGAAATGAAGAAACAATGAGAAATAGGAAAGAACATAATCTGTGTGTATCTCTACATATATATATTTGTGTGTGTGTGGGTGTTTTTCTGGTCAGAAACTTTGTGTTTAACTGTCTCCAACATCCCTGCTAACATGAGGCACTGCAAGTTTTGGGTTTGAAAGATGCTTTACTTACCCTTGCAATAAGAGGTAATGAACATGTTGCAACTGAAAGGCAGATCATATCTTTTTTTTTTTTTTCTTGTTTTTTNAAAAATACACTCATTAGCTTGGTGCAGGCTGAATTTTCACCTTTTGGCCAAATGGTGCAGAGGGATTTTTGTGAGTCAACTGAGAAGATGCCACCCTGGCATCCTAAAAACCACCAGTGTGCCAAAATAACTCAATTTCTGGAATGAAATTTTAATTTGGGTACTTGCAAGACTGTCTCAACCTCCTTGCTTTAGAAAACGAGTTCTGTAGCATAAGCAGCTGAAATTATTGTGACAGCTTCGCCCCAGTGCTGAGCATTTCCCACTTCTGTGGCTGCTTCTGTGGGGAGTGTGGGAGTCTTTGCCTCCCACACCAGCAGTTCCCTTATCGGGAATCCCCCGAGAAAAGTCTGTGCCAGGGTCAGGAACCAGGAATGAGACAAGCAGGAGTCACTGGCTTCGGTCTGCAGTTGTTTGTTATTTCTTTATCTCAGTTCAGAGTCTTAGGTGACAACATGCTCAGCACACTTCAAAGCCATGTGCCAGAAAGACACAAAATGGACGATTCCAAGGATTTTCATACAGATCCTTTATCCAATTGAGTTCCACAATGTACCTAACACATACTATATTTTTATTTTTCTACCAATTCCTAATTATTCTTCAGTCACATTACATCTGCATTGTGACTTTGTCTAACCAATCACTGTGCTACCAAAACTGCAGAAAATGGAGTAGATGAAGAAGGAAGAAACTGAGTCAAAATCCAAAAGTCCTCCATCTTCTTTCAACTACTACTAATACTAAAAAAACCCAAAATCTACTTTTTCCCCTGTGATAAACTACCATATCATCTACTGCATACATTAACAAAAACTCAACTTCTCACAAAGTCCTGGAAGCGTTTTCCATGGCCAAAGACTAAAAGCTGTGCTCTCCTGAGAAACAAAACCCCTCAGGACAGGCACAGGAGATATTCCTTTGTCCTGGATTTCCACACTGGAGAAAGCAAAGAAGAATATTCTGTACTATTCTGTCTGGCTCTGACTTGTGTCTCACAGCTCCCTCCTTCTGACTCCAGAGATGTTTGGCTCCCTGCCACCACGCTGTGAGCACATTATCGCCTGCGGAATTTGGGTTTTCTTGTCATCACTCAGGCAGGGCTCTGTGCTACACAAATGTGAAAAACAAGTGTAAGCAGCGTGCACATCCCACGTCTCGTTAGCTCAAGTGCAAAGGCAGACACTGAGGCAGCTCCCGAGTTGTCCAAGCCAATTGATACAAACTGCAGTTATTTCAGGGCTGTTTCTGCACATGATGATTGCTGTAATGCTTGCATGAGCAGGATTCAGCATTCACACAACGTGTTCCTCAGCACTGTGTGGTTTATATTCAAATACAGGACGCGGAATTAGGGAAATGAGGTATTAAACCTTTAATCAAAATGAGGCACCTTGCTTAATGGCATTCAACTCAAAACATAAATACAGAACGCAGCGTTTCCCCAAGAAGGTGTTTGATCAAACATGATCACCTCTACAGCAATTATGCTAAATACCCTAATTGCCTCCAGAGGTTTCTAAATATTTTCATTTGGTCCAAATTCTGCTTTTAAATAGAATGTAATTCCTCTAGTCTGTTTTCGCTAAGCCTGTTAATGGCTGATGTATCTGGAAACATTTGGGACAAGGAAACTACATCAGTTTTCCGTAACTACAGCATCAGCTTGTTTGGAAACCTTCAAGCTGCCACAGTTTTCTGTTTGTGCAGCGGCTCTTAGAAAACGTTATTCATCCAAAACCACAGCAGGCAGAGCTGCCATCGAGCAAAAGGACAGAAGCTGGCAAATCCTTGGAAGATGCAACAGAGCATTCAGCTGACAATTATAAGAGCTGCCATGGTGGAGAAAAAGAAGTTCAATTTTTGAGTCAACCAACTAATTTTTTTGTCTGGTGTGACAACTAAAAACAAACTAGGGAAGTTTAATCCATTGAAACAGCCATATTTTTGTGGTGTAAACCTTCTCTGCTCTAGAACATGTATTTTCATAGTGATTTCCAGTGGGTCCACATGAGACTAGAGCAGTGTTCCGGATCCATTTTGATCAAGGTGCTACCTGGCATTTTCTGGATTATTAAGCATTAGGGATGCAGTGAGCCCTTGAGCTTGGCAAATCAGCAGCAGTTTGGAAAACAGGGTTAAGATTTTAAATGATCTTCCAAGATTGGAAAATCATCCAATGAGGGAATGAAAATTGAAAGGCAAGCCAGGGGCTGTGTTCTCAACAGGTGATATCTACAGACAGGATAAGAAACAATTGCTGGAATGTTTGCAAGATTCTTCAGACCTTCTCCAGGNTTAGACAAAAAACCCTGAACCTTCAAAACCAAAAAATCCCTCCACCTTTTTGCGCAGGTAAAGATGAGATGAACAGGTGAGAGAGTGCCCTAAAAATGTTGGAAATACACCTACAAAGTAAAAAAGATATGTAACAGATAAGCTGCACTTTGTTAACATGCCAGTTAGAAGATTTGTATTAAACACTGAGAATTGAAAATGATCGTAAAGACAGTGAATGAAACCTATTTAAGGACTTAATCTCCACAACAGGATGTTTTTAGTTATAGGTCAGAAAAACTTTTCATAAGAGTGGCTCAAGTGGAGCTGGAGTTATATGAAACAACTCTAGGGCCACTGAACCTGTTCAGGTCCTTTCTAACAATTCAATAACTTTACAATTTCATGGCAAGAAAAGAGAGTAATTCCTATAACAAGAAGCTCAATTCTCACCTGGTTAGTCCCTAACATCACTAAAAGTACTCCAAGTCCTGTCATTCAGAGCTTACAAAAGAGAATATATTTATTTAATTATGCAGCCTGAATATCTGTCGAATGGTATATCTACATGTGGGCATGTGAGCGATGAAAAAGGTATTCAGATAGAAGACACAATTTTAAACTGTTCAGTCTTTGAATTACTGGGAAATTTTTCCACTCTCATGGTCAATGTTATCTGTTCTTTGCATAAACTCAGAGAAAAAAGCAGTAAATCTGTCAGGTAATTGGTAAGGAAGAAAGGAATTTGGCTGTATGTTCAGAAATAATGCAGTGGTTCATGATCGCAGGATCAGAACTGCATGAAACTCTTGCTTTAGTGACTTTCAGGGGCCATTTTTTAACAGCATGTGTATTTCTTTTTTTTTGGTTGTTCTTTGGTGGTTTTGTCTTTGTTTGCGACCTTATTTTTGTTTCTTTGTGGAGCATTAATACAAGGGTGAAAACTGGGATGTCTGTGCAGTGACTTACTCTATGCACACACAATCTACAAGAAAATGACATTCAGGTGGAAATTTTTATACAAGACATCCAAAGTTTAATATACAATAAGGTGGCTGGAACTTTTGATCGTCTGCATAAATTCAGCACCCTGAAAGCAAATATAATTTTAATAATGTCCGAATGAGCAGCAATAACCATACCAAACTTGGTGTGACCACTAAAAAAAATAAATTTGTTGAGCAGATTTAAATCTGTCAAGAGCTGAAATTCTGCTGAAAGTAATAAAAGTAGACCATTTCAGGCGTGTCTCTGCTGCAGGGGCAATTTTGTGAGACAGACAGTTTAATTTTTCCTCGGTTCTCTGAAGTATTGAGATATTCATAATGCCCTAGCTGTTTCTGCAATACCTCCTTCACTTTTCAAAAAAGCTTTAGAAACTCAATACCACTGTCTTCACAGCCCAGACACCTACAGTAACACGAAATCTTTCGGAAAATCCCATTCTTATTCTGAGAATTCCTACATCTGAGGCGTAATTCTTCCCCTTCATGTATCAAGAGCTCGAGTCTTACTTTCTGGCACTTCTGTGTATTTGTAACCACTTATGGATTTTTGCTAGCTGAGCTGCTGAGAAGGATGTTAACTTTGGAAGACAGTAACAATAAAAGACCTCAGAAATGAAGTGGGATCGGTGAGAAAATTGTGAGTGTGTGAAAAGAGGAGCTGAGCCATGAAGCTGGAGTGGGAGATGAGGCAGGAGGGTTCAGACAGGTTCATGCAGCTGGCAAGCACTTGTGTGCCACGGGGATGAAAGATAAAAAATGCTCCAAACAGGGATTGCTCCACTTCTGCTTGGTTACAGGTAAACTATTTACCCTGCTCCCCCTGAAATCCAAAACCAATTTAAAGACGCTTTTAAAAACAAGTGAGGTGAGCTATGGCAAGGAGAAGGAGGCACAGCACGAAATAAATCGAGTTAATTCAAAACAGAAGTCAAGCATAGCCGTGCAGATTTACACCCAGGGCTTTTATTCATTTGTTCCTGAGTGTGGGAGGGATGTGCAGGATTCAGGATGAAATCCTTCTCCCTGGCGTCAGGAGGGATTTGTCCTTTGACTCAGCGAGGCCGGTCACTTTGAAGGAACTGTCCACATCAGCACTTTCTACCTGACAGAAGGATATTAGACTGAGGGAAAATAGATGAGAAAACAACTTTTAATTAACAAACATGAGTTGTTCACCGCAATATGCTGACTGTGGGTTTTTTTTCCCCTATCTTTGTGGGATGGAGAAGTCAAGCCAAAGCTGCCCTCGTCCTGACCTTAGAGTATGTCCAGCTTTTAATTGCACTCAGCACAGAGGAGATCAGGTTCTGTGAAGCATCAGTCTGAGCCTGCCAGCTTTAGTGCTCCATCTTCCTCTGCCTGTGCTTTCTTGTTCATTTTGCTGAGCATTTCATCCTGTGGCTGAGACCTCTTCTTCTGTTCTCTCTTTTATTTTTTTTTCAAGGGTCCAATATTTTTTTTAAAAAATTCATCTGCTCCTGATCTTGCCCTAGAGCTAAGTTACAGTTCTGAGATCACCTCATGTGTCATAGGCTTAAAACTAAAAATCAGATGGGAAATAACAAGATTTGAGGAGGACTATTAAAATAAAACTGCCTGGGGCAGTGGGCTGTGGCTACTAGGACTCAGATGGCTAAAAAGGAAATGAAGAGAAAGAATTTTCCTAAGAAGATAAAAAGAATCAGTGTACAACCCAGCAGGATAATCTCTTAGAGGAAAAAAAGTAAACATATAAAAAAGGGATGAAAAAAATCAGCAGAGGAGTATTAAAATAATATTAATAAAAGCCACAAGGTAATATTTCTTCCAAACACCACCTAAAGAAAGAACTTGTGTCACAGATGGGATTTTCATTTTCCTGCTACTCTAAATTGCCCAGAAAGAGGCAATCTCAAATGACACAGCAACATGAAAGATGATTTGGGATAATAGCAAAGGGAGTTGATTGTTTTTTATAATGTACCATTTGCAGCAAGCTGGAACTTGAGCTGCTTTCTGCAACATCCACACCAGGCTGCAAAATTGTGCCTGAGAATTTATAGTGAGTATTCATCCGAACTCAAGGAAGTGATTTCCTTCTAGAAAATGCTGTATGCTGTACCACTGACAACCTGCATGAGAGGATTCTCTTGGGTTTTTGTGGTTTCAGCTGCTGCCTCAAAACTGCAACGTGAAAAGTGCTTGGTGCCCTCACAGCAGCTAACAAGGCACACTGTCCTCTCTCACTGTGAGGAAATTCCTACATTTGTGCAAAAAGCAATTTCAATATAAAAGAGGAGAACACTGTAATTGACGGATCCTTTTGATTGTCATCAAGTGCAAATTGTAAACATGTGGAATAACCTGATATTTTTTCTATTAGGTAGGACGTCTTTAACACCAGGAATGTTTTCAATTCCTGGTGCATTGACTGTAAACACAGATTAGTGGTTGTGCACTTGCTATATTAAATAAAAAGAGGCATGACATCTTGAATAATGCTGTCAATTATATTCTGTCAATTGCCATGCGGTGACAAAGCTGAGAAATATCCTCCATGTCACTGGAATTCTTTCCTTGCAGATTGTTTATGCTGAAGTCAATTTTCTCAGAGGGAGCTTTTAATTACAGGGCCTTGTGGTTTCAAATTTAGCTCCCTCTGTGTGCTGCCATGGCTACTTCCATATCCTGGGAATGAAATCTGGCCCCGGCTGAAATCAATTGCAGAACTCCCATAGATTTTAATGGTGGCAGGATTTCAGCCAATCTGAGTGCAAACCACATTAATCCCCCTGCTGCACGTTTCCTTTTTGCTGGCTGATGCGTTGCCCAAGCTGCGTGTGTAGGCTAAAAATAAAATTAGCAGGAGGAACAGCTGCTGTGGTAGTGAGTGCCTGGGAAGAATGGAGAACAAGATGAAAAAATCTACCAGAAGGTGACAGAAAGAAAGAAAGAAAGAAAATAGTTTGGAGTGGTTTGGGGTGCAAGTGGACCGTGAGTAATATTTGTTTAACCTGATGCTAGTCACGTACACATTAAAGTCAGGAAGGCCAGTAGAAAGATGCGTAGGATTGCCAGGATTTTGTGTCTCCACAAATTTTTAATCTCTGTTTCCCTCCCAGAAACTGATAATCCAGTTGGACTGTGCTGTGCTTCTGATACCGAGCTCCACCTCAGAGATCCAATGCCCTGAAAATTATTTTCCAGGTATGTTTGAGTGAGGGACACCATCTCCCTTGTTGCTGTGGACTGATCTAAGAAATATTTTGGAAATAGAGGAGAAATACCTGTATGTCCAGCTAGAGAACTGGATTTTCCAGCTGAAGTTCCTGTTCTTTGCAGACACGCAGAAATGGGGACAAATAATGCAAATTGACAAATGAGATACAATGTCTACAAAATAATTTTAAAAACACTGTTTCAAAGACAGTAGTTGTATCACATTCCTTGTTTCCTGTGTACCATTTTTTTCAGGAAAGAATTCCACGGGAATGGCTGCAGGTATTTCTAAACAGGTGCAGGTGCAGGTAGAGAATTTTTTCCTGGCCTGCAATGTGCTGTACTAAGCTTTAAAGTCTTCTGGATTTGTAAAGAATTTTAGACATCTAAATAAATATCAGGTTTTTACAACCACAAATATGTAATATATATACATATGTGTGTGTGTATATATATAAATATATATATATAGCAAAACAAATTAGGATCGGGCTTTATTTGAAAATAATTCCGACAGTTTTTAACCATTTCATGTAGAATTATGAAATAGAAATTCCCAATTCAGGATAAAGAGGCTGGGACATTATTGTTACTTACACTCATTCTGTAAGATTTTTGGAAAGAATGTTACAGAGTAGTGTCACTGTGAAAAATAAATTAGCTTTCTCTTGTGTTTAATTTTACAACAAACCACAGACATCTTGATCCATCCCTACAGTTTTATTTTTCTCTTTATCTAGAAGTCCCTGAAACTGTCTGATTTATTTTGTGTACAGGTGATTCAGCAGATTAAGGCTTTTGAGGACTCTTAGGGCATTTTGAGGGTCCTTGAGGTGACAAAACTGATAAGAAGACCAAGATCTACAGCATTTGTGTCAGTATTTTTAGATGTCATTTTGATTTCATAATCCTCTGTCTTTGTTACACTAACTCTGCGGTAAAATCCAGACAAAAAGTCCATCTGTGAAGTTTCTCCACTGAAGCTTCTAACATCACTCATTCTGTGATTTGGCAATTCTGTGAAATAAAACTCCTTTGCCACTCCAATGTTCTCATATAAACTCATACTACATGAAACAGAGGCTTGAAACCATTTAATATAACAGAAGAAAATGCATAATCATTTGTTTTCTCCATCTGAACAAATCTCCAGGCTCTTTTTCTGCACATATTTTGTCTATTCTGAGCGAAAACCATCAGGAAAGCTCAGCAAGCATAATCTGAAATTCATGTCTACAATTTTAAGAGGCACTACCCTTGTGTGGTTGGAAATATATCTTTGCTTCATTTCCTTTCAGTAGAAAAATATATTCGTCAGAAACACTCTCTTACTCATGGTTTGTCAAAAACAAATAAAAGAGACAGGATGTATGAGGAGCGGGAAATGAAGTAGAAAGATGTTTAACTAATTACAAGTCTGAGCTATCATCTCTAAGATAATCTTCTCGGCTTCAGTGTCTTTAACTGCAGCAACATCATGGTTTTGTAAGTCCATATTGTTATAGGTTTGGTGGGTTTGTTTTTTTATATAGGTGAATATTAACAAGCAGGCAGGTGTATGATGAAAAAACACAAGTAATCTCTTATTAAAGATGTCATATCAACACATAAAATTTCTCCATAATCATCAAGATTTGTGTCAGTCTCTGGGAGATCTGTATGGAGCCTATAGATCATGACATTACTGCAGAGAAAATGATTCATGTGATTGTGTAAAAAACAAATGTTTCAAAATCTGAAATTCTCTAAGCTACAAAGAACTGAATATCTGAAAGTCAAGGAGAGGTCTACTGTAAAATCCTGATGGATTTGTGAAATTTGTTAACCCTTTGCACCTTATTGATTTAAAATTAAAATTTATACTACTTAATCTTAATAATGGACTGATTTTATTGTTACTCTTTTGAACTAAAGCAACAAATTCCCTCTTATTAATCCACTCACCAACAAAGACGTGTGCAAGTTCCTTTTTCCTTAGCACCAAGAGCAACTCATATTCAGGCCATAATATTATGTGCATAATTCAGCTGTCACATTTCAATATTCAAGCATGCATAACCAGAAATTTACAGCTTTTGCTGCATCAGGTTCACAATATTAAAGAATTGAAATTCACTGGGCAAAATTAACATTTCACACCTTTTGTTGTGCTGTTTGGGTATTCTAAAGGGCTGTGGTGGTATTTTTGCCATTCATATTTTCCATGACAGAGTAGTGACTGACAGAGGAGTCAATTGCAGTCATTGAGAATCCAATAACGAGATTATCACATGCTTGAGCCTTGAGCTTTGCTTCTTCCTGTCCTTGCTTGCCCAGGAAAAGGCAGCGGCCAACCACTCTTTGGTATTTCATCTCAGAATGCTGGGCCTCCACCGCGGCACCTGGGCCAACGTGCTTTAACATCATCAAGGAAGTGCCAAATCTTTCCATATTGTGTGGATTTTGCAGTAGAAGTGAAAAAAAAAAAATAAAACAAAACAAAACAAAACAAAAATTTAAAAAAAACCAAACCAAAAGAGCCCCCCTAAAACCCCCAGAGGTCTGGGCAATAGCAGTGATAGAATACATACATCTCCCTGGCATTTTATTACCTTCACACTGCAGTGCAAAAGCAATTTATTTTCATGACTAATTTGTGAAACTGAAGGGAAGAATCATAGAAAACCAGGATGTTTTGGGTTGGAAGGGGCCCTAAAGATCTCGATCCACCCCTGCCATGGCAGGGACCCCTCCCACTGTCCCAGCTGCTCCCAGCCCCAGTGTCCAGCCTGGCCTTGGGCACTGCCAGGGATCCAGGGGCAGCCACAGCTGCTCTGGGCACCCTGTGCCAGGGCTGCCCACCCTCACAGGGACAATTCCTGCCCAATAAATTTCCTGCTGGTCTATTGGATCCCTGTCCCCTCTCGGCCGCTCCTGGCAGTGCAGAATTTGGGCAAACCCTGGGCCTGTTTTGGGGGTGCTGAACTCTAGAAAAGCCTGAGGAAATTTGCACACCATGTGTGCAGACTAAAGAAGCTGGTGGCCATTCTGCAAAACCTTTCACTTCAGCCAGGCTCTGTTTCACGCTGTAAGCTACTGCTTACACCCAAGTTTCTGTAAAACTGCTGAGTCTTAATTTGTGGCATGGTTTTATGCTGTTTTGGACGTGTGAATTTACAGCGCAGCCGCCGCTGTGCAGCAACCGTGTGCATGATGTAAATCCCTCCTAAATAAAAAAGAGTTGCCTTGCTCTTTACTGGAGGTTGATAGAGTTCTTACTTCTCTTGTGTAGAGCAGAAATGTGGAGAGTTGCCAAGAAACAACTGGAATTTTGTAAGCCTGTGGGCTGATTTATGTTTCCATATTTTCTCATTGCAACTGTACCTCCAGTCTCATCCTTGGATAGTGACACCTCCCTCTATTCATTATTTCCCAAGGAAAATGCTCCAAAATGAAGAGTTTTGTGCTCAGCTCAGGAAACCCTCTGCCTCACAGTCAGTGACGAGGGTTTAATTGGAACCTAAACAAGTCCTGGTCCACATCAAGGGTGGTGCTATCCCTGTCATTCCTAAAACAGATTGAAAGGGGAACCTTGCTGAGGGTGTTGTACAGTGTTTCCTCCTTTCACCATTGCACCCTACTTCTTAAACTGTTGGCCAGCTGGTGCTGCTGGGAGACTATGCACTGGAATTAAATTTTATGTAAAATGAACAGCTGACTATACTTCCTTCTTCCTTTTTTCCCCACCCCCAATTACAACCCAAGCAGTAACTGAATTTTTCCTTCAGCTCACTTCTGACTGCTCCTCATTTGGGATTTTTGTTGAAAAGATGAAAGTACAATTTAGAAATTACAATGTGAAAAACTTGTTGGTGCCAACAGCATGTTCAGCATTGCTTTCCCATCCTAAGCTATGCTAAAAGCAGATTTCTGGTTGCCTTACATTTTGTTATTTCAAGCTGGACATTGCAATTTGGTCAGAAGGGACATTCACCAATATAATTCTGACATCGTATCGTCACTTCAATAGGCACACTCTGGGATTAGTATAATTTTATTTCAGTTTATTATTCATCATTTCATCTCCACAGAATTGCAATGACATTGTTTTGTCTTGACATTATAACATAATCTGCATATATTTGCATAAAATAATCAGGCATTGGTTGAGAGTCTCAGGCAGAAATCGTGCAAACTCGTAGTATCTCAGATCAAAATGTGTACAAAGTTTATTTCAAGTACAATTTAAAATCTCTGGACCTTTAATTGATATCTCGTGGGATGAAAAAACTTCAGAAGTTGAACTAAAATCTTTAAAATGTGTTTTCTACTATCTATGCAATCTTTACAGATGTTATTAACTGTTATCAGTTACAATCCCTACTTGTCCCCGAATATACTAATTGAGCCACGCAGGACTCTAAATCTAATTATTCCAAATGATAACTGAAATAAGAGCCTTCTGAATGTCTGAGCCCAAATTTTCTTCAGCAGATTGCCTGTTTCCCAAAATTTTCTATGAAGCAGAAAAACCTCAAAGTTTTTTATCTCCTCATTAGTGTATTCCTTGCCTGCCCCACTAATTCTTCACTGAGTCTTTATGGAGGCATTCAGTTTTTACTGAAACAACAGACTACGGTGAGTCTTTTGGGGATGTGGAACAAAACAAGATAAAACAGAACAAAACAAAACAAATTTAAAACAAACAAATGAAGAAAACAAAAATACTCACAAACAAACCCAACCAGCACAAAAATAACCCCAAACCAAACCAGCCAACCAAAAAACCCACAAAAAAACCCCAGAGAAATAAAAAAA
>VXBU01010838.1:313379-345161 GCA_013400315.1 Bombycilla garrulus | reverse complement strand
ACCCTGGATTTATTTCTGCCCCTGCACTCTTTGGGAGCAGTTTCCCATCTCCAGAGCTCTCTATAAAGCAAAGAACGAGCCCTTTTCACACAGCTCTGCTTTGGAGGGGTGCTGGGCTTTGGGGCACCCTGGCTGCATCAGCACAGCAGTGAGAGAGGAAGGAAACCCAAATCCTGGTGCTGGGCAGGCTGGAAAAGGCTTTTAAATCCTCTCCTCATGCATTTACATAGCGAGCAGAGAGAGCTGGTGAGCAGCTGTGCTCGCAGGCATCGGCACCCAACCCAAATAAATTCAGTTTTTATGAGTTAAGCATTGAAATGAAAGAGAAAATTCAGCATTTAAATAGAGCAGCTGAAAATCCCCCACTGAGGCAAATGTTGATTCAGCTCTGGAGTCTCTGCTGGCACGGGCTCGGTGGGACCGGAGCCTTTCCTCTCCCTGTTGATGGAGCTGGCTCCAGCTCTGGCTCCAGCCCCTCCCCAGGGAGATTTTTAGGAATTCTGAGCAGGAGTTGTTGCCCTTAACGTATTTGTTATGTTAAAAAATAACAAACCAGACAAAACAAAACAGCCAAAACAAGCCACAGAAAATACAACTCCAGACCAATGCCTTACAAGATTTACAACAGCTTTTCGGAGAAATTAATTAGGTCAAGCCTGTTTTAGGAATTACCAATAATAAGTTTGCTCCACTCTTTGACTTACTGAGAAGAGACTACAACATCAAATCTCCTAGAATTTTAACACCCAAAACACAGCCCTTAAAAAATCACAAAAGCTTTCCAAAAAAAATGGATGCCTGGTCATGAGGCCTCACACTTGGATAGGTTTGGGTCCATCAGCACATTGGAGTTAATTGTCCAATTCCAGCTCCAGCTGATGAAGCTCCATCCTCCTTGTTCCCTCTCTTCCTTCACTGTTGTTTCCACTCTTGGGCCTCAAATTTGTGCTTGGTGCCAAGATGGACAGGAATTGTTTTGTTTCCCTGCTCTGTGCAGAGAGCTCACCAACCTTCATGTGAAGCCCAGAACTGCACACTGAACCAGCTCAGAATCTGGAAAATAGAAAAGATAAAACTTAAGGCTTCACCCTGAGCAGCTCCTGAGGGGGCATTCCTGGCTCTGGGCCCCAAGGAGCCCTGGGCTGCTTTGAGGGAAGTGTCAGGGCCTGTCTGTGACCTCCAGCCTGGCACAAAACACCCCCTGTGTCCATCCCAGCCGTGAGCGTGGCTGAGGAATGCTCAGCTCAGCCTGGAGGGCATCAGGGGGAGATTGCAGCCAGCGAGGCCCGTGGAGAGCAGGGGGGATGTGGGGGAGCCCCCCAGAGCTCAGAGCTGCCTCTGTTTGCTCCCCAAGCTCTCTCCTTGCCTCAGCCCAGCCCTGATCAGCTTCATCAAGGGCCGATTGTGCAGCCAGAACCTCGGGCCATGGCTCACCCAGCCAGTGCCACGGGCTGGATTTGCTTCCTGTTGGTGCAGTTGTGACCTTTTTACAGGCACTGCTGCGCTCTGCACAGTACAGCACAGAAAAAGAGCTTTTGTTCCTTCTCTTTCTGTCTCTTCTGCTCCTCTCCTCAAGTGGATTTCATGACACATTCTTTCCTTATCTTCTTTGCTGACCTTTCAATGTTTCTTTAAATAGGTTTTCTCCAGTCTGTGCCCTCTTCAGCTTCTTGAAATTCTTCATTTTTGGGGGTGGGGGAGAAAGCACAAAAAAAAAAGGCTGGAGTGGCGTTTGGCACTGTTGGTGTGTGAGAAGAGTTTGGGATGCTCCCACGTTGTGTAAAGTCCTTTCAGGGTCACAGAGGCCCTGGCAGGAGTTCTCACCCTTGAGGCAGCCAGGTGAGCTCACCCAGCTGCTTCTCAGAGCTCTCTGCTTTAAATCACCCCCCAAGTGTGGTGGAAGATGAGGATGTGAGTTCCTAAATGGGTACAGAGCCCTCAGCCCTTGTGGGAATCCAGGACACAGGAATATCTCCTGTGCCTGTCCTGAGAGGTTTTGTTCCTCAGGAGAGCACAGCTTTTAGTCTCTGGCCATGGAAAAAGCTTCCAGGACTTTGTGAGAAGTTGAGTTTTGTTCATGTATATAATAGATGATATTGTAGTTTATCACAGGGTGAAAAAGTAGGTTTTGGGTTTTAGTATGGCAGGTAGANCACTGAAGGGTGCTGAGCCTGTTGTCATCTGAGGCTCTGAACTGTGATAAAGAAATAATGAAGAACTGAAGGCCGAAGGCAGCGAGTCCTGCTTGTCTCATTGCTGGTTCCTGACCCTGGCACTGACTTTTCACAGGGGATTCCCAGTAAAGGGAACCCCTGGTGTGGGAATCAAAGACTCCCACAGCCCCTGAGAATCCCCCTGTGATGTTCTGTGTCCCTGCCGTGGTGCAGAGCTGCTCATTCCCGTTTCCCGACTGCCCAGAGCAGCTCTGGAGGGATTTCCTTCAGGATGGAATTTGCAGGGATTTCCCGTGCTGGCACTCACCCCTCAGCGCTCCCCCGAGCCCTGCCTGGGGGTTCTCCTCTCTCTGGGCTGAGCTGGAGCCGGGGACAGCAGCGTTTCCTGCACTGAGGAGCAGGGCCAGCTCTGTTCTGTCCCCCTGAGCAGCTCAGGAGGAGCCAGGGTGGCTGACAGATCCTGCAGCAGTTCAGCAAACACAACCAATTCCCAATTCCGCCTCCTCGCTGCTTCACTGCTGGTGATTCCCTCCAGCCCCTGCTTCCCCAGCCCTGGGGCTGCTGTCAAAACAGGGCTGAGCTGGAACCTGCAAAATCCTTGGCCAGCACCCATTTAATGAAGTCTTGAGATAATCTCTGGGCTGTGTGTTTGGCCTTATTAGTGTCTCAGAGTGTAAAATATTAATTCTGTCAGGTACAGTGGCAAAAGAAGAGTGTTTTGGTAGCTGGTAATCCTTCAGGCAGGTGTGGTGGGTGCTGGGGCAGTGTCCCTGCTGCCTCCTCCACTGGTGACAAACGGGCTTTGGATTTCTCAGCTGTCAGGACTTGCTCCTGTTTCATTCAGTGGGCTTGAAAATTGTGTTTTTAAATGTTCCGTCAACTGGGAGCTGCCATTCCTGCAGTGAAGCTCCAGGAGTGCTTTGGTCACCTCCATGAGGCCTGGGTGTGATGTGGAAATCGGAAATCTGCAGGTGTGAGGCTGAGGGTGCTGTGAAATGAGGCTAAAGCTGCCCCAGGGCTTCACAAATTCTGTCACTGCTGCTCTGTCCTGGCCCTCACAAACATCCCTGCCCTGGTACTAAAGTGCCACATAACCCTGACATTCAAGATCAGTGTTTATAAACCCCAAGCTTTTCAAATTAGTAAACCCAAACACGAATTTCAGCTTGCTGGAGTCTGCTTGTCTTTACCTGAATGAGGCTGAGGGGCTTTGCACCTGCAGGGAGGAGCTGGGGGAGCCAATTCCCACCTGGAAATCTCGGGATGGAAAGGAGAGCAGGAACTGGGGGAGCCAATTCCCATCTGGAAATTTTGGGATGGAAAGAGGATCAGGAGCTGGAGGAGCCAATTCCCACCTGGAAATCTTGGGATGGAGAGGGCAGCAGGAGCTGGAGCTGGGGGAGCCAATTCTCATCTGGAAATTTTAGGATGGAAAAAGGAGCAGGAACTCAGAGAGCCAATTCCCACCTGGAAATTTTAGGAAGGTGAGGGGAGCAGGAGCAGGGGGAGCCAATTCCCACTTGGAAATTTTAGGATGGAGAGGGGAGCAGCAGCCAAACCCATTGTGAGGCACGAGGTGCAAACCTGAGCCTAAAAAATTCACCTTAAATCCCTTTCTTCTGAACGAGCCCTCAGACCCAGCCTGATATTTGAGCGTTAGCAGGAACTCGCAGCTCTCCCTATGGCTCCTGTCTGCTCTGCTTGTGGGGGATTCTCAGAGTTTCGGGTTCTTTTTGTTTGTTTTGTTTTTTGTTTCAGGTTTGGGTTTCTTTTGTAATAAAAGGGCAGCTGTTGTGCTAAACGATTACTGATAGTTTACTGTTACTGAACTATTACTGCTGAGTGCTCTGCAGAGGTTTGTGAAATACTCTAAAATATCTTTATCACATAATATATGCATATATTTAAGATTTAAATGTGTTGTATCCAGTGCTGCTTTTTCAGATGTTTAACACAGATTCTGACATTTTAATGGAGTGCTGTAGATGTTCCCAGGAATATCTGCTGAGTTCCAAGGGTTTATTTACCGCCAGGGCTTTTAATGGAAATGTAAAATCATTTCTCTTCTGGGCAGCGCACATTCCGCTGCGAGCACATCAGCACAACACGAAACCCACATAAAATTCAAAAGCTGCGAGGACTCCAGGAGCAGCGAGAGCCTGTTTTACATAGGTTTGTGTATTTATGGGGCTGGCACACGCTCACTAAAACGGGCAGGATAATGGGGCTGCAGTAAAACAACCCGGCCAAGCAGGCTGAGAGTTGCAGGCTGCAGTGAATCCTGCTGCATCCCAGAGCAGGGTGGGACTGCTCGGTGCAAACAGCCTGAATTTGTCCAGGTGCTGATGGATCCTCCCTCTGCAACAGCAATATTTGCTTTGCTTCTAAGGGATATTAGCTACGAGTGCCATAAATGTGTTTCATTTCTCACCGGAGATATTTCACTCCCAGCACCCAGCCTGGGTATGTGCAATGTCTGATTTGTGACTGACCTGATATTTAGATTGAGGTTTTTAGCTGCTTTTAAGAGCAAATTTGTAATTTTTATAGTTTCCCGTTCGCCAAGGATTGAGAGCTGTTGTGGCGTGGACAGGACACACTGGTCTGGGCTGATTTATAGCAAGGGGGTCTGATGATGTGTCAGCCTCTTTATTTCATAAAACTTGGCCTCAGTTAAAGCTGTTTTGTTTGAGGTGTCTGTTGTGGACAGCACAAAACCAGTTCCGTTTCCAAATCCCATTTATTTTATGTGCTGTCACACCTTCAGCCACACTTTGCTCTTCCTCAGCTGCTGCTCCAGGTGTTCCCGTTCCATGATTTATTCCGGCAATTTTTCCTGGGCAATTTGGGGTGGGTTGAGCTCCAGGAGTGGTCAGGATTCCCCGGGGCTGAGGGCAGAGCTGCTCCTCCAGCCTGGAGCTGCTCCAGCCCTTCCCTCCCACCCCTGGGATTGCTCCACTGCCGCCCCAAGGCCCTGCTGCTCACTCTGGACTCTTCCCTGTCCTCTGAGTGTGTCAAATCTGTCACCCCATTTGTCCCCTCTGTCCCTGCTGCAGTCACCCCAGTTATCAGTGGCACTTCCAGCCCTGCTCCCATCCCTCAGCAACACCTCCAGGTGCCTCTGCTGCTGATTTTGTCCATTTTGCTGCCCCTGAGGGCCCTTCAGTCCCTGCACATCTCCCTTGATTAGACACAGCCCCGGGATGAGGCTCTCAGGCAGCCAGGGGAGCTGTGCTTGGAGTTTTCTTCCAGCAGAAAAAAAAATAAAAATGTTTGTTTTCCTTCTGAGATTTGGCTCATCGTGAATAAATCAATACAGCCAGGAGGTAGCGAGGTCATCAAATGGAAACGGTGGAGCAAAGCACTTCTGAATTAGATTGCTAAACTGAAAAGAAAAAAGAAGGGAGATAACTTTGTAGTTCCCCTGAATAGATAATTCCTTTTTATGCAGACATGTGCTCTGGGGCCTCTCTGGGTTTGATGTGCTGCTTTGCAGCCGTGTCTGTTTTCTCTGGCCCTGTTGCCAGAAATGTTTTTAATTTTGAATGCTTGAACATGAAAGCATAAGTTGTGAGACTTTATCAATGTGTTTATAATCACGGGGATGGTTGTGTGAGCGAGTCCCGCGGGGATTGGGAAGCTCACAGCGATGGAGGTGGGGACTGAACCAGCTGGAGGCCCCATCGGGTGACACTGAAATGTTTGAATGGTCCGGGGAATGTTCTGCCTCTGGGCACAGAGATCAACACCTCTTCCAACTGTAAACAGCATTAAAAGAGAAAGCAGCAAGTTTGGATTCCGGTGCCTGTTGCGTTTAGTACTGCGTGACACAAGAGTCACAAATCTGTTAACTAACAATTGTATTTCTGTAGAGTGTGGGGTTTAATACTGCTCCCAGGGTGTACAAAAAATTATTCTTTAGCGAATCTAAAGGTGTTCAGTGATGTCTCAGGCCCCTCCCAACCCAGGTCATTCTGCGACTCCTGTAAGAACTCACAGTGAGTGGACAAAAAATTATTCTTTAGCGAATCTAAAGGTGTTCAGTGATGTCTCAGGCCCCTCCCAGTCCAGGTCATTCTGCGATTCCTGCAGGAGCTCACAGTTACATTCTTGAATTTATCCCATCTGAAGGCCACTAAAAAAAAAGGAACATGCTCAGGTATTGATGATCCCCCAGAACAGGAGAGAACGCTGAAATTACAGCCTTGGAAGGCTTTGCCTTCAATTACTGAAAGCTTCCTGAGATGAGTCCCTCATCTCTGAGAATTTCCTGTATAAATGTGATCCTGCCCATCAGGACACCACGGCAGCAAAACCCTGCAAACATCATCACCCCCAGCCTTATCTAGAGAGGGCTTCTCAGTGGCAGCAGCACTTTAATTGCTGCCCAAATATCTGAGCACTGAGAGCCAGTTTCCAGTGAGATCCGTGGATTTCTCTGTATCCTGCAACCCGGAGCTATCGAGCAAAACAAAAGCTGAGGCTCAGCTGCTCACCTGCACTGCTGAGCCTTGTAGGGACAGGGATTTGTCCTACAAACAAATGGGAGCTGCAGCAGGATCGTTTATCTCTGCTCACCATCAAACAATTGAAGTCAGACCATGTGTGTGCTCTGGGAAACTCCCATCCCTAACGACCTTTGGGGTTATTAATGCTGATTTGTTCATCACTTGTGCATGGAGATAAAAAACAGTGCTCCAGTTAATGGCAGATGCTCCAAAAATAGGAATGAAGATAAACTTATTTGGGATCCGATGATGTCTTTACCAAGCAGACACGGTACCATTAGCGGTGGCATTTTTAGCGGTGGCTCCTTATCCCGGGGATCCAAAATAGCCTGGCTGAGTCAGCTTTGCCCACCTCTGCCACTATAAATTGATGCACACGTCCAGGCTGTCACCTCTCCCTTCAAACCCATTCCAAATCATATTTTAATTGCGTTTTGGCTCGCCCCCTCCCACGCTGGCCTGCGTTCCCCCCTCAGGCTCTTCTATCCTGTGAGGGTTTGGTTGGGGTTCCAGAGAGAGCAGAGCTCCGGGGAGCGGCCACAAACGAGGATTCCTCCCCTTGCTGGTGGAGGTTTGGCAGCAAACCCTCCCTGACTTCCCTGCAGGGGAAATGACAGCACAGAAACGGGCACGGGCAGCACTGGAGGGCCCAGCTGATCCCTCTGGCCACCAGCGAGTGCATCCAGAGCCCACTGCAGCTTCCCCCGGACAGCCCGGGCTGATTTATGGGTTAGTCAGCGTGTCAGATTCTTGTAATGAGATTATATATTCAATCTAATGAAGGAAAAATATGCTTACCAGCCTGGCGTGACAGTGCTGTGATTAAATGATTCAAGAACAGAGTTCCCTCGGTGGATTAATTTTAAAAACATGCAGCAGGTACCGCTGCCCTGCTCCGGGTGTTGTGAGGGGCTTTGGCGCAGGATTAATGGCTTGTGATGGTGTTGATAAAATAACGATAGGAAAGGCAGGGAGGAGCCTGTGCAGCCCTTGGGTTCCTGTTAAACTCCCCCAGAGATTTGTGCTGCTGGAGGCTTCCCCTCCCGGCTTGAGTCTCAGGGTGGGAAGATAAAAGTGTGATAAACTCTGCCCTGCTCGTCCCCATCCTAATCCCAGCTGGAACAGAGAGGAAGATTCCTCCAGCTTGAATTTTTAGGGGTGGGAATTCCATGTTAGAAGCAGGTGAGGAGGTTTTTGCTGCTTTTCCACCTGAGAGAGAGAGAAAAACCTCGCCATGGACCGTGCTGCAAGAACCCCTCACACTGTCCTGAGTCACCTTCCCCACCTCAAACCCTGGAGCTTTATTCTGGCCTCAGGAGGCCACTGGCTGTCCCCTGAGCAGGAGCTGGCACTGTCACTGCTCCTGTCACCTGTTACCTGAGGTGGGGGAGTGCCTGGGACTGACCAGGGAGGCACAGGCCGTGCCTAAAGGGCAGCAGAGGATAATCCCAAAGCTGGGGCACGAGGGCCTTTGTCTGCTCACCCCAACTATCACTGTGCCCACAAGGACTGGGAGCTACCCCGGGGGTTAAATCTGCCTGGAATCTCAAACAAAGTCACCAAAAAGAGCCAAAAATTCAGTCCCAGGTGTCCTGGGATGTTTGCATGTCCATGGGAGCAACTGGTGAGGAGCTCTTGGTGGATGAGTTGGGATCAGCTTTGTTTTTCAGGCAGAAGAGTTCTCTAACTCCCTAATCTGCCCAGGCCCTGGGGTGTTGAGCTGATTTTACTCTGATAATGCCATAAGCTGGTCTGTGATAATTGCTTTCTGTAATTGGGATGAATTTATGATGATGCTAATTGGGCTGCTGCCACCCAGGGAGGGGTCGAGTTAATCCTGCCTGCCCCGGAGCTGCAGGTCCTGATGTGATCAGCCCTGCTTGGAAACCAAGGCAGGGGGGTTAATTCTAAGCAGATTGGATCTCAGAGGAAAGAAAAAAAACAGATTTTTTTTTCTACAAACCTACAGCATTTTATGGCAGGTTTAAAATCTGGTTCCAGAACATCAGACTAATTCTTAAAAGGAAAAGGATTTAATTCTGTTACAAGCAACTGTGTGAGCTTCAGGGTGAGGGAAGTGGAACTCTGAGGAGTTTTGGGTTTGCTGTTCAGACCCCACGGCTCGCCCCAGTGGGGAGATGTTTTAGGTTCTTGGCTGCTTTTATTTTCCCTGCTTGCTTTGTGAATGTTTGTGCGGGGGCTGAAGTTTCCCAAAGGTTACATCCCTGCCAGTGACAAACATCTTTTGTCATCACGACTCCTTGGGAGGTATTTTTATCCCATAAATCCATCCCTTGGTTCTCCATCTTTGAGAGCCTCCATCTGCTGAGGCAGAGCAGGGCTGGCCTTGGATAAACCTGGTTTTCCTCAGGGAAGAGGGGCTGCAGTGAGGGGAGCAGTGGCAGCGCCATCCTCCCTGACAAATCAGGGTTTGATTTCACGTCCCGACACTTTGGTGTTTATGTTCCTTCTGTTTAATGTTCTCCTTTTGCTGGGATCATCATTCTTTTAAATGCTCTGCTTTAATGTAAATGTTTTAATGTTCTCTGCTCACCAAACCCCACGTTCCCAGACTCAGCAAACACAGGATCAGTTTTGCTCCCTCAGGGGTGTGGGTGACAGCAGTGGGGACACTGAACCCCTCTCACCACCCCAGAAGTCCCCTGGCCCGAGGAGAGTCCAAATTTACAAACACACTTGTGAAATAATGAACTCTGGGAATGCTGGCCGTGTTTGTCATTTCTCTGCCCATTTCACTGCACGTAAAGTGTGTTCACCATCGAACTCCTGTCACTTGATTTATGCCCATGCGGCTGCTCCATAATTTAAATTGAATTCCTAATTTCTCTGCTGAAACCCCCTCGGATAATTACAGTTAAGGTTAACTGCAGAAGGGGAACTGAATAGTGAGTGGATTAGTTGGTTGTTCTGTGTCTTAGACCACAGGAAAAGGGAACACAATCCAGGGAATATTGTCCAGGGAAGGGTCTGGCATGGCTGGAACAGACTCCCAGGGATATTATCCAGGAAAAGCTCTGGCATGGCTGGAACAGACTCCCAGGATATTTTCCAGGGAAGGGTTTGGTGTGACTGGAACAGACTCCCAGGATATTTTCCAGGGAAGGGTTTGGTGTGGCTGGAACAGACTCCCAGGATATTGTCCAGGGAAATCTCTGGCATGGCTGGATTTAGCACAGCTCCCTGCTCTCGAGCTGTGCCCAGGCTCCTGCAGGCCCAGGGGAAGTGTCCCCTGGCTGGGAGGGAGGGTTGGGTGCAGCAGGACAGAGAGATGGCAAAGGGATCTCCACAGGGCTGAGATCTTTTCCCCGTTTCCAGTGTGATACGTGTGCTGGTGAACCTGGCACTCAGGTGACTCATAGACGTGTCAAATCAGGATTTAATTCCACAGCCACCGCGTAGGATGAGGTGCCCCAGAGCTGGAGCCTTCTCCAGGTGAGTCTGCAGCTCTTGGCCGGGACGGGCAGGGCTGGATCCATCCCAGCAAAGCCGGCAGTGCTGCTGTGGAGGGGAATCTGCTGCCTGGCACCAAACGTAATTGGCTTTGATGGTCAGCGTTTGCAGATTTGTTTAGGAACTGGAAAATGTACAAATTGCAGCCCATCTGCGCAGAGCTGAGTGCTAATGAATGCCTGCAGCTACCACAGCCATAAGCTCATTACCACAAAGTTCCAAGTCCTTCCACAAGTTGCTAAACAAGGTTATTCATCTGAACGGAGTGGAGAAGGGAGTTTGACTGCAGGGCACAGCCAGAGCTCCTCCAGATCTAGAAAAGCTGTTAAAACAGCCCCCTGTTCTTCGGTCTTTTAATAGAATCCGTTGATTTTATTTCTATTTTTAATTTTGCTCTCCCGTGACAGCAGCTTGCCATGCCTTAACTATTTTCTGTTAATGTTTGGAGTGGAAAGGCGCCTTGCGGGCGATTCCTGGGTGTGCTCAGAGGCGCTGGCTGGTGAACTGGAGAAGATGGATGGAGCACATCGCACACAGCATTTCAGGGGGTTTATGGAGCGTGGCAGCAAACACTAATGGCCTCTGTTCTCAGGGTGTCTGTGTCAGCTCGGAATCTGGTGTGATGACTCGGCTCTTCCTCTGTGTGCCACGTCAGGCAACTTCATCTTCCCGTTGCTTCACAAAAAAGTGGAATTGATAATACTTATTATCTGTTTTATAGAACTGGTAGTTGTCCAAGTGTCTGAGCATCCAGGGCACGGTGCAGCAGGAGCAATATGTGAAAATATTTCCTGTTCTCTCTCAGCTGAGATTTTATTCCATGTTTCTTGAGGAAAAATCAGCTTTTCTAAGTCACCAGCCAAAGGAAGCATTTCCCCATCCAATTAATGAGGTCGTGAGGTGCTTTTGGCCTGCTCCACATTTTCCTGTGCTCCTCCCTGCCAGGTGGAGTGGCTGAAGAACGAGGAGCCCATCGACTCCAACCTGGATGAGAACATCGACACCAGGGCCGACCACAACCTCATCATCCGCCAGGCGCGCCTGTCCGACTCGGGCAACTACACCTGCATGGCTGCCAACATCGTGGCCAAGAGGAGGAGCCTGTCGGCCACCGTGGTGGTCTATGGTCAGTGAGGGGCCGGGGCAGAGGTGGCTGTGCCTGCGCTGCTGCCTTGATCTGATTTGTGCTGTCACTGCTGTACTGGCTCCAATCTGCCACGTGCAGGATCAGCCAGCTGATCCCTCCCCACTGGGACGGGTTTGGGTTTGGTGCTGGGGGCTCTGGTACGGCCCCATAGCCCCATGGCCCCACAGCCCCATGGCCCCACAGCTCCACAGCCTCATAGCCCCACAGCCCCACAGTCCCACAGCCCCAAAGCCCCGTGGCCCCACAGCCCCACGGCCCCACAGCTCCACAGCCCCACAGCCCCACAGCCCCACAGTCCCACAGCCCCACGGCCCCACAGCTCCACAGCCCCACAGCCCCACGGCCCCACAGTCCTACAGCCCCCCCGTGTCGGTGTTTTGCAGTGAACGGGGGCTGGTCCTCGTGGACGGAGTGGTCCAGCTGCAACGCGCGCTGCGGCCGGGGCTGGCAGAAACGCTCGCGCACCTGCACCAACCCCGCGCCCCTCAACGGGGGAGCCTTCTGCGAGGGCATGTCCGTGCAGAAAATCACCTGCACCTCCCTGTGCCCCGGTGAGCCCCGCGCCAGGGGAGGGATGGAGGGCTCGGGGGCCGCGCTCATGGGTGAGCTTTTGGCGGGAGGTGGGAAGGGAACGGGAAATGCAGTCGTGTTTGGGCTGAGCTTGGTGTGGGTGTGAGAAACTGGCACCACCAAAATCCAGCCACTGGCTCAGGAGCAGAAATTGGGGACCTGGGTGGGGGTCTGGGCTTAGTTTAGAGAGAGGAGCTGATGTTAACACCACCAGAATAAGAAACACAGAAACCTGAGCTGAGAACTTTGTTAAAAACGTTACTGATCGTGCAAAAGTTCGCTTTGGAGCGTGTTAGATGTGGAGTTACGGAGGAGGGGGTGAAAGAAGCGCGGCAGCAGGAGCAGCCTGGCGGGACAGCAGAGCTGACTCAGTTTCCCTCCTGGCCCGGCAGTGGACGGCAGCTGGGAGGTGTGGAGCGAGTGGTCGGTTTGCAGCCCCGAGTGCGAGCACCTGCGCGTGCGGGAGTGCGCGGCCCCGGCTCCGCGCAATGGCGGCAAGCACTGCGAGGGCCTGGCCCAGGAGTCCGAGAACTGCACCGAGGGGCTCTGCGTCCAAGGTGAGCTGCACAGCGCTGCCCACGGGCTCCGTGCCGGCCCGAGAGCTGGGCTGGAGGTCAGGGTGTGCGGGTGGGACTCGTGTGTCTGAGTCTTCTCCTGGAAATGGAGCTGGTTTTCCATGTGGGGTTTGAAATTTTCCGGGTTGCCAGATTTGCATTGCGCGTTCTTTGCTTGTGAGTGATCAATCATGCTAAAATCCCAAATCCAGGGGGTTTTCAGGGTGTAACTGTGACCTCCACAACCAACTGTGCTCCTCAGGCTCTGCCTTTCCCTGCAAGCAAACGGGCAAAGCCCCTCCAGGAGAACTGCAGGTGCAGCAATGGTCAAGGTCAGAGTTTGCTCCTTTTGCTGCTTTACCAGGAGTTAAACCCGGGCAAATCTGCAGCTCCCTGGGAAAGGCTTTGCCCTTCAGCGGTGTCTGGGAAGCAGCTGGCACCGGGACGCTGCTGCTGTCCCCAGCGCAGGGAGCTGGGCAGAGCGGCCCTACAGCCCTGCACGAGGGAGGAATCTGTGAGTTCATCCCTGCCCTGAGCCCCTGTCCCCGTGGAGGGGCTGTCACCTCGTCAGGTGGAACAGCAGCCCTGGGAGCCATCAGCAGTGCCAGGGCTGGGAGATGTAAACAAGGATGTGTCTGTTTTCCGTGCTGTTGTGTTTAACCAGCCCTCTGTCCTTGTTTCTATGGTTCTGCGTTGTTTTTTCTCTTCTAAGCAAAATTAACTCTCTTTGCGCTGAGATTTTAATACTTTCCCGGTGGCACAGAGCAGGATCCTGTGTATTTATTCAGAGATACCTGAGCTGGGAGCTTCAATCAGGTTTTGCTGGGGTTTGGTGGGAGGGAGCACTCAGCACTCTGGCTGTGGACTCCAGCACTTAAAATTCCCAGGGCTCCAGGACATCTCCAAGGTGTCCAAGGACAGAAAAGAAATTTAATTTTTTTTTTTTCCTTCCCTGTGTTTTAAGAAAGAATGAGCAGAGAGGGTTTGGAGCAGTGCCATTCACTCAGCTCTCGGGGACTGTGCTGATCCTGGGATGTTTCCTGGGGTCTCTCTCCCCCATCCCTGTCCCTGCTGAGGGTGGGATCAATCCCAAATCCATCCCAGGGCCTCCAGCACATCCATGGGGGCTGATAGGAGGACGTGTGGCACAGTGGGGGACCTGCCACCCCCTCATCTCCATCTCTGGTGTCCCCAGGGTCAATTCCAGGTGCCCCATTCAGGTCAGTGGGAAACCGCCAGTGGGAAACGTTCCTGTCCTGCCCCAAATTCCCTCCTTTCCCCCGTGGGGTCACTGCCACACCCCGGGACACAGGGACAGGGACTGTGCCAGGAGGCCTGTGGCACTGAGGGAGCTGGCTCAGCCCTGCGAGGCCTCCCACAAACTCTTTCCCTCCTTTTCCTGGGCCCTGGGGTCACAGAACCCCACAGGATTTGGGTGGGAAGGGACCTCAAAGCCCTCCAGTCCCACTCTGCTCCATGGAGACACTTTCCATGTGTCACTCTCCTGTCCCAGGGGCTCCAAACCCTGTCCAGCACCCCCAGGCTCTGCTCCCAGAGCTGCATTTCCATGTGAGCTCAGCTGGACTGGAATGTTCCGTGTCTCTGCTCCTCCCATCTCCAGGTGTGATCCTGTCTGTCCTCCACGGCTCAAGCCGTCCCTGTGTCCTTGTGTCACATTTTTAGGGCTGTAATTGCTTTCTCAGCTAACAGGAATTGATGCAATTAGCCTATTTTTTAAAAATCTCTTCTCCACTGTTCATCTTCCAGTCTGTGCCTTTCGTGCTCCGCTCCTCATCCCGTGGGGAATTGTGGAGGAAATGCAGCCCTGAGCCGCAGCAAACCAATCTCTTGGAGGTTTTTTTATCAGGCACAACTCGTTAACTTTGCTCCTTCTGTGAGGCAAAAATAGAAACATTCCTTTGGTTAACAAACAAGGACTGGGCTGAAAGGGAAAATGGGAATGGAGGATGCCAGGGAACAACCCAGATCCGGCTGGGAAAATCCTGATCCTTGGGATGAACGTTCAGATCTGGAGGCAGGGAATGAAACGGGGATAAAAGGGGGATAAAATGGATCAGCTCTGAGGTTCTTTATTCGGTCCCTGACAGGAGAGTTTGGGAATAACCCCAAGACACCACACAGGAACGTTCCTGTGCTCCCTTTCCATGGATTCCCTGCGTGGATCCTGAGGGGCCAGTCCTTACTGAGGAGCTTTTCCTGCAGGGAATTCCTGCTGGATCTTTGTGCAGATCCAAACTCAGACGCAGGAGGAAGATTCTTGTGGGGTTTGACAGCGGTGAAAGGTTTGCAGGGCTGCAAATCCACCCCTGCCAGATGGATCCCCTGGCTTGCAAAGTGACCCCAGCCAGCCCCAGTTCCTCACTGGTTTCCTGCATCCCTGTTCTCCCAGAGTTTATTTTATTTCCCCCCAGTATTCCCAGCTGGATGCTTTGCCTGGGTGGATTTCTCTCTCTCTCTCTCTCCTGCAGAGGTGAAAGCTTTCTCTTTGCTCAATAAAAGACAGGATTTGGTTGGGGTTTTTTTTGAGAGAGCTTTTTGTTTTACTTTTATCTGTTTGCTTTAAAGTTATTTTTCCTGACTTCAAAACCTATTGATTTCTTCTCCTAGTGCCCAAAACCAAAACAAACAAGTAGGGCCACGAGGACTGACCTGCAAACATGCTTTTACTAATGCACCCCGAATAATCACAAAACAATCACAAATCATTTTGTTTTCCATTTTCCAAGCAGCTCTGCTGCTCTTGCCAGGAGGCTCCTGGATCCAGGAATCTCCATTTTCCTGGGAAATGCTTTTCCCTTTGCAGTTTGGTGCAGACAGCCCCTGCCAGCAGCAGGGAAGGCTTTGCTCCACTGCAGACTCGGCTCTGACCCTCCTCTCTGGGTGTTTTTGTGCCTCATTTTCCTGTAAAATCAACCTTGGGCAGGAAAAACAAAAAAAATCCAAAAACCTCATCCCAGCAGATTTTTGACGAAGTCAAAATCCAACCATCTTCTGGGTTAAGTATTTCCAAACTGAGCATCATCACAAACATTCAAATGAAGAGGAGGAGCCTCATAATCCACTTGAGTCTCCCAGTTTTAGGGATTACTTTGGCAGGTTTTAGGTTATAAATGGTGACTCAAGTGCTTGGCATGAGGGAGGCAGAGAAGGCTCATTTTTGAGAGCTGCAGTCCCGTAGAAAACTCCTTTTATCCCATATTTCCATCTGTTGGGGGCACATGGATGTGTGTGTTCATATACATACAGAGAGGTGCCATCATCGGGGCTGTTTAAGTACAAAAATGTGAATAAACTGGGCATTTTTATACTTGCAACTAATTTAGGTGCCCATTACCAGCCTTTCCATACATCAAACACACAAAGGAATCATTAATTCTGACCTGAGTCTCTCTGCCAATGATCCACTGCAAGGTATTGAACTTCCTTCTTGCTGAGGTGTAAATAAACAACAGCGCCCAATAGAGCCAACAAATCACCTGAATTAACCAAGTGAGAAATTGCTGCGAAGGAACTTCCTGAAAAGGATTTAGGGAAAAAAAAATAGAAAAAAAAAAAGAAAAAAAAGAAGATGAAGAGAAAAACATGGACAACATAAAATATTCATATTGTCAGCAAACGAGGAGAAAATGTTTCATTTATAGAGTGAGACAGATGCAATATAGGAAATAGATATGCTCCATGTAAATTTATTAAGTGCAACTTTCTCTCTTTCTCTCTCTCTCTCTCTCCCTCTCAGATAAAAAATCTCTTCATGAAATAAAACCCCAAAGTAAGTTTTTTTTTTCCTCTTGTAAATAATATTCTCCTCATCTTCTCTGCTGTTTGGGTTATTTGTTTAGGTGCTAAGTAGGAGCCAAGGTTTTAGGAGAGGCTTTAGCATCTGCTGGAAGCGTCTTTGGCACAGCTCTGTGACCCGGGCTCGCTGTGAGCCAGGGGAGTGCTCATCCTCAGCAATTTCTTTTATATCTTCCTCAGGTTTTCTATTTCCCAGATTCTGTGCTGATTTAGTGTGCAGTTTTGGGTTTCATATGAAGGGTTGGAAGCTCTCTGCACAGAGCAGAGAGACAAAACCATTCCTGTCCAGCAGGGACCAAACACAAATTTGAGGCCCAAGAGTGGAAATGACAGTGAAGGAAGAGAGGGAACAAGGAGGATGGAGCTTCATCACCTGGAGCTGGAATTGGACAATGAACTCCAATGTGCTGATGGACCCAAACCTATCAAAGTGTGACAGTGCCCTATAAAATGGCCTCCCCCCTCATGACCGGCGGCCATTTTGTGCCCATTTGTGGGTTTGCCTTGGGTGCAGCCCAAGGGGTTCCTGCACTGCCCAGGCTGGATCCTTTCAATAAATCCCTTTTTATCCTTTTATTCCACCCAGTTTCTGTTTCCAGCTCAGCCTTTCCAGACATCTCTGGCTCTGGGCATGCTCGGCTTGGGATCCATCTCTGGAGCCCTTACAGTTAGGAAAAAAATAATTAATGCAAGAGTTTGGGGTTCTTGGTGCAGATCTGATCCCACTGCTGGCTCTGACCGTGCTCAGCTGTCTCACCTGGAGGGGTTTCTGTGCCTTCCCCTGCGCTGGGGATCATCCAGGGCTGCTCTGGGGCTGCTGTGCTGCACCTGCAGCTCTGCCCAGCCCCACAGGGGACTGGCACCAGGGGACAAGGGACAGGGTGACAGGGAATGGCCTCAAGCCATGCCAGGGCTGGACATCAGCAGAATTTCCCCATGGAAAGGGCTGTAGAGCCCTGGCAGCGCTGCCCAGGAGGTGGGAGTGCCCGCCCTGGAGGTGGCCCCTGGGGCCCTGGTGGTGCTTGGTGATCTCTGAGGGCTTTCCCACCTTTGGTGATTGTGTGATTTTACATTCCTGGTTCTTAGTTTTTTCTTAGGATACCCAAAATCAGTTCAGGGAGGTGCAAAAGGTGCTGAGGGTGCCTTGGACCCTTCTGCTTTGGGTTTGTCAGGGTGTCCCAGAATGACCCTGACCTGTGGCCACTTGGTGCCAGGCTGGGCTTGGGCAGTGGGGTCATTGCTGTGTCTGTGCAGCTCCATTCCACAGAGAAAACCGAGAGAATCGCAGTCAGATCGCTGGATTTTCTGATTTACCCAAAAACGAGCTGCAGTGGGATTGATGAGAGGCGTGGAGATGGAAAGGGCTGAGTCCCACCCTGGGGCAGGGACAGCGCTCATGGAGCAGGAGCTGCTCCAGGACTGCCTGACTCATTAATTATTGTGCTTGTGTGGTGTTGGAAAAATGTCTGATGATTGGTGGAATTGGTTTTGTAAAAGAGTTGTTTAAGAAATTTAAAACATACAGCACTTTGTTCAAGCGCATTTGAGGCCTGGCCTTTGCCTTCCCCCTTTTTTGTTTATGATGCAAAATCAAAGCAAATTATGGAGATAATTGAGGGACAAACTGTTCCACTGGATGATGTCTTGGCCGAGCCCCTGGCTCGTGGTCCTTGTGCTCCAGGAGTGAGGAGAAGGACCTTGGGCTGTGGGAGTGGTGGGAACTCGGGAAGGAGAGCTGAGGAACCTCTGGGATCTCCTGCCCAGATCCCAGAATCTCCTGCCCAGATCCCAGAATCTCCTGCCCAGATCCAGGATCTCCTGCCCAGATCCAGGATCTCCTGCCCAGATCCCAGAATTTCCTGCCCAGATCCCGAATTTCCTGCTCACATCCCAGAATCCCCTACCCAGATCCAGGATCCCCTGCTCAGATCCAGGATCTCCTACCCAGATCCAGAATTTCCTGCCCAGATCCAGGATCCCCTGCCCACATCCAGGATCCCTCACCCACATCCAGGATCCCCTGTCCAGATCCAGAATTTCCTGCCCAGATCCATCATCCCCCACCCAGATTCAGGATCTCCTGCCCAGATGCCAGAATTTCCTGCCCAGATCCAGGATCCCCAGCCCAGATCCAGGATCTCTTACCCAGATCCAGAATTTCCTGTCCAGATCCAGGATCCCCAGCCCAGATCCAGGATCTCTTACCCAGATCCAGAATTTCCTGTCCAGATCCAGGATCCCCTACCCACATCCAGGATCTCCTCTCCCTGCTCAGCTCCTGCAAAGCTCTCCTTGTAAACGAGATAATTTAATCAATTACGTTTCCTAATGCACTAAACCAAATGTTTCATTTTCTGCTCCTGCACATCTTAAATTATCTTCAGGTGCTTTATGAAACTTAATCATAGTTAATAGAAACTTCATTACCATCAAATGTGCTTTCAATAAATGTTGTGTAACAGTGGCAGGAGGTGGAGTGAAAAATGGGCTGCAATTACCACAAACACGGATCCTGGAGCACAAAGGATAAAACTCGTGGTGCCTGCCAGGGGCCCTCCCGCCCTCGGGCCGGGAGGATGCAGCTCATTAAGGAGTAATTGGTGGACTATCAATGTTTGCTTTTCCAGTTTGTTTGTTTGCTTTCCACTTCGTTCCCTTCTGGGAGAAAAATAAAAGCAGAACCTCTCCCTGCTCCCCCAGATTTCCCACACCTTCCTCCTTGCCTTCGTTTCTAATCTCCCATGGAAGGAATTCTCCAAAAGAAAAGATCAGAAGGTGAAGAGGTAAAAATTACTTTAAAAAAACCCCAAAAATATCCAGTGGTTGTTTCTAAAGAAACACCAAAATCCTAAACCAAAAGGAAAGCCTCCTTTGTCATTGAGCTGTGTTCCCTGGGAATAATTCAAGGAATTCTGAGTCCCGCTGGTTTGCCCTTGTAGCATAAAGCTGTTTAAAACCCCACTAAATCCTGAAAAGATCCTTTTCCTCTGAGCTCTGTGCTCCCCTGAGGTTCGTGGTGGGATTTCCTGGCTGTGGGGCAGGTCTGGGATCACCTGGATGACTCCTCCATGGAACAGAGCCATCACAAATTCATCCCAGGGAAGCAACCTCAGGAAGAATTCCTCTGAGAGGTTTAAATCATCAAATTTATAGACCAGGATCTAGTTCAAGCTCTGGAGACACTTCAGAGTAAATGAAAAGAAAATTCTTCTCCTCAGAAAGATTTTGCTTGAGTCAAACCGCTCCCTTTTTTTTTTTTTTTTCTTTTTTAATTCCGTGCCCTCCCTCTCATCTTTAACCCACGTACAACAGTTTAAAAGGGGGAAAGTGGGATTGCCTGGCGTGGGAATCGATGGAAAAGGAGCTGCTGAAGCACTCGAGGAGATTTAGAGTCAGAAACTGCAGTTGCAGTGAGCACCTGAGGAGCAGCTCATGCTCTGCTCCGGAGGGCAGGAGATCAGCTCTGGGATTCTCCCCCTGCTGCCTTGAGGGCTTGAAGTTTTTCCTTCCAGGATATTTCTGCATCCATCAGGCTCGATAATTCATTATCCCAGCGAGGCAGGAGGGGTAATTCACGTTTTCAGCACTTTTCATTTTTAGAGCAATGCTGCAAAGGGAAGAGTTAAAAACGCTTTGTGGTGCAATAACCACGAGCTCCCGATGGCTCCCTGGGAAGGGAAAGACCCCAATTATTCCCGAGTTTCTGGAGATCCATCCCCTCCCTCCTCCCGCCTCATCCATTGCTGTAATTACCCACAGAAATTAAGTCAACAATAGCGCTTCATAATTAATTCCCTGTAACAACAGAACAACTTGGGAATAGGAAATTGGAAGAAATAGAAATGTAATTGTTGTCTGTACTTCCCTTTCTGCACCTGGTGCTGGGGAACAAAACAGAGCTGTGGGAGTGGGGCTTTGCGTTGGGCTTTGTGGTGTTTTGGTCTGAGCTGAGACGTTTCCAGTTTGCCTTTGTGACCCCGGGGCTTTGCATTTGATTTTTTTTGTCTGGCCTCTCCATTGTGACATTGTCAGCCAGTATCTCACTCTCTGCAATCTCTAACTGAGCCTAAAACGATGAAAATTTTCTTTGCAGCATTTTTCAAGGGGGATCTCATGGAAAAAAAAAAAAAAAAAAGGAAAAAAGAAAAAAAAAATGCTTCAAAATATCACTTCTCTTTTTTAAGTGATTGATTTGGTAGAACTGTGTGGCAATGGAATTGTTCCAGGAAGTAGAATTTTGTGACCGTACAAGTTTGTTCAGTGTGGTTTCCTGACCTGCCACAGAAGGTGGATTCCTCCTCAAAGCTGATGTTTCCATGCAACCTTTGTGATTTCTCTTCTCCCTTCCCAGCAAGCTGTGAATGTGTTACAAGCAGAACCATTTTTCATTTGCAGATTACTTGAAAATACAACAGAATTTTTGCAGGAGTATTTTCTTGGTTAAATGGTTCTGGTGCTGGTAAAACTGACACCAAAACATTTCTGTTGGGTTGAGTGGGACGCTGGAATCTCGTGGCTGGGGCTGACTGAGACCAGTTGCAGAGTGGGGAGGAGAGGGATGTTTTCTGGACCAAACCTTTGATTTTGCTTTTGATTGGAGTGCCCAGCTGAATTTCAGTGCCAGCCGTGTTCCCAGCACCTGGAGCAGGGTTTGGGGGTCCTGGTGCTGCCGCTCCTGGGGCATTTCCCTGCTTGGGGGGAGCTGTGGGTGCCCAGCCTCTCCCCGGGCATCCAGCTGGGGCTGCTGGCACTTCCAGACATTTCTTTTTCCTAAGGAAGTGTCGAGCCAAGGAAACGCTGCCCAGAGGTGCTCATTCTTTTCACCTCACCAGCCTGAAGTTCCGTGTTGGTTTCCAAACCTCAGCTAAAATGAAATTATCTGACTTTCAGCAAAAAAGCACAACAAAGACCTCCCCCCAAACAGCAATTAAGTAATTTCCATAATTAGCTATTTCTTAAAGGCTGGTTTTAACTTTCCACCCCGTTTCTGCGCAGGGCGATTCATTTGCTCACACCGAGCACTCTGATTTCCCAGTTAGTTTTTGTTGCTCTCATTGGCTGTGAATAAATCCAGTTTCCCCTCATGTCCTTGTGTCCCCTTGTGTCCCCTGTGTCCCCCCATGTCCCTGTGTCCCCCCATGTCCCTGTGTCCCCTGTCCTCCTGTGTGCCCATGTCGCCTCGTGTCCCCGTGACCCCCCATGTCCCCAGTCTTGTGTCCTGGGCTCTGAGCGCTGTTCTTGTCTCTGGTGTCCCCCTATTTTCCCCTCCATGTCCCCCCATGTCCCCCCACGTCCCCTGTCCCATGTCCTGGGCTCTGAGCGCTGTTCTTGTCTCTGGTGTCCCCCCCATGTCCCAGGCTCTGAGCACTTTCTTGTAACCGATGTCCCCCCATGTCCCCATGTCCCAGGCTCTGAGCACTTTCTTGTAACCGATGTCCCCCCATGTCCCCATGTCCCAGGCTCTGAGCACTTTCTTGTAACCGATGTCCCCCCATGTCCCCATGTCCCAGGCTCTGAGCACTTTCTTGTAACCGATGTCCCCCCATGTCCCCATGTCCCAGGCTCTGAGCACTTTCTTGTAACCGATGTCCCCCCATGTCCCCATGTCCCGGGCTCTGAGCGCGGTTCTTGTCTCCAGTGTCCCCGTGTCCCCATGTTCCCACGTCCCCATGTCCTGGGCTCTGAGTGCTGTTCTTGTCTCCAGTGTCCCCATGTCCCCCCCATGTCCCCTGTCCCGTGTCCCCGGCTCTGAGCGCTGTTCTTGTCCCCACTGTCCCCNGGGACATCGCGCTGTACTCGGGGCTGGCGGCGGCGGTGCTGGCGGTGGCCGTGCTGGCGCTGGGGGTGACCCTGTACCGGCGCAGTCAGAGTGAGTACGGCGTGGATGTCATTGATTCCTCTGCACTCACGGGAGGCTTCCAGACTTTTAATTTTAAAACAGTCAGACAAGGTTAGTGCGGCGATTTCCTCTCCTTCTCTCCCAGCTCCCGCTGCTCAGGCACGCCCGGACGTGGGGAGGGGGGTTTGGGGCAGGGACAGGGAGCCTGGGATCGGCTCCGCTCTGTCCCACAAGCACAGAATCCTCCTTGGCCACGCTCCAGACGCTTGGAAATGCTGTCCCCAGCTCCTGCACCGATTTAGGAAAAGCTCAGACTAAAGCAAAGCCACCAGACCAGGGCAAGCCCTGGCAGCACAGCTGTGGTTCCTCCTGTTCTCGCTCACAGGGCTCTCCTGCACTCCAATAAAAGGGATTATTCTTTTCCTGGAGTCTCAGACCCCCAGCTGGAAGTGTTTTGTAACCTGCTGTAACACACCGACACTGAGGTCCGGGGGAAATAAATGCATGTAAGACTGGAGCCCTAAAGCTCTTGAAAAAACCACCAGTGCCATAAAATATGGACAAAACACTCACTAAAAGCAGCTCTCAGGTTTTCAGGAATGTGATTCCCTTTGAACAGGAAGGTGGGGAGGGAGAGAAGCAGGGATGAAAGCAGAATGTTTATTGATTCTGTGCTGCCGTTCTACCTCAGACCTGCCTGATTGTGGGTGGGTGGGAGCGTGGGTGGGCTGTGAAAGTGTCCCCATGTCTCTGTTCTCTCCTCAGAAAAGGGAAATATGTTGCAGAGTTTGTTTGGGGGGGTTTTGTGGTGTTGTTTTTACAGTTTCTTTATTTCCTGGAGACGTTCCTCACCAAGCATGACTTGCAAGAAATTGGGAAAAGGGCTTGGCAGACAAGGACGTTTGAAGGAGGTTCATTCATCCATTGCTAAATCCAAACCTTTAATTAGGGCTGTGTAAATCTCAATGACTGTCTCAAGCAGGAACATTTTCCTTTGTGGTTCAGCTCGAATCTTGTTTTGAGTCTGGGGAATTGTTTGCTTGGCTTAATGCTTAAAACCTTTCATTCCGGATGCTCTGAAAATACCCAACTAAACAACCAAAGAAAAAGACCCCACCACAAAACCAAACAGCCAGAGGATTCAAGCCCTAAATCCATGCACTCCTCATTTTTCAGAGTGTTTTCTGGGGTAAAACACCTCAAAATTAATAACTGTGGTGTCTTCCCCTGTACCACTCTTGTCCCACTTCCCTTTCAGCCCGGTTTCCCTCAGGCGTGGAGCTGTGGGTTTGTGTAAAAGCTCTGCAGGAAGATGTTGTCACCCAGTGGGGTTTAATGTAAGGAGAGAAAAACAACAAGAGAGGAAAAAGGGCAAAGACAAAAACGTGAATCCAAACCAAAGGAGGCTCCTCCTTGGATTCCTGCCCTCTGGAGCGGCCTGAGCTGTGGCACAGCGCAGTGTCAGATTTCTGCAGCAGCTCCTCTGTTCTGGAACGGGACCGGGTGTGATTTTGGGCTCTGAGAGCTCGGGCAGGGTCCCAGAGGGGACAGGGAAGGGACTCGCGAGGTGTCCCCTGCGTCCCCGTCAAGCCCTGCCGCTGTCCCCACAGGGAACTCCCTGCTGCTGAACTCATCCCTGCAGCCTGAGCTGACGGTCAGCAGGACCTACAGCGGCCCCATCTGCCTGCAGGACCCGCTGGACAAGGAGCTGATGACCGAGTCGTCCCTGTTCAACCCCCTGGCCGACATCAAGGTCAAGGTGCAGAGCTCCTTCATGGTGTCGCTGGGCGTGGCCGACAGGGCCGAGTTCCACGGCAAGGCCCACCCCGGCACCTTCCCCCACGGCAGCCCCCGGCCCTTCGGCACCATCCAGGCCAGGAACAAGGCCATGTTCATCCAGAACCTGGCCTCCATCTCCAGCAGCAGCGAGCTCAGGAGCACGGCCCTCTTCGGGCACCTGGGGGGCCGCCTGGTGGTCCCAAACACAGGTGGGTGGCTCCTCTTTCCTCATGGAAGCACATCAAGGAATTTGAGATTAGGCTGCCTGATGTAGTGTTTTATAACTAAAGTTTAAAAAAAAAAAAATGCCAGGAAAGAAGATGTAGGGGCCCCATTAATGCAAATTTTGGGAAGTAGGGCACGTTGCCCACACAGGACATGAGTGATCAGAGGGAAGCCTGGGCTGAAGACTGAAGAGGCATTATGCCTATTTGAGCTGTTTTAAATTACTGCCTCTCTTGATGTCTTCAGCATGAAAGTCGCATTAATCAAAGCTGTGCCTGGCTTGGATCCTGCTCCAAAGGAGAGGCTCCCCAGGAAGGGCCGACACTGGAGCAGCATTTTACGAAAGGGGCTCAGTTCCAGCAGCAGCCCCAGCCCCACAGCCCTGCCTGGGGACACAGGGACAGCAGCCAGGCCTGGGGCAGCCCCACCAGGCTCCTCCTGCCCGTCTGCTTTCCCCTTTCTTGGAGCAAAGAGCCCCCCAGATCCACACAGCGGGGTCCTCCCCGTCTGCCCTGGCCAGGCTGGGCGCTGGGATTCCCCCCCTGCTCCGTGTCAGGGGTTTTGTCACCTCAGGGCTCTGTGGGACACTTTTCAGACCTGCAGGTTGTTTGTGAAAGGAGCTGAACAGCAGCTCAGAGCCCAGCGCTGCTGTCAGGTCACGGCCCTGCAGTTGTGCCCCAGGGCTGTGTTTGCATCACCCCAAACCCCACTCCTCACCTTGGGCATTTTCTCTCCCCAAAAGGCAGCACAGAAAGCCAGATCCCCCACTGCCAGCCAGGGTTTATCATCCTTCTACTCCAGTGATATTTATTCACTTGAAATTCAGCTCTGTTTTCCTTTGACCAGCAGCTCCAGGATTATCTGCTGCTCTCTGCTTGAACTGGATGATTTAGAGCTTTATCCTTCATGTCCCACAAAAACGGGTGCTTTAAAGGTTACCATAAAAAACGTGGCTTGTGTTTAGAGAGGATTGATAACAGTGACAGTCCAGGCATGCACAACGTGTGGAATGTTTTCATTTCTCCCCAGCCTTCTGCTGAGGAGGGAGCATTGCAGAGGCACTGAGTTAAGGCACGAATTAAGAATTCCCTCATACTGTATATTTAGCTACTTTATGTAATGATAGTCCCATCAATTAGATTATTAAAATATGTATTTGGTCCACTTGAAATTTATGTAATTCTTGCAGCCTTTATGTAAGATCAGCTGTGCCAAGCAGTTGTGAATTCCAGTGTGAGGGAGTCAGTGCCTCGCTGAGGCTCGGCCTGGTGTGCCAGGTGCAAAGTCCCCCTCTCCTGAGAGCGAGGAAAACCAGTTTAATTCCAGTTGCACCCAGTGGAAAGTTCCCCTGGTAACTCCTGATCCACTCTGGTGGTGTAAAACAGAATGGGATCACTTGGATGAGGAGCTGGGATGTGTGGGAACAAAGGAGTGATCCCCCTGCAGATGCTCTCCATGGGGAGATTCCCTGGGATGCCACGAGGATCAGGTTTGATTTCAAAAAGGAAAGAGCTTTCAAGAGGCTTTTTGGGAAATGAGACATCTTTTCCTTTAATGGAAAAGCAACAGCTTTATTTCCTTTGATAATTTGTGCTCCTTTCATCTGATGGAGCTGCCGTGAGAAGCAGGAATTCAGAGGAACCTTCCCTGAGGAAAGCAGGAATTCAGAGGAACCTTCCCTGAGGGAAAGCAGGAATTCAGAGGAGCATTCCCTGAGGAAAGCAGGAATTCAGAGGAGCATTCCCTTAGGGAAAGCAGGAATTCAGAGGAGCGTTCCCTTAGGGAAAGCAGGAATTCAGAGGAGCGTTCCCTGAGGAAAGCAGGAATTCAGAGGAGTGTTCCCTTAGGGCTGCTCCCTGGGGCTGTGCTCCCTGTCCCTGACATCCCTGCCCCTGTTCCTTCCCAGGGGTCAGTCTGTTGATTCCACACGGAGCCATTCCAGAGGACAGTTCCTGGGAAATCTACCTGGCCATCACCCAGAAGGAGTCCAGGTGAGAGATCCATGGATCCTGCGATGGGTTTGGGATGGACCCCAGGAGTCGCTCCTGTTCCCATGGGGTGTCCACCCTGCTGTGACCCCAAAAGGGACCCAAAAATGTCCCTGGAGTGCTGTGAAACCCATGGAATTCTTGTGCCTGCTGTTCCCATCTCCTCTCCCTCCTCAGGAGGAGCTCAGCAGCTGCACCTCTGTCTCTGGGGGTGCTTTGGGGTTTTTTTAACCTGAGAATCCTACAGAACTTGGAGGCTTCAGCAGAATTTATTATTGTGACACTTTAGAAAGGAAAAAAAAGAGATTGGCCATTTTTGTTACCCTGTTGTGTGGTTTTTTTGTCTCCCCTGAAGTCTCCCTCTCACCAGCACTTGTGCACACAGACTGAGGGGAGGCTGGGAATGTTCCAGCCTCTCTTTAGCAGGAATGCTGTTTGGAAAATGCATTTTCTGAGCACCCACAGCTGCAGCTCCACAGCAGAGTGTCAGCTTGGGCACTGGAATGGGGTATCCAAGTCACCTTGGGCTTTCCCCCTTTTTATATCCTGGTTTTATGGTTGTATCTTCTTATTTTCATCTTGGTTGAGGTGCTTTCCCTGATTTTCATCTTGCTTGAGGTTCCTCCCCCATTTTTTATCTTGGAAACACTGTTTGCTTTCATTTGGAGAGGGAACTGCATGCCCAGTAATTTAGGAGCCAATAATGGGGATGACACGACCCAAATGAATTAAAATACAACCAAACAGCAACAAAACCAGCAGGGCAAGAGGTTTGAGTTGCTGGTTCAGTGTCCACGGGAGTTTCCTGCACTGCTCCTGCCCTGGGATTTATCCCAAGGGATACAGAAAGCACGTGGATGTGGGGTTGGGTTCAATTTGTCAGAGTGGGAGAGAAGAAAAGCAGATTTCACCTCTCTGGAAGTCAGCAGGCAGAGGATGCAGCCCTTCATTCAGCCCAGGGGAATCCTGGAGCTCGGCTGTGCTGCTGGGATCTCCCCTGCCCGTCCTGGGGCCACAGCTACAGCCCAGCCCCAAATCCAAGCACAGCCCTGTCCCCACATCCTTAAAAGTCACTGAGCTCGTTCCTCCTGCAGAATACAAATGGGCTTTGGAAGCAAGGAGATCACACTCAATTTGGAAAAATTTATGAGCCCATGTTTTTTAAACCATAATTTGTTTTATCTTCGCTTCTATGGAAATATTGTTGATGGCAGCGTTTGAAGGCAGAGCACGGTGGGGACAGGACCAGCTGGCACTGAGCAATCTCATTGCTGGATTTGGGTTAACCAAATCAAAATTTATTTTAAATACCAGAGTCCTAAACTGACCACCGCTGATTGCAGTTAGATGGGGTCTAATGGGTTTGTTTCATCCCCAGCTGCTGCTTCCAGGCGAAACGAGCAGAAATGAGCAGATGAGGGAGGTGCTTGGATTTGAACTGAGATATTTGCAGTGAATTCTCACTCCTGACAGCCACTCTTGTCTTTGCTGCCCCAAGCCTGGAGCCCGAGGGCCCCGAGGTGCTGCTGGGGCCCGAGGTGAGCTGCGGGCCCCCGGAGCTGGCGGTGAGCAGCCCGTGCGCCCTGACCATCCCGCACTGCGCCCACGCCGACCCCCAGCACTGGAGCATCCACCTCAAGAGGAGGACGCAGCAGGGCAAGTGGGAGGTGAGCCCAGCCCCAGCCTGTGCCCTCAGGGAAACGGAACTGACCAACCTGGCAGGGCTAAAATACACAGAGACACCTGAGAGGAGCACTCACTGCAGAAGGATTTTGTGCAGAAGCAGCAGGGTTGGGTTCAGGGTGTTTTACTGAGATGTGCAGAAGCAGCAGGGTTGGTTTTGGGGTGTTTTACTGAGATGTGCAGAAGTTTCTGGGAAGTGGAATTGACCATCCTGGCAGGGCTAACACACAGAGGCACACCTGAGAGGAGCACTCACAGCAGAAGGATTTTGTGCAGAAGCAGCAGGGTTGGTTTTTTGGTGTTTTACTGAGATGTGCAGAAGTTTTTGGGTTGGTTTTAGGGTGTTTTACTGAGATGTGCAGAAGTTTCTGGGAAGTGGAATTGACCATCCTGGCAGGGCTAACACACAGAGGCACACCTGAGAGAAGCACTCACAGCAGAAGGATTTTGTGCAGAAGCAGCAGGGTTGGGTTCAGGGTGTTTTACTGAGATGTGCAGAAGCAGCAGGGTTGGTTTGGGGTTTTACTGAGATGTGCAGAAGTTTCTGGGTTGGTGTGGGGTTTTCCTGAGATGTGCAGAAGCAGCAGGGTTGGTTTTGGGGTGTTTTACTGAGATGTGCAGAAGCAGCAGGGTTGGTTTTGGGTGTTTTACTGAGATGTGCAGAAGCAGCAGGGTTGGTTTTGGGGTGTTTTACTGAGATGTGCAGAAGTTTTTGGGTTGGTTTTGGGGTGTTTTACTGAGATGTGCAGAAGCAGCAGGGTTGGTTTTTGGGTGTTTTACTGAGATGTGCAGAAGTTTTTGGGTTGGTTTGGGGTTTTACTGAGATGTGCAGAAGCAGCAGGGTTGGTTTTGGGGTGTTTTACTGAGATGTGCAGAAGTTTTTGGCTGCAAAGCCCCAGCCGTGGATGCTGTGGGTGCAGCCTGTCCTGCTGTCCTGCTGTCCTGTCTGTCCCTCTCTGAGCCCCTGCCTGGGTTCTGCTCTGTTCAAACCGTTCCCAGTCCCGTTCTCCTAATTCAGATTTGCTCAGTGCTTGGGCAGCTGGACTCAAACAGCCTGGGTCACCGAGGAGAGGGACATGGGGACAAAGGGACAGAGGGACAGAGGGACATGGGGACACAGGGAAATGGAGACACAGACACAGGGACAGAGGGACAGTCACATAGGGACACGGGGACAGAGGGACACAGGGACAGAGGGACACAGAGACACAGGGACAGATGGACAGAGGGACACGGTGCAGGAACTGAGCAGCAGAGGCAGAGCAGAGGGAGGTTTTGCTGGAGGGAAACGTGCCTGTAATGGGTGTTCTGGAAGGAAGTCAAACCCCAGCCATTGCTCAAGGTTTGCTTATTGACTTTAACCTTCAAGGTAATTTTTTAACTTGACATTGGGGGGAAAAATTAGCCAGAAAGTCAAGAGCACTTGAAAAAAGCTGCTAAAATTGCTTAGGCATCATCATTATTATTGTATGTACACAGCGAGCTCTGCACAGGGCATGGCCATAAATCCTCCTGCTGACTCAGGGCTAAATTGGGAATATTTACTCAGGGAAGCAGTTCCCCTTCTCCCCTTCCCCGGGAGTGCAGCCTGGCTCTCAGCAACACCCTGCACTCCAGCTGAATAAAAATAAAGAATTAATGCCATGACTCCTATTGTCGAGGCCTATTGATTCGACGTCGCTTTATTCTTTTTAAACCTGAATTTCATTTTGCAGGAAGTGATGTCTGTGGAAGAGGAAACTACTTCTTGCTACTGCCTGTTGGATCCTTATGCCTGTCACATTCTCTTAAACAGCTTTGGAACTTATGCCCTAATTGGGGAACCCATCTCTGACTGCGCCGTTCGACAGCTGAAAGTCGCCGTTTTTGGCTGCCTGTCTTGCAATTCTCTGGATTACAATCTGAGGGTTTATTGTGTGGATAACACCCCTTGTGCATTCCAGGTAAATGGCTTCGCTTTGCTCCTCTGGGCTTTGTTTGTTTTCCCATAAAATGCTGACATCTTTTGGCTCCCTGGGCACCCCCAAGTGTAACCCAGTGAGAAAAGTGGATTTTTTAAGCACTGCTGCACCATTAGAATAAATCTCCTAATTTCCCTGTGGTTGTGGATTTACGTTGAGAGCTTTGGGACAGCCAAACTCTCTTGTTTGCTCTCTCATTTTTTGCCACATTTTCAACCACCCAAACTCACCCAAACCTGGTTTACAAAAATTCAGTTATCCTGCATTTCCTCTTAAAAAAAACCGACCCACATGGCAATTGAGATGAGAATGATTTTCCTGCACCGTGTTCCAGGACAAAACAATGAAATTCTCTGGCTTTTGGTAAACCCAGGAGCTTTAACAAAATGCTGTTCTTTGGGGAGCTGAAATGCAAACAGTTGTGAAATGAATTTTTTCTTTCCTTCAGGAATGGAAACGCAGCTCTGACTGCAGCACACGCTGCTGTCTCTGTGCTTCTAATAAAAGCCGAGGCACCAAAAGGATTGTTAGAGGCTCACAATGGCTTTGTAATTATCCTCTTTATAACACTTAGACAATTAGTGGGTACCGGTGTCTTCCTGATGAGTCTGGAGGAAATGATCAGAAGAATAATTACCAGTTCTCTGCGTTCCCAGGAGTGAGAGCAGGGTGTTTGTGGATAGTGAGACAACCGTGCATTTCTGGAGTGATGCAGCCTCAAAAAGCAAGGCAGTGTTAGTGGGGAACTCGGGGAATCACAGAGGTTTTGGGGTAAAATATCAGAGTTGGAGTTGCCGTGTTGTGTTTGACAGCTAATCCTGCACAGTGCAGGCTGATTCAGGAGATAAAATTCCGTGGTTTTGACTTTTTCCCTGTATGAAAACTCTCCTTGCTCCCACAGCAGCAGCACTTGGGCAAGACACACAGGACCTGGGTGTCCTCAATTTGGGGAGCCAGGAGCTTCCCAGCCCATCCAGAACTTTACAAAAGCCCAGGGCAACTGCTGGAGGAGCAAAGAGAGTTTTCACTCAGGGAAAAAGGGGATTTTATCTCCTGAATCAGCCTGCACTGTGCAGGATTAGCTGTCAAACACAACACGGCAACTCCAACTCTGATATTTTATCCCAAAACCTCTGGAATTCCTCGTGTTGGGCCTTTGTGAATTCTGGATGTGCTGGGAAGTTCCTGGCCCACTCCTGTCACCGAGGGCAGAGCAGCACCCACAGAACATTCAAACACACCCAACCCACTTGAGGAATTTAGAGAAGGGTTAAGAAACAACCCCGCTCCCTTTGTGGCTGGAAACCGAAAACTGAAGCATCTCAATTTCTTCCTTCATGTGAACCCAACCACCAGGCGTTAAACCAACCTAAATGCCTGTAAAAATTGGTCTGTAATAGAAATCCATTAGTGCAGTTTCAGAGAGCTCGAGCATTGAATTTTCAGAAGGTCACAGTGGTTCCAGGAGCTCCTCTAACGATGGCTTTGGTCCTGACAAGCACTAAACCCCTAGGATGGACACAGATTTGATAAAATTTATGTGGATTAAGAAAGGTAATTTGGAAGCACTGCTTGCCTGCTGATTTTTAAAGACTTCTGCAACCTTTCCTTCCTCACCGGTGTTTTTAGTGCAACAGCACAGGAATAAACATTGCTTAAGTACAGGCAGGGGTGATTTTCTCTTAGCTATTATGTTTTAAATTCACAGAATTGCATTAAAATTTCTCTTGGAACAGAGCTCTGGAGGGCTGTAGTGCAAACCCTGCCCAGAGCCTGCCCTTCACACTGCTCAGGGTCTTGTCCAGTGCTTCTGATATTGCCCCAGAGGGGGGAAATGGGAGTGAATGATTCCACCTGAAGTGTTTGAGCGCTCTGAAAAGCCCTGAGAGAAATTCCTCAGCACAGCTGCTCTGGAGTCCAGCTGTGCTGGGCTGCACTGGGGGTGCTGGACAGGGCAGACAGCCAAAAACTCAGTGTCCAGCCACCATTATCTGTCCAGAAATGGGGCTGGCAGTGCCCAAACCCAGCCTTTGAAATACAAAATAAATATAAAATAAATATAAAAAA
>VXBU01010838.1:241246-283190 GCA_013400315.1 Bombycilla garrulus | reverse complement strand
ACAAAAGTGGCAGGGACACAAAAGTGGCAGGGACACAGAGGAGCAGTGGCACAGAGATGGCAATGACACACAGGGGGCAGAGACACACAGGTGGCAGCGACACAGCCCTGGCCCAGAGGACAATCCCAGTTTTTCTCAGCTCCCCAGGCCTGAACAGCAAATATTGTGTTCCGTCCAAAGCCGAGGGGCTGAGGCTCGGTGCCAGGGCTGTCCCTTCGCCCCCTCAGCACCCACGGGTGCCCTCCCCCAGCTCCTGGAGCCTGCCCTGGTTATCCTTCCCTGATCCGCGGGGTCCCGCCCGTGTTTGTGCTCAGGTAACACCTACCCCGAGGCTTTCATAAACCTTTCAAAGCCGCTTTTATTTTTAACCTGCTGCCAGAGGCGAATCTTGCAGGAGCAGGCAGCTCGGGGAGCTGCCGCGTTCCTCCTGGCAGACAGGCTCAGTGCCCTCAGCAGGGCCAGCAAAGTGCAGAGCAGTTCCCCCAGAACTTTGGCTCTGCGGTGACCAGCCCGGATCTGCTGATATCAACTTCTAGGGAGGAAGATGCCAGCGGGATTTCCCAGCTCCCCACGCGGATGTTTTTATCCGTCCCGGGTCAATACCTGCCGCTCTTGTTGCGAGCCACACTCAGATCCTCCAAATTCATCATTTAATTCCAATTGCCCTGCAGAAATAGCAGGCTCGTTTGAAAACTCAATTTGAAAGATGATTAAAACGTACAAAAGACTTTATGTGTTGGGGGGAAAAAACCCCTGTGTGTACAGAGGAGGGGGGGAAAGATCTCACCCGTGGAAATGACAGCGTTTTCTACCTGAACTCTTCAGCTGGAGTTGCTAAGTAACCGTGACACACCGCCGTGCATTGTCTGCAGCCTCTGGTCGGAGCCTGACAGGCTGATTCATTCTCAGAGTGCCCCACCTGCACCGGGAGAGGTTTAAATACTTCAGCATTACCTGGACAGGAAGGGAGGGGAGCCGGGAGGCAGGAGCAACAAAACAAAGCAGAAAAGAAAACCTACAAACAAAACCCCAAACCCATCTATAATTCATTTATGAACTGAGTTTTATTACCGGGCTGCCATATTTAGACAGAAACCAAACTCCACGTGCACAGGAGAACATGATGTATGGAGTGGTTTCTCCCTCTAATATCGGCGCCTCCCACACAGTAATTCACCTCTCCAGCCTCCAAAGGATGCACATTTCATTACGGATCCTGTGTGGCAAAGCCTCCATCGTCTCTGCAGGGCCCTCATGATCCCCGTTCCCACGGGAGGAGTTTGGAGAAGTCAGCAGAGATTCATCCCTGTGTCAGTGCTCACCTGAGATCCATCCCCGTGCTCACCTGAGATCCATCCCTGTGCTCACCTGAGATCCATCCCCATCCCTGTGCTCACCTGAGATCCATCCCCGTGCTCACCTGAGATTCATCCCCGTGCTCACCTGAGATTCATCCCCGTGCTCACCTGAGATCCATCCCCATCCCTGTGCTCACCTGAGATCTATCCCTGTGCTCACCTGAGATCCATCCCTGTGCCAGAGCTCACCTGAGAACCTTGTGATTCCCAAAGAAACCCTTGTTTTTCCCAAAGCAAACCTCCTGTTTCCTAAAGAAACCCTTGTGATTCTCAAAAAAATCCTCATGTTTTCCAAAGAAACCCTTGTAATTCCCAGAGAAATCCTCATGTTTTCCAAAGAAATCCTCGTGTTTTCCAAAGAAATCCTTGTGACTCCCAAAGAAATCCTCATGTTTCCTAAAGAAACCCTTGTAATTCCCAGAGAAATCCCCATGTTTCCCAAAGAAATCCTCACGTTTCCTAAAGAAACCCTTGTGTTTCCCAAAGAAACCCCCTTGATTCCCAAAGAAACCCTCATGTCTCCCAAGGAAACCCCTGTTTCCAAAGAAACCCTTGTGATTCCCAAAGGAACCCTTGTGTTTCTCAAAGAAACCTTCATGTTTCCTAAATAAATTTCTCACGTTTTCCAAAGAAACCCTCATGTTTACCAGAGAAATCCTGACGTTTTCTGAAGAAACCCTTGTGATTCCCAGAGAAACCCTTGTGATTCCCAGAGAAACCCTCCCACCACGGGTAACAAAAGCAGAATCCCCTTTGTTTTCCCACTGTAATGCAGTTGTGCCGCGTTTGCCAGGTGCAATTTGACTTGATTGACTAATTAGGCACTGCAGATCGCCTGTCTTGGAGCAATCAATCTGTCTGGTCACGTTAAATATTTCCTCTCCTAACTCTGAGGAATTTCTGGGGACACCAGAGCTGCCACTTGAGGCATCTCCAGGTGGCCGAGGGTCACCAGGGGATACGCTGGTACTCGGTGTCTCTGTTCTGCTTCTTCATCTCCATTAAATTCCCACCAAATATCCACAAAAACCCAAGGAAAACGTTCTCCCTCCTCACACTGAGCGCACTGAGAGGTTCCCAAGCACTTCATCTAATGCCTTACACTTGTTTTACCCCCATGTTTTATCCTTGAAAACACCGAGTACGCGGCATTAAATCCTCGGTGCAGATGCTGCAAATCACCTGAGCTCGGGCGTGTTTTGTGCATCTCCTCGGGGTAATGAAGGAGCTCAGAAAAGAAATAATTCATTTACAGCAGCTGCAGGTGAGAGCCACAAGGTGCCTTTAACTCAGCAGAGCTGGGGGTGCACGCAGGAGCTGAGCACGCCGCAGTCCTTGCCTGCCTTAATGTTAAATTAATTAATCAGAAGATAATTAAACATCCCGGACATACTTGTGTTCAATAAGCGGGACATGCCTGGTTTTCCTCCACGTGAATTCCTCCTGATGAAGCACTTTCTGCTGCACCACAGAAATCAAACCAGGTCTCTTGGTGATTCAGTGCAGATCCAGCAATTAATTCCTCTTCTCCGAGATTTTGTTTTAGAAGTTCAGTTCCATGAAGAAGAAAAAAAAAAAACCCTCTTTAATTTAAATCTCTGTGTGATAACTGATAATGATTTTGTTTCACTCCCACTGGGGCAGGATGGGAAGGGTATTTTAGGCCAAACCCAGAGTGGGTTTATCTAAATTCCTTCAGAGCTTAAGCGAAGGTTGCAGAAGAAGGGGAGATGGCTGCTCCCTCTTTATCCCCTTCACTTCCAGAAAAATCAGCTTTTGGAGGGCTCCTGGTCACTGCAGAGCTGGGTAGAAAACACTTCTGGCTGCCTTCCCCTGTCCAACACTTCCTGGGGACACATTTTCCTTTTGTCTGGATTAAAAAAAGGGAAAAGTTGCAAACCAGCAAAGCATAACTGGAGAGAGGTTTAGCCCAGGGAAGGCTCTGATGAGAACAGGCAGGTGGAAATGGATCAAAACCAGTTTTGCAAGGCGAAGGGCTGTAAAACGATCAATGAACGGCGTGTTCGAGCTGCTGCTGGTTCTGCTCTGGTTTCAGGAGGAGAGATCCCATCCGGGGAAAAGCTGGGCTGCTCTGCCTGCTCAGATTCCTTCACAGCTCCTCTGCGGCTGGGTCTCCACATCAATTAAACCAGGATCATCCTCAGGGCTGCTCAGAATCACTCATTTCCTCTTCTGTTCCTTCTGACTCTTCTCCTGGTGCTCAGTGAGAAAATCCCCCCAAAGGAGCGGGGATGAGGAGATCCTGCCCCACACTGAGCTCTGTGCTCATTTTCCATTTCCAGGGTAGGGACACAGGAACTGGAAATTAAAACGTGTGCAGAGGGTGGCCAGGACGGCAAGGAAGCAATCTCAGATTTTGCAGGCAACCACAGGATTCTGAGGGCAATCACAGGATTTTGAAAATAATCACAGGATTCTGAAAGAAATCACAGCATTTTTAAGGCAATCACAGCATTTTTAAGGCAATCACATGATTCTGAAAGCAATCACAGGTTTCTGGAAGCAATCACAGGATTTTTAAGGCAATCACAGGATTCTGAAAGCAATCATAGGATTTTTAAGGCAATCACAGAATTCTGGAAGCAATCACGGGATTTTTAAGGCAATCACATGATTCTGAAAGCAATCACAGGATTCTGGAAGCAATCACAGGATTCTGGAAGCAATCACAGATTTCTGGAAGCAATCACAGGATTTTTAAGGCAATCAGGGGTTTTTCTCACCACGCACTGAGCACAGCCCAGGTGCTGATTCTGCTGCTGTCCCTGGCACCTTTGCTGTCCCAATGCCAGGCTCAGCCAGAGCATCCCTGGCACTGCCAGGTACCAGAACCGATCCCAGCCCGTCCATCCTCGCTGTCTGTGCCCTCCCCTCCATTTGGACCCCTGGATTGAGTTTGTACCCGGGAGGTTTTGCTGTTGTTTATCTGATTTTATTAACCGTGTCTTTTAATTGACCCTGCTCCAAATTCATTGCTGCAATCAGCTCCTCTTTACCATTCCCTGTTTCTGAATATCGGGATTTGCCTTTTCCCCAGTCCCACAAAGTCTGCTACATCTGCAGTGCTTTTACCTCACCAAACACTCTCAGACTGGTCTTTCAAAAAGAAGAACTATTCTCAATTCCAACAGCAAAAAAAAGGCAGAGAAAAATAAAAGGTATTGTTGTAATACAAAGAAATGTGTGCAGCTGGATCAACATTTCTATTAAAAAAACAACCAAAAACCAAAAAGCTAAAGCGACAGTAAAAAGCCTTGCCTTGTGCTGAATTTATGTAAATAACAAAGGCTAGAAAATGAATATTCATGTGCCACGTGCTGCTTAATGGGCTCCTGCCGTATGTTCCGGGAATTCTGCCCTGAGAAGAGTTCCTGGGGCTGGGAATTCAGGGCTGGGAATTCTGCCTTGAGCCGGACAGAGCCGGGATGGACAGAGCAGGGACAGACAGAGCTGGGACAGACAGGATGGACAGAGCAGGGACAGACAGAGCTGGGACAGACAGGATGGACAGAGCAGGGACAGACAGAGCTGGGACAGACAGGATGGACAGAGCAGGGACAGACAGAGCTGGGACAGACAGGATGGACAGAGCAGGGACAGACAGAGCTGGGACAGACAGGATGGACAGAGCAGGGACAGACAGAGCTGGGACAGACAGGATGGACAGAGCAGGGACAGACAGAGCTGGGACAGACAGGATGGACAGAGCAGGGACAGACAGAGCTGGGACAGACAGGATGGACAGAGCAGGGACAGACAGAGCTGGGACAGACAGGATGGACAGAGCAGGGACAGACAGAGCTGGGACAGACAGGATGGACAGAGCAGGGACAGACAGAGCTGGGACAGACAGGATGGACAGAGCAGGGACAGACAGAGCTGGGACAGACAGGATGGACAGAGCAGGGACAGACAGAGCTGGGACAGACAGGATGGACAGAGCCGGGATGGACAGAGCAGGGACAGACAGAGCTGGGACAGACAGACGTTTTCTCTATTGTGCATTACCCCTGGTGGGAGCCCCAGAAGAAGAGGATGTCCCCCAGATGTCCCGGCCAGGCTGCTGGGGTGATGCTGCGCTGCCCCAGGGGCTGTAAAACCCTCGCAGCCTCCACAGATCCCGCTGTGCCTCCAGCCCGGCCTCCCGCGCTGCTTTCCCCTCCCCGGGCAGGTCCCGAGCCGGAGCTGCCCGTCCCTCATTTCCAGCTCGGAAATCTTCCCCCGGGAGGCAGCGACGCCTCTGCAGCCCCTCGCTGATCCGGCTCATCTCTGCCCTTTCCTTAATCCTATTCAAGGCCTTTGCAATCTCCTGAAAAGCAGCAAATGGAGGATTTTCACGAGATAAATTTGCTTTTACCAGCTTTATGTTTCGGCTCCTTTTCGCTGTCCCTTCCCTGGGGTTTGGGTGCTGAGGCACAGGAGTGCTCCGGGAAATGCTCCTGATGCCCAGGGGTTCTCTGCAGCCCCCCTCAGCTCCCAGTGCACCCATGGCTGCCTGGAAATTCCTTTGGGCACATCTGAGACCCTCAAACGCCGCCCAGCTCCCCAGTTTGGGTTTTACCAGCAGGATTTTCCTGATTTTCCCACTGAATCTCGACCATTAACGTCAAGGACAACACCAGAGCACAGAGCTGGGATTTTCCTCTTGGTCCTGACTCCCCTGTGCTTGGTCCAGGATGGAATTAATGAGCTGGTATTGGTGATTTTAGGGAGATGGGGACGCTGATTCAATGATTAGAATTTGATTTTATTGAGGTTTCCAAAATGCTTTTGTATTTTTCCATAGGGTCAGTAATCTCTTGTTACAATCATCATGTTAAACATTACAAAAACAAACTCATGCATTTTCCAAAGATCTCTTGCTTGCACAGGGTGATTCGATCTCCTTCTTCCTGGCACCTGAGTCTTAATCCACTCAGATTGTGATCTTCAGATTTCTGTTTGCATCTGCATTCTGTTATCAGACTGGATATGCCAATTAAACTCACAGTATTCTCTGTCCTATATATTCCCACAAGCTGGGGCTCTAAAGATGAAATCTGTGTGACTCGGGGTGGCCTTGGGCTCAAATTCAGGGTGTGAGGAGGGGTCAGTGCTCCCTCAGCTGATCCCAACCTCCAGTTCTGCGCAGGAGTTCAGGGCTTTGCTCTCCTCCCCTCTCCTGGCTGAGTTTACAGCACCAGCAAACGACCCACTTAACGTCTGCTGGGACTTCACCTCTAAATTTTTAAACCAGACACAAATTTTACACCTGTTTTCATTTCACCGGCACCCATAAAAAAACAACTTGTGTGATGTTAATGCAGCTTCAGCTGTGACTGAGATGTGCTGTGCTGCCTGCTCTGCACATTTACATCTGATATTCTCTGGAAAGGTGGATTAAAATAGCTCAGGAAAAAAAAAAAAAAGTCCACTGTAAAAAAATACGAACAACATTCCATCATTAACTGCAATAATACATTCTGCCATTAACTGCACCCTGCAATCAAAAGTAAATTAGAAGTTAGTGCTGCCCATTCTGAGACAAGATGCAGCTAAACAGAAGTGTCAGTAATTCTATGTATTTATTGATTTAACAGAAATAGCTAAGAATAGATGTCAGGGGCACTTGGCTAATTCCCAGAGTCTGTCTTTTATTATTTGGCATAATCAGAATGGTCTCTGCAGGTCACAATTCCATCTGCACAAAAACTGCAGTGCAAATACCAGAACCACCACAGCCAGGTCCTCAGAATGATGCAGATCTCTCCATGAGCAGCATAAAACTTGTACAAAAGGCATTTGAAAATCATCCTGGAGCTCCAAGATAAATCTGTGTGTTCTTAAGTTCAAATCCTCCTGGTGCTGGTATTAAAGGAGAATTAGGTTTGCATTAATTGGGGCTTGAAAGATGCTCTGATAATGTTATTACAGTGAAAATGCAATTACGTGTAAGAATGTTTGAAGAGCAGAATATTTCTTGTTTGAGTTTGATTTGTAACACTTACAAACATGCAATACATTGTTGGGAATATATTAAACTAAATCCAGAGTCATTTACTGGGCTGAACCCTCCAGTTCAGATCCTGCAGCTCCTCGTGGGGATCATTAAAGGGCTGCAGGAATTACCAGGCACCTTCTGGGTTTCTCTCTTTGCTTCTTGTCCTGGAGTGACTTTGTGATGTTTGTATCCCCAAATCCTGTGACTGTTTGTGCTGGATGTTGAGTTCTGTGTCTTTAAGACGGGCTCTGAGAGTGAAGGGGGAGAAAAAGAAACGTGAAGTTTTGTTATCAGCAAACTGCACTGACTCCCTGCATTCTTCAGCAGGACAGTGCTTCGGCAGTCGGCTGGAGAGCTCTTTTCCTTTTTAGTTAATTAGCTAGCTGAGACAGAGAAATTCCCTGCACTGTGGTTTTGTTCTTTTTCTTGTTTTGAACCCACTCTGGACTGAAAACCCAGCAGAGCACCGGGAGTTCCCACCTGTGGCCATCGGGGCCTGGCCCAGCCCGCAGCATTTCCAGCTCTGGAGGGACTGAGCCACCCACGAGAGGGACTTTTCTGAATTTGTCATCTCCTTGGAGCAGAGAGAGGTTTTGTTATTTAGTATTGTTCATTTTTGTGTTGGGGAGTGCTTTGACTGTTGAATAAAACAGGTTTTTTTCCACTTCTCTCTGAGGGAAATTTTTCCCGCTCCTGTTGGGGGGAGAGGCTGCTTGAGTCGGTTTTTGGAGGAACCACTTGGAGGTTGTGTCCCAAAATTTGCCCAAACCAGGACACTTCTCTTTCTGAGCTCAGAGCTGCCCCAGAGCCCCCAGCTCCGGGCTGGGACGTGTCCCTGCAGCTCCCAGCCCAGAGCCCCACACACCCCACGTGCTGCAGGACGCCCCGTGCTGCCTTTGGAACACACAAACCTCATTAATTCTGGGGTTTAATTGGGGCAGGAGAGCGCCAGGGCTCCCCCGTTCCAGCAGCAGCTCTGGTTTTAGTTTCAGTTTGCAGGAACCCGAGTAGGGATCTCCTCCAGCTGCTCCAGCTCCACATTCTCCTCCTCCATCAATAAAAGTGAACTTCAACTGCTCCTCACAGATGTTGCTATAGGACACGAAAGAACGCAGACACACACCGCAGCTCAGGTGATCAGAAGAGAGGAGAAGAGGGTTTATTTTTTCTGACTCCAGTATTTATAGTTTTCCAAAAGTGACAGTGGGTTGGACGGTGGCAGTGCCGCCTCTCCAAAGACACTGCACAGACAAACAGCCCATCAATTTTTCTCCTCCTCTATGAAGGAATGCAAAAACACTGAGGGGGTTACAGAAAGTGTGTGAGAAAGTTCTTCACAAATATGTAAATATCAGAAGGCTTAGAAAGTCTTACAAAAATCAGGGCGACACACAGAGATTCACCTGGGAAGTGAAAACGATTTGCACTCAATTCTTTAAGTGAGAACCAAAACTTTAATATTTGTCTTGAGGCTACACTGGGGACTGCTGGGAGAGTCACAGTTCGGCTGTGGGGACGTGGCCCACGGGGAAAAACAACTTTTCCCCACAGAAAATCTCCCTGACACGAGGAGTCTTCCTTGCAGTGCAGTCTGCAGGAAAAACTTCACCTGGCAATGACTCCAGCCTCGAGCAATCCCAGCTGCTGGGCTGGAGCTGAGTTACAGAGCCCCAGCTGAAGCTCTGGGCTGGTTCCATTTCCATCTTCCAGGAGCTGAGTGAGTGCTCCCAGCAGCAGCCTAACGAGCCTCTTCCAGGGGATTCATAATTAATGAACGTGTGAGGTGGTGTCAGCTCTAATGATCTCTGACTTCCTCCATCTCTATTTCTTTTCTGAGGCCTCTCCCGTTGGGTGGCTGCTGTCATCCCCCTGCAGCCCCAGCGTACAAATGGGATGTGACAGGGGGAAATGGAGCCTGCAGTCACTCTCTGGCTGCCTGTGCAGCTCCTCAGCTGCACGCCAGGAACCCTGAGAGAACCCAGAAATGTGTCCTGAGCCCAAACCTGGGCAAGCCTGCTCGGCTTCGGCTCCCAAACCCTGGAAAATAAATTCCATCCATGAGCACAGAATGGTCTCCTCCTAATAAAGCCCATCCTGAGAGTTCTTCCTAAACAGATCTTCATGGCTTTTCCTTCCTTTGGGACTGGGAGGGATTAGAACACTCTGAGTACAAAATAAAAATGGTCAGTGTGGAGTTTTCTTTTCCCTGCCATCAGATTTTTTTTCATCCTCGGGGAAAATCAAAACGCTCCCCCTTGCACAAACCAAGAAACCAGAGAATTTTAGTGCGTCTCTGGAAACAACAGGAGGCTTTCCCACACTCCAGTGAGAAAAACAATAAAATCCTGAGCAGGGACAAGGTAACCCTGCTGGTGTGAGCTGTGAGCAGTCAATACCTGAGCACACACAGCTCAAAATTCCACAGCAGGAGCCCCCAGCCTGGCAGAGGAGCCAAAGCTCAGCTGCTGCTCCTTATGGTGCCCTGGAACAGTAGCACAGGGAGCTGAACCTGCCAGGACCCTGCCAGGACCTTGCCAGGACCCTGCCAGGACCCTGCCAGGACCCTGCCAGCCCCGGGAAGGGGATGCTCATTAAAGGATCCAGGCAGGACTCGGTGCCTCCAACCAGATCTGCTTCCTGCGGGAGAATCCAGCAGCACTGGATTGATTCCAGCAGGGTCTGAAGTGGAAATCGAGCAGCTCATGGCCTGGGCAGAGCAGCAGCCTCCAGTGGCTTTAAAGGAGCAAATCCCTGTGGCCAGATCCTCAGGAAGGCTCAGAAGTTGCAGGCAGAATTCTGCTGGACATGAAAAAGAGGGGAAATCAGAGAGGAACCTCCCTGCCTGTGGGGAGGGTACTAAAGGACACGGGGTAATTATTGTAATTATTGTGATTATTGTAATTATTGCCCTCAGAAACGAGGGCAGCATGGGAGGTTTATAGGCCTGAGGTGCTGCTGCCCCTGAACGGGGTCCTGGGACACTCAGGGGATTCCACATTTGTCTCAGATTCCCAATATTCTCAACTCAGATAATTAATTAGAGAGGGTTTCCCTCTGATTCCCGATTTTCCTGCTCACAGACACTCAGCTTTGCGTTCCAGGGCCTGAAATCCTCCTGTGCAATCTGAGTGCTGGACCCAAACAGACACAGCAGAAAGGTGTGAACCTCCATCCTGCCCGGGTGTTTGTGCCACCACGTCCAGTTCCAGGGAAATCCTCCTGGGCACCTGGGGAGGATGGAACCTTTGTTCCAGAGCTGAAGATGGAAATGTCCCTGAATGTGGGAGTCCAGGGTGTTCCCCTGGCTTCCCTGGACACTCAGCACCCGGGCAAGGGGCTTGGAGGCCTTGGCATGATGCCCAAGATTGTTGCAGTTTTGATTTGGGTCCCTGGAAAAAATTATCATAATTGCAGGAAGAATTACAAGTCACAAAAAATAAGTAGAGTATCAATTAGATTGTTAGAAGGTAGGAAAGTGAATTTGTAAAATAGTTATGATAAGGAACTTAGAGCTAAGATGGAGGATTTTGGGCGTGGTTTGGCTTTTCTTCTTCATGTCATCCATCTTTGGGTCAGGATGGCATTTCTGGGTTGGTTTGAGAGGAAACTGGACAGAGCAATGTGAGGGGCACAATTGCAAAGGAATTGTAAACATTAAATACGTAATTTATAGTATAAAAGATCAGAGCTGCCCTCTGGGCAGGCAGAGTGCCTCTGACCAGCTTGCTAGACAGACCTCTGTATCTCAGAGAGAAAATTAGAAATTTTAGATTAGAAAGAATAAACAACCTTGAAAACCTCAGAGAATGGCTTCTGTGTCTTCTTGGGTGCTCGAGCTGGGAAAACCACAAACTCTAAAACCACCGAATGTCTGCTGTGAGTGATCTCGAGCTCAAAGAGACCCCACAGACAGAGACACAGCCAGGGTGCACCAGGCACAGAGATGAAAATGGAAATGTCCCTGAAGGTCCCCAGGTGCCAGGAGGGCTGGGATGTGCTGGGTTTCACCCTGTGCTGCAGCAACTCCCTGAGCAGGATTTCATCCAGGGGCTCTGTGAGGATATCTCAGCCGCCAGAGTGAGTGAGGGCTGGAATTCCAGCAGCTCAGAGGCTCAAAACCGAGGATTTGCATTTGTCACCAAGGTGTGCAAATGTCCTGGGGGCATCCCAGGCTCTGCAGAGAATCTCTGGCAGTCCCAGCCCTCCCATCCTGGGATTTTTCCTGCAGAGCCCCAATTCAAACAGGTACTCACAAAACCCATCTCACTAAACAACCTCATTCTACCTCCTCATCAGCTCATTAAAGCTTGTGATTATTAATTATTTATGCCATTATTACCCATTATTATTTCAGGGGGTACTCAGGCTTTAACAACAGATCAAGGAGAATTTTACACTCGCAGCATTGGGATTTTTTTTAGTTTGTCTTCAGCAAAATAATTATGAAAAAATCCCACAAAACCTCTGACACCAAATCAACAAAGAGGGGGGAGCTTCAGAACTATGTGAAAATTCTTCTTGAAGCTTAAAAACACAGGAACACCTTTCTTTTGCTCTTCATGTCATTAATTCTGAACGGGCATGAACAGACTGACAAAATGAGAAATCAGTGGTTGGGTTCTGCCTGTGCCAGTGCTCAAGGAGCAGCACTTCTGCCCAGCCCTGGGCAAAATAAAGATCAATTCTTGCTGTGCAGGTCTCCAGGAGCCCTGGCGCCTCCCGTGCCTCTTTCAGCAGGAGCAGACTGAGATTTGCAGGCCCAGGAGCAGCCAAAACACATCCCAGCACCCCGGGGTGACAGCAGGGAAGGAGAAATAACACAGGGCAGCGTTTCCATCTGCAAATGCACAGAATTCCAGCTTGCTTTGCTCTGCCAGGGCTACTTTCAGGATCCTTCTGGGGCTCCAGGAGCACAAACATCCCCAGCCACGGGCCCGGTGAGCTCTGGTGTGCCTCGTGCTGATTCTCACTGTCTGCCCTGCAGCCCCAGGGAGTGGATTTCCCATCCCATCCCATCCCATCCCATCCCATCCCATCCCATCCCATCCCATCCCAGGAATCCATTCTTGCAGCTCACAGCTCCTCACAGGCAGTTCCTGGGGGCTCCTTCACCTCCAATTCCAGCAGGAGAGCCCGGCTGAGAATCCCCAGCAGCGAGGGGAGCGTTTGGAGCCGAGCTATTGATCTGTGCCTCGGGTGAGGAGGTGAATTAAACAGGAATTCTGAGCCAACAGCGTGACTGGGAGTGAGGAAAACTGAATTCATGAGCACCCCCAGGCTGTCCAAGCGACTGCAGTGAGGGTGGCACCGGGATCTGGGGCTCTGGGGGCTCCTGGGCTCTCCAGGACTGGAGGGTGGGTTTGTATTGCTGTTACCATCAGCACCCAATGCCTGATGGACTCTTCCCTCATCATTTCGGCTTTTGTTTCCTGCCTTTTCCTGTTTTTCCCTTTTTCCAGTTAATTCTGGGAATGTGGGAGCCCTCAGCAGAGCCTGAACTCATCTCCTCGCAGCCCTGAGGTGCAGCTGCTTCACCCTCACTGAGACTCCAGAGCTGCTGAGCTGCAGCTGCCAAACTCCCAGCAAAGCCCGAGGAGCTGCTTTTGCTTTTTTTGGTGATTTCAGAAGGAATTCTGTTCAGGTGTTTTCCTTCCCTGTACAAACACCTGTGGCAATGATGCTGGTAATTTATTTGGGCTTTTTTTTTAAGCTCCTGTGTTCTTCCCTCTCCTCAGCCTAATCTGTTTTCTTGTTGAATTTTCACAGAAACCATAGAAGAATTTGTTCACACAATCAAGCAGGAAATTCCAATTATTTTTGACACAGCAAGGAAGCAGCAAGCTGAGAAATACCTGGAGGTGGGAGAGGGCAGGAATGTGTAAAGCAGCTGCCACAGAGGTGTTTTTTGAGTTACACAACCTCACCTCACATGTGCATTCTGCATATCCCCTGGCAAACGCTCTCCTTGCCACACAAACCTGGTTTTGTGCAGCCTGTCCTTGTCTTTTCCTCTCTGTTCCTCCAGTGCTGGGAACAAGGCAGAGGAGAGACCCAGTTTGGGGTTTTTTCAGCACAATTTGAAGTTCTGAGCATTTTTTCCCTGCCATGATTGCTGTGGGATATCTGGGCTTTGAGTAGCACTAAGTTAATGTGACTTTTCCTTTCCGTGGCTGGGTTTTTATTGGGTCATTTTTTTTTTTTAAAGTCAACTTTGCAGTTAATTAACCTTAAAAAAACAACCTTCTAACAAATTATTTCAGATAACCCCTTGCTCTATTTTCTGCAGTCCCTGGCAGTCAAGATTCGAGCTAAAATAAGGAATTAGGAATCAAAACACCAACTGTTAATGCAAGATGAGGAGATGCCCAGATTGCTCTGGTGACAGCAGCGGGCTCGGGCTGTCTGCAAGGGCAGCAGCTCCTCATATGTTTTTGGGGTTTGCTTTCTGAGCAGGATGCTGCAGACAGAGGGGGAAGGTTCCAGAAGCTCCTGGCTCGGAGGGAAGCAGCAGAGTCCATCTGGGCAGGGATTCGTCAGGAGTCTGGTGCTGGCAGCGCCGTATGGACGGGTTCAGGGGGAAAACAGGGCGAGCACAAACACAGCAGAGCAGAAATGCAACACCCTGAGCCAGGAAATTAACCCAAATATCCTAATGAGGCTTGATCTCGCTTCCTACAAAACCCAACAGAACGAACACAAAGGATTCTCACGTGTGAGGTGTTCCTGTGCTCAAATCCTGTTGATTTTTATCCCCAGTTACAGTAACAAATTAACACGAAGACACTGCACTGCAAGAAGGAGAATGAGTGGGAACTGATGAGCTGCCGGAGGTGGAATTTGACCTGCAGGACTCAGGGTGGGCAGGTCTGAGCAGCTCCAGTGTTCAGAGCACTCAGGCCCCTGTGACAAAGCGATGCAGAGCAATCCCTCGGTACAAACAGAATCATTTGCTCCAATTTCCACAGAGATTGCTGAATTCTCTTCCCAAACCCCTCGGGGCTGGCACAGGCCTGGCTGTGCCTGCTCAGGGCCTCTGCAGAGCAGCGCCAAAGTGTGGAATTCCAACGTGGAATTCTGCCCAGCGTTGGATTGCTGTGTCCATCTGTCCAGAGCAGAGGAGCAGCCAGGGGGGTTTGAAGCTTCTGTGTCCGTCTGTCCAGAGCAGAGGGACATCCGGGGGGCTCTCAGCTCAGGGTTGGATTTCTGCGTCCATCTGTCCAGAGCAGAGGTCCCAGGCTCCCTCCAGGCAGCTCTGAGCAGCAGCAATCACGGGGGCTGGCAAGCCCAGGAGGTTTCATTTCCCAGCGTATTTATTTATTTATTCCACTGACTCCCATCCATGCCCGTCACCCTGGCAACCATAATGGTAAATAAATACCAGTTATTTACAACCCAGGAGCTCCGATGGCACCGGGACACTGCCAGGACAGGAACACTCTGGGAAATGGCTGTCACTGCTCCCAAAGGACAGGAACACTCTGGGAAATGGCTGCCACCAAACCCACAGGACAGGAACACTCTGGGAAATGGCTGTCACCAAACCCACAGGACAGGAACACTCTGGGAAATGGCTGTCACTGCTCTCTCAGGACAGGAACACTCTGGGAAATGGCTGTCACTGATCCCACAGGACAGGAACACTCTGGGAAATGGCTGTCACTGCTCTCAGAGGACAGGAACACTCTGGGAAATGGCTGTCACTGATCCTACAGGACAGGGACACTCTGGGAAATGGCTGTCACTGCTCTCAGGACAGCAACCCCAAAAGAGGAGAGGCTCAGCAAGGCAGAGCACTGCTCAGGACAGCCTGAGGCATCCATTGCCTCTCCCCATCGCAGGTGTCTGTTATTTATATTTCTGAGCACTGGAAACCATCTGCAGTTAATTAGGAACGAGCTCCTCAGGAAACCCCGGGATGGCACCGGCTCCAACAGGTGTGAGGGGATGGAGAACGTGGATGGGAGGGGATGGAGAACATGGATGAACGGATGGAGAACATTGCAAGGATGGGATGGAGAACTTGGTAGGGAGGGAATGGAGAACGTGGCAGAGAGGATGGAGAACATGGCAGAGAGGATGGAGAACACGGCAGGGAGGGGATGGAGAACATGGCAGAGAGGAGAACATGGCAGGGAGGGGATGGAGAACATGGATGAAAGGATGGAGAATATGGCAGAGAGGATGGAGAATGTGGCAGGGAGGGGATGGAGAACATGGATGAAAGGATGGAGAACATGGCAGTGAGGATGGAGAACATGGATGAGAGGATGGAGAGCACTGCAGTGATCTCTGCTGGAGGATGAGGAGGCACATTCAGCCCAGGTGCTGTCCTGGAGGCTTCAGCTGGAGATCAGGACTGATGTGCTCTGCAGAACCTGCTCAGGACAAGCCTTTGGGACCAAACTTGAACCTCCCTAGATTCAAGAGAGAGACCTGAAGGAAACCTGCAGTTGCCCTGACCCAGAGTCAGGGTGGTTTAGTGTGTGGTAAAACCACATTTCTCACAGAAAAACCCAGGTCTCCTATCCAATTGCACTTTCATTTTTCCACAATGAGAATAATTTATGCTGATGAGAACAAATGGCAGCTAAACCCTGAGACCTGGAAGCTTTGCTGTGTGAAGGTCAGGAACATGGCACACATGGGATTTTTGCAACAAAGCACTCACACCCTGACTCTGCTCAGACTTTCCTTCAGAACAAACAGGAATCCTTTCATCCACCCCCCCAAAAAACACCCGAGTGTCTTTAGACCATTATTTCAGATTTGTGAAACATGGGGAATCAACAGCTCCTTTTTTATTTTTTTTTATATTTTTATAGAATATCCTTAAGAAAACCCCCAATCACCTCCTCAGACTGCACCATTAAAAAAATAAATATAAAATCTGGGACATTTGGCAGGAGGCGTTTCCTTCAAGATAACCTCTGCGATCTCCCTCACATATATATATATCAAAACATAAATATAAATATAAATGCAGAGTATTGGCGAGCTTGAAGGGACACCTGCTGACAGAGGGTGACATTACAGGCACCGAGCTGCTGCTCGGAGCAGCTCAGGGGATGCCAGAGCCGGTGACACTGCAAGGATCAGCAGCACTTGGGGAATTCGGGAATTTCCCGGCAGGAAACACTAGGAGCTGACAGTGGGAAAAAGGATCGGCACCCTCCAAGGCTGAGATCAGAGCGATCCCTTTGGGGGATGCGGGGGAAAAAGAAGGAAAAAGAAGGGAAAAGAGGGAAAGAATGGAAACTCCAACAGCAGCAGAGGAATTTGGAGAGCTTCCCACAGTGAATTATTGAGAGTGGATTCCACAGCACGAGGGGAAGGACAGGTCCTTGGTCGTGGAGTTTCCCCCTGCTCCTTTTTCCTCCTAAATACAAAGCTTTCCAAGCTTTTGCTGCAAGCTGGTGCTTGTAATTAAAAGAACTGATAAAAACTCTTCGTTAACGGGATCTGTACATATTAGAGTTCATTAAAATGTAATTCCCACAGAACAAGACATTTTAATCTATCCATACTTGGAAAAAAGAGGGAGGAAAATGAGATACCTCCTCCCTGCCCTCCCCTCCCACCCCTGCATGTATCCGTAGGCCATGTGTGTTAATTACAACTTACTTGCCTAAATGAGAAAATTATCCATTAGCAAGTAGTTAACCAGTTATTAACTCAATTACACTTCAGAGACTTGGGAGAAGCCACATTCCCAGGCAAGGGGTCCACTATATGTTATTATTCTCCATGTTCTTCCATCTACAGAGAAGTCATACAAAGGATTTAAATCACATTAAAAACACTCTTAGGGATGGGAAGTTCCACAGAGCAATACCCCAAAAACATTTTACAGGGAGTGGCAGGGGGCTCCATGACTCTCTGTATTCACACAGCCCTAAAAAGTCGTTTTGGTATCCAGAGGAGCCCAAGTTGCTCAGTAAATAAACCCAGAGCCTTCAGGGCTGCTGCCATCTCTCTGCTCAGCTAAGGGATGTTTGGCAAAAGCAGAATAAACACCTCAGTAATTTGGCAGAGGTGTTGTGAAGAAATGAATTTTTAAGGGAGATGAGGCAGGGGTTCATTCACACCTGGCTGTGAGAGGGGGAATAAAACTCTCTTTTCCTTCTGCTTCACACCCCCATCACAGGTGATGCCTGGAAAGGTGGACTTGGAAACAGAGATTAGGTAGAAAAAAAGGATAAAAAGCATTTATTGAAAGGATCCAGCCTGGGCAGTGCAGGAACTCTGCTGGGATTACACCTAAATTAAAGATACAAAATGGTCACAAAAATGGATGCTTGGTTACGGGGTTTCACACTTTTAGAGGTTTTGGTTTATTAGCATATTGGAGTTAATTGTCTCCCTACTCTGTGAAGAGAGCTTACTAACTCTTAATACGAAGCCCAGAACTACACTCTAAAACAACACAGAATCTGAAATATATAAAAGTTAAAACTTAACAGGGAGGCACCAGAGTTTGGTTCCAGAATTCTCACCCACAGGGGTTGGCTCTGGAAATGATTGTTCCTGTGCCAGCCCTGCTGCTGCCAGGCCCTGCTCCTGAGGAATTGATGGGATTCGTCCTGCACCCCACATCTCCTAAGGCACAGGGGACACCATTTCCAACAACAGCTCCCCAGACACCAGGGCCAGGTGGAAACCTGGAGACAGGCCCTGGCCCTGGCCCTGTTCCTGGCCCTGTTCCTGTTCCTGGCCCTGTTCCTGTTCCTGTTCCTGGCCCTGTTCCTGTTCCTGTTCCTGGCTNAACCTGGAGACAGGCCCTGGCCCTGGCCCTGTTCCTGGCCCTGTTCCTGTTCCTGGCCCTGTTCCTGTTCCTGTTCCTGGCTCTGTCCCTGGCCCTGTACCTGGCACTGGACTTGTCCCTGTTCCTGGCCCTGTTCCTGATCCTGGCCCTGGCCTTGTCCCTATTCCTGGCTCTGGCCCTGGACTTGTCCCTGTTCCTGGCCCTGGCCTTGTCCCTGGCCTTGTCCCTGTTGCTGTTCCTGTACCTGACCTTGTTCCTGGCCCTATTCCTGGCCCTGGCCCTGTTCCTGTACCTGGCCCTGTTCTTGGCCCTGGCCCTGGTGCTGGCCCTGGCCCTGGCCTTGTCCCTTTCCCTGTCCCTGGCCTTGTCTCTGCCCCTGTCCCTGTCCCTGGCCTTGTCTCTGCCCCTGTCCCTGTCCCTGGCCTTGTCTCTGCCCCTGTCCCTGTCCCTGGCCTTGTCTCTGCCCCTGTCCCTGTCCCTGGCCTTGTCTCTGCCCCTGTCCCTGTCCCTGGCCTTGTCTCTGCCCCTGTCCCTGTCCCTGGCCTTGTCTCTGCCCCTGTCCCTGTCCATGTCTCTGCCCCTGCAGCCCTGATCTGTACCCCAGGGCTATGGACTGAGCCTTGCCCAGTTTGGGAACTTCTGGTTTCATCCTCCCACCGCTGCACTGAACCAGATAAAACTCACTGGGAATCAGAAAAATTTGCCTCCCACTGTGTGTATTGGATCTTAGATGATGGAAATAAATAAATAAAGAAGCCCTCGAGTTTCCCTCTGAACTGCAGTGTAAATACTTCTTAAGAGTCAACCAAGTGGTTTGAAGAGCTTGTTTCACTTGTTCCATGCAAATATCAAGATTAACAGAGAGATTAATTATGTCCCATTTTTCTTCTTACAAAGGATACAGGCAGATTTAGAATAACAAAAATAAACCCTCTGGATTAATATTCATAACACAATGCTGAGCGCTACAAAAGCAGCTCATTTTTTATGTAGAAAGGGGGAGAAAACAAACCGTCAAGAGTGCTCCAGAAGCATAAATACATATTAACGAAGGAAGTCTCACAGGATGCTCTTCCCCAGCCTGCTGCAGGAGGGCTGGGGGCTCAGGAGGGTGTGCAACATGTCATGGGCTGAGGGAATAAAACCCAGTTCAGAGAGCCAGGCTCGACATTTGATCTGGGTCGTGTCAAAACTCTGCTCCTGTTTGAGTTTCCTGCTGCTCCTGACGAGAGCTGAAGTCTTTGGTTCAGGTTCTGCTCCGAGGTTGTGTCAGTTCCCAGCCAGGGCAGTGAATCCCACTGGGAATTCCGGGCAAGCCAAGGAAGTGTCACCATCCCTGCCCTCCCACTTCAGTGACAAACACAATTTTCAAACAGTGGGTGAGAAGAATTTAATGCTGCCTGAGGAACAAAGCAACCTCCCAGCGTGCAGCCAATTCCAGGAGAACTTGCTGAGAGTTTTTAAGTTCTCACTTGGCCCAAACCTGCACTCAGCCAAGAGCTGTGTGTGAAAAACACAACCAAAACACAGTTCTGTGCTGCTAACTGCTCTTCTGTGGCAGCACTGCCAGGTCTCAAGTTCTTTGACAAGCCCGGAATGATTTCATTCAGCATTTCCAGCTCCCCATCTATTTATGAATTTTACCAAGGAAATTTTGAAAAGACATTTATTTAGACAAGCTTTTTGTTTCACCCTTCACTGGAAATCAGAAAAATCAAGGAGAAGTCAGCCCTTTAGTGACATCTTGACTTCTTTTTTGGAGCACTCCAAGGTAACAGCCCATTTCATACATTGGATGCAACAGAGACAGCACTTAATACATATAATTATGCAGTTTGCAAATGTGACAGCTCTGATGTTGCTGCAATACAAGTCTATGCCGTTAAATTAGAATTATAATGACAGTAATTACACTAATTAGCCTTTTTTTTTTCCCCAGTTTGTTACCAGGAAAGTTTTGCATATTTACGTGAGTAACAGCTACTTCTGCTTTCTCCTAAAATCCACCAGAACCAATTCAGGGGAAGCTCATTTATCCCAGCCCTGTACAGCACCAGCAACATCCACAGATGAGAACACAGGTGCCAAAAGGGCAAGGCTTCAAACCCACGGGATGTTCCCCATAAATTATTTACGTGCACGATCTGCACCTGTGATGCTCCAAAGTTTAGACAGGCACAGGGTGAAATATTCAGTGCAAGGCTCAGGAAGCAGCAGCAGCAGGATTTGGGTGTCAGGGCTGCTCTGCAGGGACACAGCAGCACATTTCCCTGGCAAGGAAACGAGGTTTGGAGCAGGAGCTGTCCAGCAGAACGCTCTGAAATCCTACTGCCCTGCTGCCATATGGAAAACAGAAGGCTCTGCTGGCCGTGCATGCAGATAAATCCAACTACAGGCTGCAGCTCAGGAATCCCCACAGCAGCTGGGCACCGAGCACCCCGAGAGCCCCGCACAGCCTCAGAGCTTCCTGCTGCTCAGGCTTGCTGCTGGCCTCACCCAGGGAACGTGGTGTTGGAATTAAAGCGGTGATAAAGTGTCCCCAGGATGTGCAGGACAGCGCCAGGGCCACCAGGACTGTGCCAGGGGAACCAGGACTGTGCCAGGGCCACCAGGACAGTGCCAGGGCCACCAGGACTGTGCCAGGGGAACCAGGACTGTGCCAGGGGAACGAGGACAGCACCAGGGCCACCAGGACAGCACCAGGGCCACCAAGACAGTGCCAGGGTCACCAGAGTCACCAGGACAGCGCCAGGGCCACCAGGACTGTGCCAGGGGAACCAGGACTGTGCCAGGGGAACGAGGACAGCACCAGGGCCACCAGGACAGCACCAGGGCCACCAAGACAGTGCCAGGGTCACCAGAGTCACCAGGACAGTGCCACAGGCACCAGGGGCACCAGGACAGCACCAGGGCCACCAGGACAGTGCCAGGGCCACCAGGACTGTGCCAGGGGAACCAAGACAGTGCTAGGAGCACCAGAACAGCACCAGGGTCATCAGGACAGCACCAGGGTCATCAGGATACCACCTGGGTCACCAGGACAGTGCCAGGGGAACCAAGACAGTGCTAGGAGCACCAGAACAGCACCAGGGTCATCAGGACAGCACCAGGGTCATCAGGATACCACCTGGGTCACCAGGACAGTGCCAAGGGAACCAGGACAGCGCTGGGGCCACCAGCGTCACCAGAACAGTGTCACGGGCACCAGGACAGCACTAGGGTCACCAGTCCCGCACCAGGGTCACCAGTCCTGCACCAGGGGCATCAGGACAGTGCCAGAATCACCAGGACAGTGCCAGGGGTGCCAGGGTCACCCGTCCTGCACCAGGGACACCAGAACACCACCAGAATCACCAGTCCTGCACCAGGGGCACTAGGACAGTGCCAGGGGCACCAGACCCAAGATTTCACTTCTCTGGTGCTGATCCCCAAAGCCGCTGCTGTCCCTGTGTCCTGACTGCAGAGCTCCCATTCATCAGGGCGTGACAAACTCTCCTCCTGAAGGACAGAAAACGCCGTGGGGTGGAGAGTTAATTCACCACTGAATGGTGAAGGTTTCACTCTGATTGTTCCTGTGAAGAGTGCTCAGCTGGGGCCAGGGTGGCACCGGCAGTCCCAGAGCTGGGCTCATTGGGAATATTTGGGAATCCAGACTTTTATTCCCTACAGCAGCGAGCAGATCCCAGACACTGCTGCAGGTACTGGAATGTTCCCTTTTCATGCAGCTCCCACGAGGGACTGACTAAATGTTAGCACAGGCACAGGAATCTCCTTGGAACGAGTCTGCAAATGAGAGAAAACTCAGGAAATTTTGGTTTTCAACTGAAACAGCAAAGAAATTACGCTAAAAAATCCCACCTATTCCAGAAGGATCACAAATAAGGAAAAAAAAAGTTTGCACCAAATGAGGTGCTTATCCTTGAAATTGTGGGGAAAAATTGGAAAAAGGCAGAAGCTGAGGTCTGGCTTATATTTTATACAACAGCCCTGATTATCCCAAGGTACTGCACAGCCCGGAACATTCCGCTGGAGCCTGTGAATGTCACACAGGCCCCATGAACAGCTGCTCTGTCTTTTTGATAACTCCATTACTTGAGTTCAGAGAAGGTTTATGGACTAGAAAGCCTCAGATATGGTCATGAATGTTTGATGCCTCCACACGCAGTGTTATGGCTGTAACTTCACTCCCTGTTGCAATGATGACATTCCGACAGCCCTCGGTCATTACAGGCCAAGGGGAGCAGCAGGAGCCCGCAGATGATGGACTTCCCACGCTGCTGGATTATTCCTTTTGCACTGAAACCCGTGCTGGCTCGTTCGGGGTGGTTTTTTTCAGAGATAAAAGTGTGATTGTGGTGTTTGAAACTGCAAAGAGAACTGCTGCTCTCCGTGTTTGCGCAGTGCCTGAAGTCAGACCTGGGAGTGCGAGGTGCTTCAGATCTTGTACAATCTATTTAGAATGACTGAAGAAGGGGAAAATTGCAGAAATGCACAAGATTATTTCAATACTGTGAGAAATCTGCCATTCCTGCCTTTGTCCCCTGAACAGAGCAGTGACCATTTCACCATTTCTAACAGCCCAGAGCAGGCAGAGTTCATTTTCTGCCCTGCACACCCCACCCTGGGGGGAGCAGCTCCCAAATGTCACTAGCAACAAGGATTTAGCAAAGGGAGAGCTCTGAAACCAAATGAAAACCCTGCTTGGACGCTTCACCTTGCTCCCAGGGCAGCCCCAGAGCTCTGGGCCCTGCAGGGCCCAGCCTGGTGAGCCCAAGCCCTCCAGGGGATGGTTTTTATTGCAGCGTGTCCTGGGAAACTCCGCAGGCATTTTCTGTTATGCCCTGGCCTGGGAGTTCATCACTGCCACCCTCAGCCATTCCAGTCCTGGGGTTACTTTGTGGCGCTGAATTGGATCCCCATTCGTCTGCTTAGCCCAGAAATAAGTGTCACACCTTTAAAACTGGATCTGAGAGGGAAGGGGGGAGAAGGAGAGCCAGTGGGATGCCTGAGGTGTTGTTTTCAAACCGTGGATATAAGAGTTTGATGTTTTTCCTTCTCACAGGCTGTGCTGTCTGCAGTGGACAGCCGGAGAGAGCTCTCCTTTGCTTTTAGTTAGTTTTTAGCCAGCTGAGACAGAGCAGTTCCCTGAACTGTGTTTTTTTCTTTTTCTTGGAGCTGTTTTGAACCTGTTCTGGACTGAAAACCCAGCAGAGCACCGGGAGTTCCCACCTGTGGCCACCGGGGCCTGGCCCGGCCCGCAGCATTTTCCAGAGCTGAGGGGACTGAGCCACCCACGAGAGGGACTTTTCTGAATTTATCATCTCCTCAGATCAACAAGAAGATTTGTTATTTAGTATTGTTCATTTTTTTGTGCTGGGGAGTGCTTTGCCTGTTGAATAAAGTTTTTTTTCCACTTCTCTCTGAGGAAATCTTTTCCCAATCCAGTTGTGGGAGGGGCCGCTCGAATTTGCTTTTTTTCTGGAGGAACCCCTGGGAGGTTTTCTCCTAAATTTGCCCTAAACCAGGACACCCATCCCCACAGCAGGAGCAGGAGGATCCCTCATCCCAGCCCCTCCTGTGGGGCTGCACAAGGAGGATGATCCTGTGGGATCCCACAATTACCTCCTGCTGTATGGTCTAAGGGCCACTCGTGCTGTGATCCTTTTATTTTGTCTTTATTCTGGGGGATGAAAAGTCACCCCAGCTCTTCATCCCTGCAGCTCACCTTCTTCAGCCCTAATTCCAGGCTGCATATTAACTGGGAATTGTTATAAAGCCTCTGACTCTGAAGTGCACAAAGCACCATTTGCATTTTAGCTTTATTCAAGCATTTGTTGGTCATGGGTTTTAATCTCGGCTGGTACTGAGGAACTTAATCAGATTAAGCCAAACAAAAATAGGATTATCTGAGTGCTTAGGGTCACATCCAACATCACAGATGGGCACAGGCAGCAGGAGCGGTTAAAACAGACCCCAAAAACAAACAAAGCACCAAAAACAAAGCACCAAAAACAAACACCAAAAACAAACAAAGCACTGAAAACAAACACAGCACCAAAACCAAACCAAGCCAAACCTGTGGGAAAGCGCAGTCCTGCTCTTACAGGAGCCAAGACTAGGCACCAATTAATTCAATTGTTCCCTCTTGTCCCTAATCGTGCATTCCCCGAGCTCCTCCTGCCACAAGGGTCATTTTATTTATCCTTTTAACAGCAGTAATTGTTTCCCCTCCTGCAGGAATTAACTACATTTGACCTTTTCTCTCAGTCCCAGCAGCCCAGCTCCTGCTGTGCTGTTTCCAGCTGTTCTCCTCTGCCTGTTCTACAGGAGATTGGGGAATTGTGTGGCAGAAACTCTGGGATTCTCTTACCAAGGCGGTTTCCTAGCAGAGTTTTACTGATCTGCTGCGTGCAGAGCTTTAAGGGTTAAATGAATCTGGTGTCCATTGTAAGTAAAAGCAGTTTAGCCCCTCACTGCTGCTGATCCTATTTCCTAAAAGGGAGCCCCATAAATGGCATTTTTCAGCACTGTGGGAGTCTTTTATTACTGCTGTAATGCAAATCGAGCAGTTACGTCCCCACAAACCCGATCTCGTTGGAGATTAAAGCCCCAGGGACAGAATTATCTCCTGATGAATTCACCCAAATGGGTTCTGGGGACTCTGATGATCCTGCTGCTGGTGTCTGTGTGTGCATGTGGCATTTTCCTCGGGCAGAATTTACATTAAGACAAATGAAGAATGAAAGAATAAACCTCGATTGTAGATATGATTGTGTCAGCATAAACATACTTTATAATTAGATTGCTATTACCACGGAGTAAGGGAAGAAGCAAACCAGAGTAAATCACTTTTATTCCAACCTCATTGCAGCCACCAAGGAGTTCAGAGCAGCATAAGTATTTTCTAAAAAATATCCTCCCCCTTAGCACCATTATTATTCCAGTAAAATGTAAATGCAGACTAGGCCTTAGATACCAATTAAACCACACTTGACAGAGATGTTATTGTCTAAATCAAATAAATGTAACAGAGCAAAAAGCAAAATGAGTAATGAAATAAGAAAAACCAGCAGCAGGTCTCTGTGCTCTGGTCAGATTGTCCAGTGAGCCAATGAGGAGGTGAGAAGGGAAATTATTATTGGATAAATCAGTTAAGTGATTTCTTTGCCAAGAGAATTTGCAGTTTGGCAAGAAGCTGTGAAATCCAAATTCTCTGAGCGAGTTCTGACTGTCGCTTGTATCACCGGGTGAATTCCTGAGACCCTGCAAAGGACCCCCGAGGTGCCACCAGCCACGCTCACATCCAGTTATCCCAGAAAGCTGAGCTAACTCCATCTCCTGGAGTATTACAGCACATCCTGTATTGAATATTTTTCACTCTGATTCACTGAGAAATTGTTCTGCAACCTACTCAGCACAAAGTGAGTGAGTAACGGCACAGCTGCTCTCCAGGAGTGCACACCGAAACGTGGGGCTGGCGGCAGGAACGATGCGGCTCACCAGAGATTACTCAGCTTCAGACAAAACCATTCCTTTTGTTTGTCAGTCTACTCGTTTAGGTCCGCATTTTTCCTTATCCAGGTGGTTCAGAGCACTGAGCGATGGCTGGAGAGAAATCCGGGATCAGCTGATCCCTGGGCTCAACCTGCTGCTCCTGTGAGGGAATTTATTGTCACTGTTCTCACCCTGAGAACTCCCACGCTGCCAGGCACTGACAGGAGCAGAACTCCGTGTCCGGGGTCTGTGAATTGTCCCAGCGCTCCCCTCCAGCTTTCCCCACAAAAGCTGATCACTTTCTGCTTCTTGCTGCTCTTTCCCCTCCTTTTATCCCGGTGGAACCGCAGAGCAAAGAGGGGCAGGAAGGGAGGGAGGGAAGAAAGGGGAGAGCATTAAAAGAGCCGTGGCAAAAGCTGTCAGAGAGATTTATGGGTCACAGGGAGGCTGCAGGTGGTGAGGAGCTGCTGTGGCAGTAATTTACAGTCCCTGGCTGTGACAAACTCCCAGCCTGGGATGGAACAGGTGCCATTAAACAAGAGCAGCTTATGGGCTGCTGCTGGAAACAGGAATGCTCTTATCACAGCTGCTGCAACCCTCAGCTGATCCTTCCCTGGGAAATGAGCAGAGCTGGGGCCTTCTCCAGGTTCACTCGGGGCCCTTTGAGTCAGGATTCCTCTGATCATTCACTGCACGGCTCTGTCTGAAGTGATAAAGGTGAGGCAGAATCAAGGGCAGAATAAAGAATAAAAAATAAAGAATAAAGAGTAAGGGGGGGCTGCTGCTCTCTGAGCAGGAACTCGAGCAGGCTGGGATGAACTCCCTTCTGGTCCAGGAGGGGAGAGATTTCATGTTTTAGTTCCAAACAAAGAGTGTGAGTACCTTCCCCGTGCATCTGAGTGTGGAGTCCTCACTCTAAAACAAAACAAAACAAACAAATAAACAAACAAACAAAAAAAACCCCAACAAAAACAAAACCAAAAAAACAAAACAAAACCACCTTAAATGGAAGGAGCTAAAACCCCATGAGCTGTAAACTGAAATAAACTCCTCTTGCTGCTCCCTCTGCCTTTCCTTTCCCAGCAGATCCTGAGTCCTGCCCTCCCTGCACAGCCTCTGCTCTGAGCCTGGTCCTGCTGCAGCCAAATTAAACAGAGCACCCTCAAAATCAGCCCCTGGGGTCTGGTTTGGTCCTGGCTCCTCTGGATTCCCACACTTAGATCGGATTTGATTCAGCCCTTTCCTGGTAATCTGTGTTTCCCCCTTATTTCCAAACACCCCTTTGAATTCCCCCCCCTGAGTTCCTCTGAAGGAGGATTAGGGAGCCTGATCAGACACAGCATCTAAAATAACACAATCTGCAGATGGATTAGGAATCAGAGACATTCCATTATCAGGAACCACAGAATCTTATTCCTCCTTCCTTGAAATTCCAAAGAATTCTGCAGTTAAAATGATAATAATGAAAACTAAAGTAGGTGAGAGCTCATAGATACCCTTCTGGGGGGTACCTGGAGATCTTCTTCAAAGAGAATTGATGGTACGAGGCTGACACTCCTGGTTGGAAAAGGAAACTCGTTAGATCTTCTTTTAATAGAGTATTTGCCTCTCCAGTACCTCCTTCTCCACCCACATTCACCCACACAAACTCACTAAAAGGCTCCTGAAGTAGATCTTATTTTCCCTTTTCCTTTTGTTCCCTGCTCAGCTGACACAAGAGATTTCAACTTCCCCCAGTTCCAGGCAGAGGGGATGGAGAATCGGCTTTTGCCACCAACACTCAGGATTCATCAGTCTGAGGGAATTCATCACCAAATAAACCCCAGGAACACAATAAATCTGAAATCTCAGCAGAGGAGAGCAGGAGCTGTCCCAGCAGGGATCCTGCACAGAAAGGGAAGGTGCAGGGCTGGAGACAGTGCCATTGCAAACAAGTGTCTCTCTCTGCCAAACAGCAGAGGATCAAAACCCAAATCTTCATTTAGTGGAGGAATTGCTTCATTAACTGAGGCAATCACGGTCACAGCCTGGACAGAGCCCAGCCCTGCAAAGGGGATTCTGAGCTACTGATCCTCCCTGTGCTGACTGAACACGGCAGAGTGAGCTCCTGGCGCAAAGCTCTGCTCTGCACAGCTCCGAAATGAAGTGAGAGACAGGAACTGATCTCCCACCCCCCTTTGTTCTGGAGACCAGAGCTAAAACCTCCAGGTTCTGTTCCAGCCCCAGCCTTTCTTCTCCTGGAATTCAGGGGGGTTATTTGCTCTCTGCCTCTTCTCCCCTCGTCTGTCCAGCCCATGAATATTCCGAGTGCCTGGGAGCAGAGGCTTCGTGAGCAGCTCCCGATGCAGGGGCTGCCTGAGCATTGCATGAAATCCCATTTCCTGAGGAGCTGCAATCTGCAAGCGAGATGTTCCGAGTTCAAAGGAGCCATTCCAGCAGTGGGGAGGGTTTGTGCGAGCCAGGAAGGCCCGCCCGTGCTCCTGAGGTCTCCGAAGCACTTCCCCAGCTTCGGGGGGGAGTGAGATGCTGCATTCATATTCAGGCACTCTCTCAAGCTTTACATTTGTCTTTCAATAAAGGCTGAATTTCAGAGCCTTCCACAACACACAATTACAGAAAAACAGAGCTGAAGGGAATCTCTGGAGGTCGCGCGTTCAAAGGCAGCATCAGCCAGACTTGGCACTCCTCTCGTGTTCCTCTAATCTCTCCTTAAAAACCTCCAGTGGGACACAGATCCAACAGATTAAGCCTTACTTGCTGGATATTGTATTCTGCTTTTTAACTACTCCAGCCATTAGAACACGATTCCTCAAGTTTTTATCTTTACAACTTTCAGCTCCTTCTCTAATTAATATTTCACCAGTGGCTCCTCAGTGCTGAGCAGGAGGGGCAGCACTTGCAGCTCCTGTCTCGTGGTTTCTCTGATAACTGAGGTGAGTGATGCCTGTATTTGCTCCTTTTGTCCTTCCTGTTCTTCTGCAGAGCAGAATTAAAATGAAAATTCTTCCCCCATGGAGAAAGCAATGCCCTGGCAGCACCTCCCTGGCTCCCAGGAAACCCATGGACCCTCCTGCATCCATGCCAGCCACTGTCTGGATTGGAAATAATTCATTCTCTGCTCTAAATTGGGGCTGGGCAATGCTCAATGGCTTGGTCAGGTCACTGATCACACCAGCTGCTCTTCCCAACCCCTGGAAATCACAATCTATGCTTTTCTCCCTCCTTTCTTCCCCCCTCCCTTTCCATCTCCCCCTTGCCAACCTGCACCTCTCTTGTCCCAGCTGTAGGAACAGCACCACCACAAAACCCCAGAACTCTGAATCCCCCTCCAGCCCACTGCTGCTTTTGGAGACCCTGTGGCTTCAGCACAATTATTTTTCTCTTCTGTGAGGAGTTGAACAAGCAGCTCCTCCCCGTGTGTTTGTTGCTCTCTCTCAGATGCCCGAGTGCAAGGCCCCAGTCGCTGCAATTATTGGAGAGTTCCTGCAGAAAATTGCAGGAGTCTCCATGAAAGGGCTCCCTGCAGAAACTCTCACAGCCAGTGACCAATTCCTCTTTACATAAAAGGCACCTGGAGCAGGCAGGAGCTTAAAATAAGAGAAGGGAGAAGGAACAAACAGGATTTGGAGGAGCAGCAGGATGGTTTGCAGGTCAGGAGCAGAGCAGTGCTGAATTCTCAGGGTAATGAGTCTTCATTACCAAACTGCAGCAAATTATCTTGTAGTGCCAAGGTTGCTTGATGTGCTGCACGGACATTGTGAGTCTGAGTTTTTTTTAAATTTGGGTGCTGTCCAGTTTAGAAAAACACAAATGTTGGGTTTGAATGGGCTGCAGGTCAGATCACAGCAAACCAGGTGAACACTCCAGGACAAGAGTGGTAAATACTGGGGGAGCTGAAAGTCCCTGGGAGCTGCCCAAAGGACCTGCCATGAGCTGCAGCAAAACCAGAAAAATCCATGGAAATTCCATTTTCCAGACCCATTAACGGGTGAGAGGAACAGAGGACAAACTGCAGGGGTTCCTCCAGGCTGCACCTTCCACACCAAGCTGAGCTGCAGGCTCTGCACTCCGTTCTCTGCAGCACCCACACCCCCAAAACTCCTCCTGAAAAGCCTCTTTGCCTCCTCCTGGCAGTGTGACAGCGCCCGAGCTGTGAAAGGGTTAATGAGCCCAGGCAAAGTTAACAAGGGATGGGCAATAAATGGCTCCAGCTGTGTATAATTAACTGTAATACTGTGAAGTAAATGAGTTTTATTGGCAAGCATGTCATAACTTCATTAAAAGTCATATTTACAGCCCTCTCACATGGAAGGAGTACTTGTGTAGTCTGCAATTTAATGAGCACTCATTTTCACCTTGTTTCAATTATTTTCCACCCACCTTTTGTCTCAGTGTGGGGAGCAGAAAGATAAAATACAATGGGAGTGTAATTAAGGCTGGCACAGATTCTTTCAGGAAATGTTTTTCTATTCCAGAACAATCACTTCTACTGCTTACTACTAATAATACTTAAATGTTTAAAATACATAGTTTTCCTTGGTCCCTAAAGGATTCTTTAAATAACATTATTAAAGGATGGCTGTGGGAAAGCTTTTCCCCAGGCCTGCACCCTCAGTTGCGCACAAAAGCAAATTTGTATCACTTAGAAGTGGAAATTTGCAATTTAGCTTAATGACAAATGAAGGATTTTGACTCTGGGAAGCAGGGGGCTCCAGGTGCTTGGCAGAGATGCTCAGGGTGTCCCCTGGCACCTGCTCCAGGGTGGAAGGAGAGTCAGGGGACACAAATTGTGGCAGTGACACGGCCAGAACCACAGGATAAACATCATTTATTCCTGGGCACCTGTCGGAATCACTGACACAGGGTCCCCTGACGCAGGGATCCCCTGGGAAGGTGTCAGGGTGTTGTGCATTGCTTAGGAAATGAAGCAGATGAGACTTGCTGGTGTTTTCNCTGGGAAGGTGTCAGGGTGTTGTGTTGTGCAGGGCTTAGGAAATGAAGCAGATGAGACTTGCTGGTGTTTTCTTCCTCTGGATAGTTTATTAATTTATCAATTCTGGGTGACAATGGTTCCTCAGCACCTCAAGGCCGTGTGGCAGCAAGACCCCAAAATGGCTCCAAGGCCTTATATACAAGATGTGCTATCCAATTAACTACAATAACCTACCTAACACGTAGTTTATTAATCTTTTTCCACACATTCATAACTTTCTATCTATTCATACAGTATCTGGATTGCAAACACCTCCGTCCAAAGCAACTGTGCTCCCCACACAGCAGAAAATGGAGTAGGTAGAAGAAGGAGGAAGGGACAACACCCCAAATCCTCCATCTTGGTCTCTCACCTCCATCCATGCCAGATCAAACCCAAAACCTAAATTTTTCACCCCGTGACAAGCTACAACTACATCACTGCCTATTTACACACGTGTTGATTCAAGCTCATCCCAAAGCTGTGGAAGCTTTCTCCATGGCCAGAGGTTAAAATCAGTGTTTTCCTGGGGATCAGAACCCCTCAGGACAGGCAGAGAAACATTCCCTGAGCCCAGGATTCCCACAGGCACCAGAAACACTCGCAGAGCTCCCAGGGAGCCCTGGACGGGCAGTGCTGGTGTTCTGGGGCTCCAGCAGGGAAGTTTTCCCCCCTCTCCCCTTCCTGAGGTTCTGTGCTTGTGCACAGCCTCATTTCCCGATGACGACGCTCCCCTGCGTGTTCCACATCCTGGGGAACGCTGGTGATGCAGTAATTGGAGGCAGCAGTGATTAATTCCCGAGATAAAACTCGTCCTCGGAACAATTGATTTCACTGCCAGAAATGCACAAACTTCCCGATGGCAACACTTTCATGTAATTATTGTTATTAGTTTAAGCTTGTTTGGGGGAGGGAGGAGATAAAAAAAAATTCAATTATTTTGTATTTATCACTAATCTATTACGATCACTTTAATAGAGAGGAGTTATAACTCAGGGCATGGTGTTTTCTAATCTGTTGGAAAAGTTTAGAGAAGCTCTGAGGGCTGAAGGGGCTGACTGTGGTGGGAGCTGCACAGAAATGAATCTGCTCTCAGGGCCGTGGGATCAGGAGCACAGCCAAGGCTGCCACCCTCAATCCTGCCCAGAATTCCCCCAGCGAGGAAGAGGAATCCCTTTTTATTGTGAGAATGAAATATCAACAGGGCCATAAAGCATAAGAGAACAAGGCGAAGTTGACAAAGTGAGCCTTTGATTAATTGCTGCAATAGATTGCAGGTTGCTGACTGAGGACGGTTTTTTTTCTTCTGGGCTCATTTTTCAGTCTTTAAAATTTTACTGCAGAAAAGGAAGACAAAGTGAAACACTGGGCACAGGTCGGAGTCACCCAGCCTGGGGGACAGCTGGGACCTGGGGCTCAGGGGGACAGGGGTGGCACAGGGCTGAGAACAGAGCCCTCAGCCCCACCTGCAGCTGCTGGCCTGCCCCGTGGTACCTGTGGCTGCTTCTAAATCAATTCAACTCTAAATAAAGCCACAGCTGAGCTGGGAGTGCTGGAAAAAGCAAGAACCGTTCTTCGTCTTCTCATTCAGTCGCCATCCACCGGAACCCCCCTCTCCCCTTCCTCAGGGAATTATTGGCAACCTGCAGGGGATGGAGCTGAAGGGTGGGGAAATGGAATTCCAAGTTCTGCAAATCCAGCTGTGGGGTTTTTCGAGGGGCTCCTTCACTTCTGGCCCCAACGGGGATGGGTGACACCTCAGAACCCAAAATGTCACACCTGAGGAGGTGACCCAGAGGGACTTCACCTGTCAGAGGATCCGTGCTGCAGACAGCGCTGAGCCCATGGAGTCCTGCCTCCCCCAATTAGCTGAGCTAATTAGAGGAAACAGTCACTCATTAAAGAGCTGTGAATGGCTGCTCAGCCAGGATGTGGCACCTGCGTTCCCGAGGGAAGCAGGAATGCGTCCCCAGGAGGGAGCTCCTCTGCAGAGCCTGCTCCAAACGGAGCCTCCTGGACCTGTGAACTCCAAAACGAGCGAAGAAAACAAAACCCGCTGAGCTCTGTCACATTAGAACCGGCTCAGCCCCCTGAATCCACCCCTGGAGAGGCTGGAATTAAAGCACATTTCCCCTCCAGTTGCCAATCCTGCAGCTTAAAGCGGGTCACCGCCTGTCTTGTTAAACAAAACTCCTCCTGCTCTGCAAGGGAGGCAGAGGTGGAAAAGGAGAATGCAGGGATAGACTGAGGAGAAAAAAAAGTGCCCCAAAGTGCCCCAAAAATTCCTCTCCTCACCTTGCTGGAGCTGCCACGTGTGACTGACTCTTTACTGGGGCTCTTGTGTTTAATTATCTCACTTTTGATTACAGATCAGGAAGATGAAGAGCCAAGCAAGGACTCTGTTTGTGCAATAAAGCAGCCCTGGAAGGGAAATCTGCCCTGGGCTTCGGCAGAGGACAAAGCTGGGCTGAATTCTCAGGCTTCCCCGTTCTCTCCTTGTCCTGAGGAGTGCCTCTATATTTGGGGCTCCCAAATAAATTTTCACTTTTGGAATGGAAAATGGTTTCCAGCTTGTTCCTTTAGATATGCTTCACAAATTTCCTTTGCATCCAGGGCGGTTGAAAATTGGATTAAAACCTCTTATTATATCCCCATGTTACAGCATTAGGCATGCTTAGCTTCCAGGGGGAAGGAGGATGAGGGAAGCAGAATGAAATCTCTTGAATTCTCACTGAAATTGCTCAGTGTGGATGTTCCAGGGCCAGACATCCCTGTAAAGAGCCCAGGATTCCCCTGGCCCGTGCAGCATGTTAAATATTGAGCCACATTTCCACACATTTTAGTTCTTCCACGAGCTTCAGCTGTTTCCAATAAATTCACCATTACCGGTGCTGTTAGAGCAGCTGAAATGATGAAGGGGGTTCTACAAATTCAGCTCAACAGAAGGGAAAAGGCTTCGTTTGCTTTGGCTTTTTGGAGAACCAAACTCAGCTCTCCACCCCCTCTTTGTCCACAGAATGTCTGTGCTGGTGTCAGGAGCAGCACAAGCGCAATTCCCAACACAAAGCGTCCCCACGTGTGAAACCCCAAACCAAGGGCTGATGAATTCCCCCTTCTGCATCAGCTCCTGCAGCTTCTCCATAATTTATCCCCCTGTTTAGCCACATGAAAGGATCTCTGGTTTGACTTTTCCACGATGACACATTGCTGTTGTATTCAAATTGCCAGCACTCTCTGTGAGAGCGCTTCTGCAGCACATCTTTAGACATTTCATCATTACTCTTCATTTAAAATGTCAACTTTGTTCTGACAAATCTTGCGTGCCTGCCTTGAAAAGCTTTACAAGTGTCAGGAGGAGCGAGGCAGGCTGCAGCTTTTGTCTCCTACGACAGCGAGCATGAAAGGTTCTTTTTTGTGGAGTGACTGGATTGAGCTGGAGCGGCAGATTTGGGGTTGTTTCTGTAGCTCAGGATGGCTCCACAGCGGAGGCTGGGTGGGAGTTCTGCTGCAATCAGGGTGATGAGGTTCAGCTGTGGCAGCAGCAGCCTCAGGTGTTGTTCTGTCCCTGATTCTGCTCACCTGGAGCTGATTGCTGTGATTTGCTGCCCACCCCAGAGCTGGGAGCTCCACGGGAGCTGGGCAGGAGCAAACGGGGACTGCTCTGCTCTGGGATTTTCCTGAGAAAGGAAAGAAGCACAAAGCCTGGCAGGGAGGGGCACACAAATCCCCACGTTTGGCTCCCTGGGTTGGTGTTTTCTCCTCCAGCACCTGTGGTTGTGGTTGGAGCCAGCAGGGGCCTCGTGGGCTCCTCGCTGGTGCAAAAATTCCTCGCAAAGTCCTGGAATTCAAATTGCAGCCCCCAGAGAGGCAAGGGAGCCTCTGGGGCAGAGCTGGAGCAGGAAATGTCCCTCAGGAAGGGGAAGGGACAGCCAGGAATGATGTGACAACAGGTGAGTCTGGGGTGGAGGTGACAGCAGGATCCCCTGGGATGGATGGAGGTGACAGCAGGGATGTCTTGGAGGGATGGAGGTGACAACAAGAGTGTCTGGGATGGATGGAGGTGACCCTAGGGGTGTCTGGCAGGGATGGAGGTGACAACAAGAGTGTCTGGGATGGATGGAGGTGACCACAGGGGTGTCTGGCAGGGATGGAGGTGACCACAGGGGTGTCTGGCAGGGATGGAGGTGACACCAGGATTCCCAGGAGTGCATGGAGGTGACAGCAGGATCCCCTGGGGTGGATGGAGGTGACCCCAGGGGTGTCTTGGAGGGATGGAGGTGACCCCAGGATCCCATGGGAGGGATGGAGGTGGTCCCAGGATCCCATGGGATGGATGGAGGTGGTCCCAGGATCCCATGGGATGGATGGAGGTGACCCCAGGGGTGTCTTGGAGGGATGGAGGTGACCCCAGGATCCCCTGGGGTGGATGGAGGTGACCCCAGGATCCCCTGGGGTGGATGGAGGTGACCCCAGGGCTGTCACACAAGGAGCTCTGTCTCAGGGCAGCGCTGAGCTCCCCCTGAGCCCCCAGGAGCTGCTGCTGTGCTGTTCAGGGCTCAGGATCCCCTCCTGGCATGGGGCTGAGCTGGCACCAAGGAGGGAGAGACCCTCAGGGACCCTCCCAGGCCCAGCCTGGCTCAAACCCTTCCCTGGGCAGGGGCAGACACAGATCTGGGTGAAAGCTGTGGTGACTTCACAAACTCTCAAATGTGAAGCTTCTCCTTCCCTGCTCATCCCACAGACCCACATTTCCAACAGGGAGGCTGCTGAGGGCAGCGAGAACTTCATGAGAGAAACAAATCAACTTAAAAAGGGGTTTAAAAAATCATCTCCTCAGTTTTTCTGGTGTGTCCTGGTTGCTGGGCCTCCAGGGAGAGCTGTACTTTCTGATCTGTGCTAATACAAAATTCATATTTGTCTGGGCCATTATGTGCAAAATAATGGGTAATCCCTCAGGCTGGAGTGGAAAGCCAAGCCAAACATTCCAGGAGACCTTTCAATTTTGAAAGGTTTCAGAAATAAGCACAATACAAACATATAAAGGGATCCAATTATGTGTAAACAAACTGTTCTTGCCGCTTCCTCCTCAGAAAACACAATTAGATTGCCAACAAGATTGCTTTTGGATTACCTGGATTAGGCCTTGCATTCAGAGGCTTAGGAAGTACCTGGAATTTCATTTTTTCCTGCATTTCCCAGTCACAGAACTCATTACAGGGGGCTGAAGGGTCCCTCCTGTGCCGAGGTGCTGCTGCTCTCAGGTGTGGGCAGAGCTGGGAGCAGATCAAACGTGGCTCCTGCTGATAAGGAAATGGTTAATCCAGCTCTGACAAAGAGCGTGGAGCACTCAGCTTCCTGAGCAACCTGAAAGTTAATTAAAAGAGCGCCACAGACACCGAGAAGCAGAGAATTAAAGCTGTCCCCGTGTGATAAAGCTCTGAACTCGCCGGGGAAGGAGCTGCAGCTCGTTTTCTGTGGCAGAGAAATCCCAGAGCAAGGGGTTTGGCTGCAGCCCTTCTCCAGCAGCGCTCACCAGGACAAGCTGTGCCTCAAAACCCGACGGATCCTTGCTGATCTGTGGGTAAAAATCTGCCTGGATTTCTGCAGAAGTGTTCGGAACAGGTCAAGGATTGCTCTGAGCTTCCTGACCTGGTCAGGGAATTCCTGCTGAGGAATTCTCTGCTCCCAGGTGGGGATGAAGGGAGGGCTGAACTCATCCTTTGGCCTGGGCTCCCATTTTATTCTCCTTATTTCGGCTTTGTGGAGGGAACCTGATGAGTTCAGAATCACAGGCCAGGGATGACTGATGTTGGGGAGTTGTAAAGAAAAAATTATGAGGGAAAAATTATGACCTTTTCTTTCAGGGACAGCGAAAATGAAGGTTGATTTTAATTTCTATATTTGTCCTCTTGGTATTGTCCTAAGGACTATCCTGCCCACAGTGAGGCTAAGAATAGAAGTGGGAGGTGTGGGCTTGAGGAATAAGGCAGTAAATCAGAATTTTAATGCTATTAAAATCTATTGATTGTGTTGATTAATTATTGCTGGTGCTGATAGGAAGGCCAGACTCTCTAAGCCAGTTTAATTATTTTCCAGTTAATGTTAATCTCAGTTAATGAAAACTCTCCAAGCCAGAAAAGGGATGACACAAGGAATGACTGTTATTCATGAGACACTCTCTTAATCTATAAAACATCAAAGATGTCATTGCAAGCATCTTTGCTTTGCTTGTATTTTATTTTTTAAATGATGCCAACACTTTGTTCTTGGGCTCCTGATGAGTCAGGGTGTGACAGCTCAGGGAAGATCTGAACAGGAGCTGATGGAGCCTCCTGGAGAACCACAGCTCAGAGGCTCAGGTGGCCCTGGGCAGGGGGTTTGGGTAATTAATTAATGACCTGGGTTCATTAGGGGCAGTTGTGGTGATAATACAAGGGTTAAAAGTTTCTAAAATCACAGAATGTTTGAGGAGAGAGGGAGGCCCAGAGCAAGCCTTGGGTTGTTAGGCTTGGTGGGTCAAGGTGAAACTCACCTGAATGATTCTAATAAATGGCGTGATTGTTAATTATATTCGTGTGACCCTAATTTATGGATGACTGTATATGATTATAACCCATAACAAGAGTTTCCCAGAGGTGTCACCCAGTCTGTGCCCGGCTCTGAGCTGTGTCCCCACCCCTGTCCCTCTGTGCCAACGCTCAGAGCTGGAGCTCACATCCCAACTCCAGCCGATATCAGGGATGGTTTTATCCCATCCTGGAAAATCCCTCTCCTTTGCAGGAATGCATTCAGCTATCAAACCTTTCTCACCGTGGATTTATCACCAGGCTCCAGATGAGATCTGAGGCCACACAGATCTTGGCTGGAGCTGCAGCTCTGTCCCTGCCTGAGGGGAAAAGTGCATCCCCTGTTGTCTTGGTTTTGAAAGACAGGTGCCTGTCAAGGAAGGCAGGAGCTTCTCTTGGAACAGAAAATGCAAACCCCCTCCCTCCAAATTATTAAAAGGGGCTCTCAGGCAAAGATATGAGGATAGGAATAACAGTTCTTTAATATGTATAAATAAAATAAAGTAAAACAGAACCAACAAACTCCAGCCTAATAGGAAAATTAGAACAAGATGCAGTATTAAACAAAAAGCAAAACCTGACAGTTAGAATACAACCTGACACCTTGTCAGTCAGGGTGTTGGCAGCAGTCTAGTTGGAATGGTGGCTCCAGTAGTGCTCCTGGAGTGACAGATGGTTCTGCTGAAGCAGAGATCCTGTAGAAGGGTGGAGTTTTCCTCCAATGGTCCAGTGGTGATGTTGAAGAGTCTGGTCCTTCCTCTGGAAATCCAGTGGGAGAGAAGGCTGCTCCTCTGGGAATCCAGTGGGAGAGAAGGCAGATGCCTGTTCTGTCCGATCTCCCAGATTATATCCAGGTGGGAATGCTTGGCTCCTCCCCTGGGCGGAGCATCTCACAATGGGCTGATGTCATTAATGAGTCATGGGGTGGGTCCTTAATTGCTCATTAAACACAAATGGCTCCTGAGGGAGTTATCTGTGACTCACAGGGCAAGGTGTTAATGGCCCATGAACAGGAGATAGTCCGGGGGAGGAGGCAAGGAAAACACTGCCCCTCCTGGTTTCAACAGCTCATGAAGATGGAGATAGAATACAGACCTTCTGGAATATTCTTACATCGTAACCTAGGACACCTGTGCTCCAGAGTGGGGACAGGCCTGGCTTGGGGCAGCTCAGCAGCACCAGGCAGGGATTGCTGGGGCTGGGATGTTAAAACTCAGCTCTGCTAAACCCCAGGCTGTGCAGCAGAGCTGCTGTGCCTAAAGCAGCACATTTAACGCTCACCTTCTCCTCTTCCTTACCAGAATCAGCCCCTGGGGAATTCCCCAGGTCCTCCTGGCAGGCTGAACTCTCACTGAGTAACCACCAGGATGTTCCACCAAAGGAGACACAAATCTTCTCTGAGCAGCTCCTGGCATTCCTGTGATTCTGGGAGGATTTAAAAGGTAAGAAGTCTCACGTTAACTGTGTAGATTGATTTTGGGTCCACTTTATTTATCTGCTCTGGCGTCAGCTTTATTCCCCAAACAGAAGCTGTTCCCACCCTTGTGTGTGGGTTTGCCATTTTGGAGAAGCAGCAAGGGAAGGGGCTGGAGGGAGCTTGGTGTGCTGTGAAGCCATCAGAATAAAGGCAAAAAGGCAGAAATTGAAGCCCTTGTTAACAACTTGAGCAAAAATGGCTCTGTTTGAGGAATCTGGTACCTCTGAGCTGTTTCCTCCCCTCCTGGGGTTATGATCTTCGTGTTTTAAAGACAGTTTTTTGTAAAACTAAAAGCAGAAATGAAAGCAAGTGCAGCGGAGGGTTTTCCCCTCTGGAGCCAGCTGAAGGATTGATGAAATGACAGCTACTTTAGCAAAACAGCAACTGCACCTGTCAGAACCACCAGCCATCCACAGGGTATGGTGGGGCATTTTAAACACACTCCCAACTGATTTGTCAGGGACAAATGGGGCTTGTCACAGTCTCCAAACAGTTTTAGGAGAACATTAATGATGTTAATGATCTCTGGTCCCAGCAGGAGAGAAAAAACGGAGTCTCCTTCCAGGAAAGCACAGAGTGACTTGTACAGAGTTGTTTTGTTGAGATTGCAGGGGTTTTGAAAAATGCCCAATGTGCAATTGTTGAGTGTGGAAATGTGGGGTCCTTGGTGGTCACAGTGCCCTGGGTCACGGGAAAGTGTCAGCACGTGCAGAACTGGCTCAGTTGGTATCAGCTCCCAAACCTCCCCTGCTCCTTCCTGAGCATATGCAGAAGGGAGAGGGGCTGGTGTGGGGAATTCAGGGCTTTGCAGCTGTCCAGGTGTGGGTTTGGGTTTCCAGAGCTGAACCAGGCTCTTGGCTGTGTGTTCCTGAGTGTTACAACGAGGGACAGGGCTGGGGGAGCTGTGTGAGCTCCAGGGAGGCAGCGCTCAGGCTCAGGTTTGTGCCAGGTTCTTTGGGGGAAATGTGGTTTTCCCTTTTTGGAATAATCATCAAGGAAGAGGCATTGCTGTAATGGAGTCCTGGAGTTCTGGCAGTTTAATCACGGTGACTGTGTGAGGGAGGGCAAATCAGGGAACATTTTATTTGTTTTGACCTTTGATGACAGATTGGTGGCTGTTGAGGTGTGTTAATTAATGAGCTGTCCCTAAGTGGAGAAGATGAATGCTCCCAGTTGTACCTGAGATTCCTGCAGGAGTCCCCAGCCCCTTTCCACAGGAAATGTGTTTCTGTACATCCCTGGGATGTGCCCGGCTCCAAACCCTCCTGCAGCCCTGGGAGGGTCTGTGCTGGCCACAGGGACTCTGAGCCACACCCTGACCCGAAACTGAGACAGAAAAACAAGGGCAGAGGATCTGTGTGTTCCTGAGGAACGGGGCAGGAAGGAGCCCCAGTGATCCCATTTCAAACCCAGGCTCCATCCCCACCCAAGGAACTGTTCCTGCTCAGGGACAATAAAAGTTACAGCTCCTCACTGAGAGAAAATGACAAGTGCCCTTCCCAGAGGAGCCAAAATCCATCTCTGCCCATGGCAGCAGTTAACAAAATGGATGGATGAGATGTGCCTGGGCTTTTATCTCAATTTAAATTTGTTTTCCATTCACCAGGCTCCACTGCAGGAGAGCAATATTGAAATGTGCAGGAGCCACAAGACACAAATTTTATTACCCCCTCTCTGCTACTCCCACTGTAGAGAGAGAAGTTTATGAGTGAAAAACATCCCAGGCTATTTAGCCACCGCCAATATTTGCAGCCCAGGCTGGAAGGAGTAATTGATTTTCTAATAATAGAGAGAAGTCTTGGCTGGAGGCTCAGTGTTGTGTTGTAGAGCTCCTCAAAAAGCACATTCCCATTCCTGCAGCTCCCCGGCCCCTTTGCCTGGGGCAGTGCATTTGTGGGGCTTTATCTTCCCGAACACAAACAATTCCTGGCCTTCAGGGGGGTTTTCTGTCCTGCTCAGAGCTGGCAGCTGGGAGAAGGAGCCCTCTGCTTTTTGCTGGCTGATGTCTGTGCCTGGCCATGGCCTGCAAAGGTGTTTTTATTGGGAATTATTGGTATTCATGCAGGAAAAGCATCCATGGCACGTGTGAGAGGAGCCAGCCCAGCACAGCCCCACCGTGTTCAAACAGATTTGGAAAAAGCTTCATCTGAATTTCAAAGGGCTCTGGCTCCACTCTGCCATGAGCTGCATCAGAAATGCTGGTTGGGTCAGGAATGTTTACAATTTTTTTTTTTCTAATGTTTATATTGAATTTGTGCACGTTCCCTGTCAGTTTGGAGGCTGGGGATGCCCAGCACTGTTCATTTCGCTGAGCAGAGTTATCACACTGAGCTTCTGGGTGATCAGAGGGGGAGAACACACGGTAAAAACATCCTGTGCTTATCTGGAGCTTCTAATTACACAGCAGAGCCTGGGCAGCTTCACTCAGGCTTTGCTCCTGACAAGGTCGCTGGCTCAGGAGGGGGATTTCTGGTTTCTGACCTTGCAGATAACGAGGTTTGGGGCTGTCCCTGTGCTCAGCAGTGCCTGGATGCAGGAGAAGGGAACGCTGTCCTTGCAGGGGCACCCAGAGGAGCTGCAGCCGCTTTCAGCAGCCTGGAGGAGCCTCGCTGGGGCTCCAGGGTGTCCATCCGTGTGTCCCTGTCCTTGTCACAGCCCCGAGGGATCCCCCAGCGTTCCTGCTGTGGGATTGCTGCTGAGTGTTGGGAAGGATGAAGAGTTAAAAGAAAAGTTTTATAGAGAGAAATGCTTAGGAGAAGGTTTTATGGAAATGAAAGCAAGTTTTGATATATAAAAGAGATTTTTGCACTGGTAGCTGCTGAAGCAGCAGAGAGAACAAAGATTGAGTTGGAAGGTTTAGAGCAATGGCTTAGTGGAGTTAGAAGGCAGAAAGTCCAAAGGGTTGAGTGGTCTGCAAATAAGGCATTGTTTCCACCAAGAAAAAGAGCATAGGCAGACAGAAAGATGTTATTTACAAAGATACAAGAAAATTCCACAAGTTTTCCAAAGGCTAACATGTAACTACTAACTCAGGTGATTGGTTAGTTACTAACATCGTGTGGTAATTTTAGCAGTTTTGATAGGTTTATGTAAATGTAAATATTTTGTGTATGATGTTAATTGGTTGTTATGTAGTAAGATGCAAAGCAAAGAAAGAGATCGAATGCTTTGTAACATGGATAGAATGGGACTTCAGGACACACGGCTCGCCTTTGGCCCGCAGCCATTGGCATTAACCACAACCCTGATGCAATAAAGAGCATTATACAAAGAGCAGTCTGGTGTCCTCATCTGTTGGAACCCAGGGGGTTCCT
>VXBU01010838.1:215680-232096 GCA_013400315.1 Bombycilla garrulus | reverse complement strand
CAGCCTGCACGACGCGCCAACGCTCTGTTAAACCCACCTGAGAACCAGGGGCAAAATCCTGTTAAATTCACCTGAGAACCACGGGCAAAACCCTGTTAAACTTACCTGAGAACCAGGGGCAGCTCTGTGTGCCAAAACTATGTTAAATTCATCTTAGAACCACAGGCAAAACCGTGTGCCAAAACTGTGTTAAACTCACCTGAGAACCATGGGCAGAACTGTGTTAAACCCACCTGAGAATCAGGAACAAAACCTTGTTAAGCCCTCCTGAGTCTCTGCTGCTGAGCACAGGTGCAGCTCTTCTTCCATCCCGGCCTTTGGTAGAGGATTTGTTGGGAATAAAACAAGGATGCTCAGCAGGAAAGCGCTCGGCTGCCTCTCCCAGTCTGTGCCTGAGCAAACACATTTTGTAGAATGTTCTCGGGCTAAAAAGATATTAATAAGTAAACCCCTCTGATTGATTTAATATGCCAGAGCTTTGTTCTCGGTTCTTTGCTTGTACTGGTGCATAGCACTGGAAAAATAAAATGGAATCGTAAAATGAAATAAATAAAATATAAAAGCCATGCAGCAGAGTGAAGTGAATTCAATCATCAGAGGAGCAGAATTATACATCAAGAGCAATTCAATATTGTGTTTAATCCCAAGGCATTATAAATCTGACAAACACCTAGGAGGATCTCCAGAACAGAAAAGTTTTTGAGGAACAAACAGGCAGTTAATCCTATTTACACAGATTTCCTTCCACGAGCAGCATTCCACCTTTGGGTAGAGGCTCACCTGGGCAACTCCTGTTTCTGATTTCCAGTTTCTGATTTCGCCTTCCTCCCCTGCTTTGCTGTCAGAGCTCAGCAGGAACTCAGGATCCATTGAGGCCGTGTCAGACATCGCTGCTGGAGCAGCAGGGCCGGGGGGAGAAGCTCATTCCCATGTTTGTCCTGCCAGGTTTTACCACTCCCATCCCTCTGCAGAGCTGCACTTGGGGCTCTCCCTGAGCCTGAGCCTGAGCCAGACCAGGTCAGGAAGGTGGAAATTGGTGCTGTCAGAGAACCTGGCAGGTGTGGGTGGAACTGCTCCGAGCTTCAGCTGCTCCAAGGCCAGGAATTCTGTGCAGAGGGATTCTGAACAGCCCCGGGAAGAGCCTCCCCTGCAGCCTGAGCCCAGCACAAATCCCTCCTGGGCCATGGGAGAAGGTGGAATCCCTCCTGGCAAAACCAGCGAAGGGTTATAAACACAGGAATCCACTCCATCCCAGGGAAGCTGAATAAATACCAGCGTGGTTTCCTGTGAGGGTCTCCTCAGCCCCAGGAGACCCCACAATGTACAGAACAGTCCAGGTTTGCAGCCCGTGCTGCTGAAGGAGTCTGCAGTGGTTTGTTGGTGTTCTCAGGGCAGTTTATCAGTTCCTTATCAAAAGTAGATTTCTCTGCCCTGCCAGGGTCGGCACAGAACGCGTCCAGAGACACACTGTGCCCGCCCCGGGTCAGCTCTGATCTTTTATACTAATAACTACCTATTGAATGTTTATCGTTAATTACCAACCCGTGCCCCTCACACCACACTGTCCAGATCTGTGTCAAACCAATCCCAAAGTGCCAGCAGCACCAAGAAGATGGAGGTGATGAAGAAGAACAAAAGATAACATGGCACGTGTAAGAATTCTCNGCCTGAGCCTGAGCCTGAGCCAGACCAGGTCAGGAAGGTGGAAATTGGTGCTGTCAGAGAACCTGGCAGGTGTGGGTGGAACTGCTCCGAGCTTCAGCTGCTCCAAGGCCAGGAATTCTGTGCAGAGGGATTCTGAACAGCCCCGGGAAGAGCCTCCCCTGCAGCCTGAGCCCAGCACAAATCCCTCCTGGGCCATGGGAGAAGGTGGAATCCCTCCTGGCAAAACCAGCAAAGGGTTATAAAAACAAGAATCCACTCCATCTCAGGGAATCCGAATAAATACCAGCATGGTTTCCTGTGGGGATCTCCTTTGCCCCAGGAGAGCCCACAATGCACAGAACAGTCCAGGTTTGCAGCCCGTGCTGCTGAAGGAGTCTGCAGTGGTTTGTTGGTGTTCTCAAGGCAGTTTATTAGTTCCTTATCAAAAGTAGATTTCTCTGCCCTGCCAGGGTTGGCACAGAACGCGTCCAGAGACACACTGTGCCCGCCCCGGGTCAGCTCTGATCTTTGATACTAATAACTACCTATTGAATGTTTATCATTAATTACCAACCCGTGCCCCTCACACCACACTGTCCAGATCTGTGTCAAACCAATCCCAAAGTGCCAGCAGCACCAAGAAGATGGAGGTGATGAAGAAGAACAAAAGATAACATGGCACGTGTAAAAATCCTCCATCTTGTGTCTCAGACCCCCCTGTACAGATCTCCAACCCCCCCTGTACAGGGCCTCAAACCCCCCTGGACACACACTCAAATTCTTTTCTTTTTACTTACAACTACTACTATTTTTCTATCTAAGCTTTTGTGACTTGAAATTCTTCATACAAAGTTGACAACCTGTTCCATGGATTAGAATCAGAACCACAGGCATTTTCAGTATCATTCCAGGGTCTCTGACACCTCTGGCAAGGCTGAAAAGCTTCCTGAGCAGGGTTTGGGTCGGCCAAAGGCATCACAGGATCCCCCTGGGTTCCAACAGTTTCCGTGTCTCAAACGCTGCTGCAAAGCTGCATTTACGGTGAACAGCCCTCAGCTCCAGGCTGGACACCTCCAGGACACACTCCGTCCCCAGGATCGGTGTCAGGATAGCAGGAGTGGGTTGTACAGCTCACAGAAAAATGTTACAGAAGCCCTGGGATGAAAAACATTTAGCATAAATTGAATAGGAAAATAATGCTGGAGTTGGAGAGAAAGTTGAAGTTCAGCAGTTTCATTTGAGAAGAGAATGGAGCATCAAGCCCTGGGAAGTGTCATTTCCTGACTCTTGTGGAGTAACAGTGAGCTGTAAAATTAGAGTTGCATGGATGGCTGTGGAACGATGCTCATGAAAAATTAATGACAATAGCAGGAGACAGGAAAAATCCAGAAAAACATTTCCACGACTGTTAAGTTTTATAAAAGCTTGTTTTCATTAAAATCTGAGCTGTGTACTCTAGCCGAGCTGCCAAAATCCCTGCAGCTCCTTTAGAGCAGCAAGTGCTCATGGCTGAGAGCTCCTGTGTGAGCAGAGACCTGCAGGGGAGGTAATTCTGGGGCAGGAACGGGGTTTTTTACCCCCTCTGTCTGTGGGAGCCGCTCCCTGCCCAGCCTGGAGCTCTCCAGATGCTGCTGGGCTCGAGGATCTGGGCTGAGCTGGGCGATTTTGGGATCCCAGCCCTGGGAAAGGTCCCTGGGAAAGGATCCCTCTCCTCAGATCCTGCTGGGATTCACGCCTCAGGCACTGCAGGGATTTCAGAGGTGCCTGTGCACCCCAAGGGATCCCTTGTGGGAGCTGAGAACTCACTCTGAAGACGTTTTTTAAACACCGAAGCTGAGAAAGAAAAGGGAGAAGCCAAGCCCTGATCATCTGGGATGGAAAGGGGAATGTTCTGAGGTGCAGCATTTCTGGAAATTGTGTTTCCATAACTGGGGCAGCCTCAGCCAGCTCAGCTTTGGAGTGTGTGTCACACCTGGGGCTCGTTCATGTCCAGAAGAGACTTTGTGCCTTGAAATACTGAAAACTCAGTGAAATATTCCAATATTAACTTGGATTAAAGACAAACCACAGAGGAACCCGAAAAACAAACCAGCCTGCATTTGGGGTGGTTTCTGATTGAATTCCCTGTGTTCCAGCACTTGGAAAATAGAAATTGTGTGGGTGGAGCTGCATCCCCGGGTCACTGCAGGGGACTCCTGGTGCTCTTACACAAGTTCAGAGCCACAGGCACTGCCACGAAATCAGGTTTGTTGCACTTCTTACAGGGATAAACCCTGATGTAACTTCTGGGAGATGATGGAATCTGGGAATTCTCTCATCCTGGCAGATGTTCAGTCCCCACAAGCTCCTCCTGAAGATTCCCAGCACCACGAGGTGGGACGAGACACTCCAGTGCTTCCCTGCTTTGCCTGACTGATATTAACAGTGACACAGAGAGTGCTGCTGGCAGGGGAGCATATTTGTCCTGTCACATTTTTTTTCTGCCTGGAGAACTCAGAAAGCCAAGTGACTGCTTTCCCCTTGATTTTATCAGCTGCTGGAAGGATTCAGACAGGTAGCAGCTGTGCAGCCCCGTACAAGATGTGATGTTCCTAAATCTGCTGTAATTACCTTCCTCAGCATCCTGAGCACCGGCAGCTGAGGAGTCTGACTCCTTCACCCCCGGGATCTGTCAGCTCTGATCATTCCCTGCACCCTGGACTGGGCACGCTGGGACTCCCCTGGTGCTGCTGGATTTGGGAATATCCAAATCATAACCAGCATGTCCCCGAAACAGCCCTGAAATCCAAGTTCAAACCTGGATTATCTTTATTTTCCGTTAGTAGGGTGTCTGTGGAAGTGCAGGTGTTGGTTTATGGATGGAATTTACGGGTGGAGTTGGCAAAACAAACAATAATAATTTTGTGGCATCCTCTGGCTCTGGACTGCAGCGGCAGGTGGGGATGATCCCACCCTGGCTGGCATTTGCCAGATTGGAAGGATTTGAATTTGTTTTAAGGCAGGGCAGCGGGTTTTAATTTGAATCTGTGCTTAAGGCAGGGCAGCAGGACCCCAAAAATGGGCTGGAAATGTGTCCAGCGTGCCCTTTGCAGTCACGCCCTGCTCTTCCTCTCCTCAGCATCCTTTGGGGCTCATTTCTGGCTGTGGGTTGATCTCACGGGGTACTTCACACCCAAACAGGGACAAGCAGAAATCCTGTCACCCCTGCAAAGAAGGATCCAGGTTCATCCTCCTTTTCTCTCCTTCCTCTTTTCCCTGCCACCACACGAGATTGATAAACCGAATATTGGCGTGACAGGCCACAGCTTGCCCAGGTGTTTCCAAATTGAGGATTTAACTGAAGCCAGGATTTTGAGGCTGCCCGAGCAGTGCCAGGTTTGTGCTGGGCAGCAGAAAGGATTTTGCTATCCTCTAGTGGCTGTGGGAGGCTGCACAGGCAGCTCCTGCTCGGAGCAACCGGGCTGGGAATCCTCTCTTCAGAAACCTTCATCCACAGAGTTCATTTGGGTAAATTCAACAGACACCAGGTGATATTCCAGTGGAAGGTGCAGGTGGTTGGAAAAAGCTGATCTTTGAGGTCCCCTCCAACCCAAAGCATTCTTTCAGTGAATAATAAATCCAGAGCTTGTCCATGCAGAAGAAGTGTATAAAATTGAGCTGCCTTTTAGAGTTTTTGTTTCATGGACTTGTTCTGTTTCATTCAAACCCAGATATTTCACAGGCACGGCCGAGCTGGCAGAGCTGCTGCTGGAGCCGTCTCCCTTTGCTGGGGGTGACTCAGGCGTATTTATTTTCATTGGGAAAGGAAACACCTCCATTCTTTTTGCCCACGTGGGTTTGCAGAGGCTCCTTAATGCTCTAAAGCATTGTCATAAAGGGATCGTTTGTCAGTGTTGGCAGCAGAGCTTTTTGCTCTCTGGTCCTGAGCCAGAGAACTCTTTGCAGTGATGAAACACCAGACACCCTAATGGGGAAGCTGGAACTGGTTCAGCAAGGGGGATAAATTAAGAGCCATAGATCTCTAAAAAGCTGGAGAATCCACCCAGAAAATGCAGGCTGTGGAGTGCAGTTATTCCTTTCCCCACTCCTGAGGAGGAAATGGCTGATTTCACCAGCTGGGGAATAGGAGCTCAGCACCCAGAGGGGAAAATGCTGTGGAAAACAGCTGGGGTGTTCTCCCAGAGCTGGGGAGTGACCTCTGTGCTGAAAGGAGTGGCTGGGGGTGCTCAGAACTAAAGGAAAACCAGACCCCAGCTCCAGCAACCCTCCCTGGGCCCAGGGAAGGGTCTGCTGGAAATGGAGCCGTGGGGGGAGGCAGCAGGAGGGGAGAGCAGCAGGGGCTGTTCAGGGGCAGAGCCCCCATTTCTGTCCCCTGGCACTGAGGGCATCCCTCTGCTCCACGTGGGACCCCAGATGCTGCTACAGCACCTGCAGGAATCACTGGAGGCAGTGCCTGTGGTAAAAATTGCAATCAGTACCTGCAGGAATCACTGGAGGCAGTGCCTGCGGTAAAAATTGCAATCAGTACCTGCAGGAATCATTGGAGGCAGTGCCTGTGGTAATAAAGTCAGTATTTGTGGTAAAAATTGCAGTCAGTACCAGCAGTGATAATTTGAGTCAACACCTGCAATAAAAATTGGAGTCAGTACTTGCAGTAATAATTCAAGTACCAGCAGGAATCATTGGAGGCAGTACTTGTGGTAATAAAGTCGGTATCTGTGGTAATAATTAGATTCAGTACCTGCAGTAATAATTAGCCAGTACTTGCAGTAATAATTCAAGTCAGTCCCTGCACTAAAAACTGGAGTCAGTACCTGTGGTAATAATTTGGGTCAGTACCTATAATAATAATTAGAGTCAGTACTTGTAGTAAAAATTGGAGTCAGTGCCTGTGATAATAATTAGAGTCAGTACTTGCAGTAATAATTAGAGTCAGTACCTGTGGTAATCACTGGGGGCAGTACCTCTGGTAATAAAGTCAGTATTTGTGGTAATAATTCAAGTCAGTATCTGCAGTAAAAATTGTAGTCAGTACTTGCAGCAATAATTGGAGTCAGTACCTGCAATAATTAGAGTCAGTACTTGCAGTAAAAATTGGAGTCAGTACCTGTGGTAATAATTAGAGTCAGTACCTGTGATAATAACTAGAGTCAGTACTTGCAGTAATAATTAGTTAGTAGCTGCAGTAATAATTAGAGTCAGTACCTGCAGTAATAATTAGACTTAGTACCTGTGATAATAATTCGAGTCAGTACCACCAGAGTCACTGATGCTCTGTTGGTTCTCTGAGCTGTGAACCTGCCCGGGGAGTGCAGGTCTGGAAGGGAAATGTTCCCTCCCTGCTCATCTTCCCCAGCACCCTCCACGTGGAAATGCCCAATATTCACTAAAACCAGGCTGGAAGCAGCAGGAGTTTGGGCTGAGCTGGTGCCTCCAGGGATCTTTGCAGGCGGAATTTGGTGAATTCAGGGGTGCTGCAGGGCAGCAGGATCCTGGTGCTCAGCACAAGGGAGAACCATTGGAAAATAAGATTTTTTTTTTTCCCCTTTGTTTCACCTGGCAGGTTTAGAGCAGATACCTCAAACTTTGTATTTTTGGTGTGAGTATTCAGGAATTCCAGTGGCTCCATGGAGAAATGGCCCATCCAGGCTACAGTAAAACTTGTTGGGTTTATTGTATTCATGATTTTATTACAGTAGAAACATTCAAAAATAATGTGGTGGGAGTGAAAGCACCTCTTTCCTATGGAGTTTACAATTTAGCAAATTAATTTGAAAACAAAAGCTGCCAAATCCTCAGGAGCCTCAGAGTTGAATAAACTGCAGAATCTCAAAACCTTTTCCAGATAAAATTTTAAAATCTGTTTCCCATTAAAAACACCCAAACAAACGTGCACAAATATAAACAGGAAAAAACCCAAACAAAACACACAAAAAATCCCAGACAGATGAATGAATCTCTGTTAATTACATTTTTATTACCTATTTCTCTCAGAGGATAGACTGGAATACACAGCCCTGTACTTCCGTGCTAGAACAGGGAGTCTTCTGATGATACATTTAATCTTTTTGATTATTATTACACTTGAAACGCTCCGAATTTCTGCTTTTCTCTGGGAGACAGAGCTCGGCTAAGGAAGGAAAAGGCCGGAGATGAGTTCAGCAGCAGATGGCAGCCGAGCCCCACGGCTGAGCCCTGCGAGAGGGAGCGGGGAATGCTGACACCTGCGGGGTTCCATTGCCAACAGGGAACAGGGAATGTANAGTTCAGCAGCAGATGGCAGCCGAGCCCCACGGCTGAGTCCTTCCCTGGGCTGCGAGAGGGAGCGGGGAATGCTGACACCTGCGGGGTTCCATTGCCAACAGGGAACAGGGAATGTAGGGAACAGGGAATGCTGACACCTACGGGCTCCATTTCCAGCTGGGAACAGGGAGCAGGGAATGCTGACACCTGCGGGACTCATTCCCAGTCTGGAGCAGGGAATACTGACACCTGCGGGGCTTCATTGCCAGCCAGGAACAGGGAACAGGGAATGCAGGAAACAGGGAATTCAGGGAACGGGAATTCAGGGAACAGGGAATGCTGACACCTGCGGGCTCCATTGCCAGTATGGAGCAGGGAACAGGGAATCCTGACACCTACGGGCTCCATTTCCAGCTGGGAACAGGGAACAGGGAATGCTGACACCTGCGGGGCTCATTCCCAGCCGGGAACAGGGAATGCTGACACCTGCGGGGCTCATTCCCAGCCGGGAACAGGGAATGCTGACACCTGCGGGGCTCATTCCCAGCCGGGAACAGGGAATGCTGACACCTGCGGGGCTCATTCCCAGCCGGGAACAGGGAATGCTGACACCTGCGGGGCTCATTCCCAGCCCGGAGCAGGCAGTGCTGACACCTGCGCGGTTCCATTTCCCGCCCGGAGCAGGGACAGGGAGTGCTGGCACCTGCGGGGCTCCAGCAGGAGCATCCCGAGCTGCAGGAGCTCTGCCCGGCCATTCCCAGCCCGGATTCCCGGCTGGATGGAGCTGAGCCCTCCCAGAGCAGGCTCCACAAACTGCTCAGACACCTCAGGACCGTCCCGGGGAAAGGCGCAGCAAAGCTCCGGCTCTGCAGGAGCCTCCTCCCCCTCGTTTCCAGGGCGATCTTGGAAGGACGGGGCCGGCATTTCAGCAGGACTGTGCATTAAAGAGAAGCGGTTGTTTGCAAACCTGCAGCTCTGTGCCGGCCGTGGGGGAGAGAGAGGAGCTGCCTGAGGGGGATCGGGAGCTCTGCCGGCTCTGAGTGCGCCACTGACCTCCCCGTGGGTTGTGGAGGGATCGGAGCGGAGCAGAGCTGAGTTCTGAGCGCTTTGGTTCATCCCTGCACGCCCCACCTGTGCGGTTCAGGTGTGTGGGGTGCTCTGGATCCCTCCAGGCTCCCTGGGAGGGACAGACCCCGCTCAGTGCCTGCCTGCCCTGGGGGAGCTGGGACAGCTGCTGCCATGAGAGGACATTGTCACATTGTCACAGGCTCTAAAACCTGACCCAGGAGCCCCTGGAGGGGAACCCTTTGTCATGAACTGGAGTGGGAATGGTGTGACTGGTGTCAGTGGGGCCTGGGAGGGCAGGAAACCAAGGCTGTGTTTTCCTTTCTCATCCAGACTCACTCTAAAGCGATTACTAGATTGTTATATTTTTTAAATAATTTATTAAATTGAGAGGCAAGAGGTGTCCAGAGAGGTGTGTCCCAGTGAGCCCAGCCCGGGCTCGAACTGAGCCCAGGGGTCGAGGCCAGGTTGGTTTTGGGAGGCCCCAGAGAGCTCCCTCAGCTGTTTGTTGGTGCCTGTGAGATGGGCTGTTCTGGACTGGCCGTCCTTGGGCCAGGGGACACCCAGCAGGAATCCCCGGGATGGGGCATCCTCAGGGGGCTCCCTCTGCCACTCCTGTGCCACCCAGCTCCCCCTGCCCAGCCCCGGGGCTGCAGGAAGGGAGAGATCTGCTGAGCCTGGGGAGATCTGCCGAGCCTGGGGAGATCTGCTGAGCCTGGGGAGATCTGCCGAGCCTGGGGAGATCTGCTGAGCCTGGGGTTGCAGAGAGAGATCTGCTGTGCCCAGAGCTGCAGGAAGGGATCAGCTGTGAGGATGGCACAGGAACAGAGGAGGAGGAGGACACAGGGACAGAAATGAGGAGGGCCCAGGGACAGAGGAGGATGGGACAGGGACAGAGGAGGAGGAGGACACAGGGACAGAAATGAGGATGGCACAGGGACAGAGATGAGGAGGGCACAGGGACAGAGGATGAAGATGGCACAAGGACAGAGATGAGGAGGGCACAGGGACAGAGATGAGGATGAGGACACAGGGACAGAGATGAAGATAGCACAAGGACAGAGATGAGGAGGGCACAGGGACAGAGGAGGAGGATGGCACAGGGGTAGAGGATGAGGATGGCACAGGGACAGAGGATGAAGATGCACAGGGACAGAGGATGAAGATGGCGCAGGGACAGAGGAGGAGGGCACAGGGACACCTCAGAACTGGACAGGGAAATGCTGCCCAGGGCTGCTGTCCTGCAGCTCCCGGGGTCAGCTGGAAATATCAGTAAACACGCACACACACAAGGCACCAGATTGTGCTGACTTGTTAAATATAAACGAAAACATAATTAGATTTATAATGTGTCTCTCCTCATGCCCAATCACATAATTTACCAAAGCAGGTGGGGGGAGAAGAACAAGCCCTCACAACCTGCTGAAATATCATTATTAACATGCACATGAAAAGTCAATTATGCCAGAGGGAGGTATTTAAGTGAAGTGAGTTTCCATACTCTGGGATTACACCTTGGGGATTATGTATTTCTTATTTATTTATTTCTTTCCCCTCAGATCTCTGCTGCTGCTTAGCAGTGAGGAACAAAAAAGGTACTAGGAGATATTTTTAATTCCCCTAAAGAAATAGCCAAATATGCAGATGAATAATTGTTCCTCTCCCCATCAGTATTCTCCCCCATCACCACTCATAAAGACTCCGTGTTCCAGGCAGTCACACAGGTCTGTTTTGTGGTGTTTAGTTTTAAGTGACACCAGGGACTGGTCTTCCAGCCCTTCCCTGGGGAGGACATTTGAAAGTGCTGTTATTATTAGTTGCAGTATTTATTATTTGTATTACAGCAGTGCCTTGGGGCTTCTGCTGGCACTGGGATCCCATTAGGGGCGGCTGCTGAACAGGGAAAGGCAGCTCCTGCCTCAAAGAGCTCTCAGCGAAAGCAGAAGGAGCAGACAGAGGTGGGAGGCAGTGAGGAAGGGTGAAATGAGGTGTTGGAAGTCACCGAGGAAACCTCCCAGTGAGCTGCAGCTCTTTGGGGCCGACCCTATGTGACAGCAGAGCTCCAAACTGATCCCAAGGAACAGGAACCCCAAAGAGCTGGAACCCCAAAGAGCTGGAACCCCAAAGAGCTGGAATCCCAAAGAGCTGGAATCCCAAAGAGCTTGAACTGGAACCCCAAAGAGCTGGAATCCCAAAGAGCTGGAACTGGAACCCCAAAGAGCTGGAATCCCAAAGAGCTGGAACCCCAAAGAGCTGGAATCCCAAAGAGCTTGAACTGGAACCTCAAAGAGCAGGAACCCCAAAGAGCTGGGGCTGGAATCCCAAAGAGCTGGAATCCTGAGGAGATGGAATCCCAAAGAACTGAATCCCAAACTGCTGCATCCAACTCCCATTTCCAGGTTCAGGCCAGGCTGCCTCTCTGGGGTGCTCTGCAAACAGAGCAGGGCAGGGAGCAGGGGGAGCTCGGGCTCGGGTCTCGGCTCTGTTTGGTTTGTGCAGGAAAAGTGCACCCGAGTTGGGCAGGGAGGGGTTCAGAGCTGGTCCTAAATACCCTGAGCTGGGCAGGGAAGGATTCACACACAGCCGGTCCCAAACACCCTGAGCTGGGGCAGGCAGAGCTCACTGCAGGTCCCAAACACCCAGAATTGGGCAGGCAGAGGTCTCAAACACCCCAGTGTGGGGCAGGCAGGGTTCACAGCTGATCCCAAACACCCCAGTGTGGGGCAGGCAGGGTTCACAGCTGATCCCAAGCAGGGCAGGCAGGGTTCACAGCTGATCCCAAACACCCCAGTGTGGGGCAGGCAGGGTTCACAGCTGATCCCAAGCAGGGCAGGCAGGGTTCACAGCTGGTCTCATCTCCAGGGGATCCAGCAGGGATCTGTCCAGCAGGTTCCAGCCTCTGGAATTGCCTCCTACTCCAGTCCAGTGTTCTCTGAAAACACCTGTGTTTATTGGCACATCAAACCAGTGAAATACTCAAATTCCAATCATTCTTTGAACAGAAATTTGCATCTGAGTTTGAGATAAGAGTTGGATGTGGACCAATCGATGAAAAATGTGATCAAACCATAACTTGGGGGTCCTCAATAACTGGTAGTGGGGAAGAATGAGGCTTGGCCTGTTGTGAGACCCCAACCATGCCTGGTTCAGGGCTTCCAGCACTGCTGGAGTCCTGCACTCGGTCAGCAGGAATCCCTCCCACCACGCTGCACTCTTTTATAAATCCCTCCCCAACGAGCAGATCTTTATTGACATCCAGGAGAACTTAATTTGTGTCATTAAAACAAAATCATCACAAACCAACACACAAACCCCTCAGAGCCCCAGAACTCCCCCAGACCTGCATTCCTGAGGGCGCTGAGGACTCCTCAGGCCCTGCTGAGCCCTTGCATTGCTGCACTTGCTTCACCAGCCACGGATTCTCCACACTCTCGTGCCTAAGGCCTGACAAACAGAATGCTGTGTGTTTTGCCGAGTTGCTGACTGTTGTTCCTCATTCCTGCTAAGCTCCCAGCGAGGAACAAGTAGTGTTTGTGAGCAGGGCTCTGTGTGTCCAGCCCTGCTGTGGCTCCTTCACCCGGGCTCTGCTGCAGAGCCCCCTCAGCCGAGCTCCGCCTTGGCCAGAGCCGAACTCGCTCTGAGAGCAAACCCAGGTTAAAGATCCAGGCTTGAGCTCCCTGCTAATTCCAGTTTATCTGGAGCCCGGGTAATTGCTCATAAATACCTGCTGAGTTGCCAAGCCTGTGTTAAGGCTTGTCAGTCTTTAATAAATCTTGAAGATTTAAGGTGCTGCTCCTTGCTGGTGCCCATCACTCCCCAGTGCAAGGTAGGGCAGAGTCAGGCAGCCGAGCAGGATTCCTCGGGGCTGCAGGGACGTGTGAGAAGGGCTGTGCAAGAGCTCCTGGAAAGGTCATTGGTATTTTTGGAGCAATAAATCACGGAGGGAAAGATTTGCATTTCGGCTGTATAAAATCCAGGGCTGGATTAGAGAGAGCATACTTTGCAGTAATATTTCTCTCCTGACTTGTTTTATTAGCTTCCTTTAAACATGTTACATTATTGCTTATAGAATTTCATTTACTTGGATTGGCAGCTTGATAAATATGTCTATTGGCGATGATTTGGATTGCTCTGGGCATTAATATTATTAAAACCTGTCACAAGGAAATGTCTGAAAGATGACTTACTGTAAAGATTACAGCATGAAATAAATCATACAATGGTATTTGTTACCGTTTATGGCCTCTTGGAGCCGAGTCAATCCCTTTTTATGTTGCATTATTTTTCAAGTTTTTATAGCCTTACATTATATATCGCTGTCAGAAATGAACAGATGGGGTGTCAAACACGAGCCTTCTGAATAATTCCCACCCTCGGGTTATTTGTATGAAGGACAAGTGTAAAGCTGTGTTCTCGAGGAAGGCAGCGGGATGGAGGTGCAGGAAGTGTTGTTCCAGCGGGCAGCTCCTTTGTCAGAGCACATTGTGCTTTTGAGCAGCCCCTCCAAAGGGCTCCAGGGCAGCGGCTCCGGGCGGATCTGGCACAGCAAACCCCGGGCTCAGCCCAGCCCCACGATCCCCCAGCTCTGGAGCTGCTGCTGGAGCAGGGCGAGGTGTGGAAGGGGCGCTCAGGGACGGCCAAACCCGCCAGGAACACGGGAAGTGTGGGTGCCTGGAGGTGCCTCACACACTTCAGCGCTGGGATTCTAAAAACAGCCCCCCCTGAGCCACACAAATGGCATTTCTGGAGCTTGGGAAGCGCACTGAGGCAGCTGAACAGATATTCTGGACGCTGGAATGTTGAGAACTGATGTTAGCTGGGAAGCATCTCTGATAATATTTTGCATTTTACTTTTTGGTGGGTTAGGAATTCCCATTGTTCCTGCTCTGTGTTCTTCTCCTCGGGGCCTGGGGGACAGTCAGAATGGAGTGATGGTTGGGCTGATAATACACAGGCAGTTAACGAGGTTTATTTGAGTTACAAACACTCAGATGGGAGATACGGCCCAGCAGGGATTCACTTCCCCATTCCCTTTGGGTTGGATTTTGTAAACAGGCCTCCAGTTATTCCTTTTTTCCTTCCCTTTCCTTCTGGAAATGCTGAGAGGAAACCTCTCAGCCCTTGCCTGCCCTCATGCACAGGATTTTTCCTTGACTTCAGTCGTGTCCTGCTGGCTGCCTTTGGCACCCGCACTGCTGTGAGCTCAGCAGCCATTCCTGACCAGCTCTGTCAGCTAATCCAGGCTTTATTCCAGCTGCTCTCCCTTCCCCACGTTCACATGGCTCTGCTGCTCCTCCGAGACTCCCACGAGAGAGCCGAGAGCCTCTCCCCGTGCTGCTCTGCTCCCTGCTCCGTGTGAAAATGCAGCAGCTCTCCCTGCCCCGGGCCCTCACCCCACACCCATCAGCAGGAGTTTGGGGATCCCCGTCCACCCTGCGAGGAGCAGTTGTTCCCCGCTAATCCCACTCCAGGTTATACAATAATCACCTGAGGAATTTGCATGACTGATGGTGTGAGTTCTGAGTGCATAAGGATAAGTTTCATAATTAGCTTTCCCTGCGAACTTGTGCAAACTGGCCTATTTATAATTTGGTCAGCTCCTGGTTTTTAATGAGGGTGCTGAGAGGGACCGAAGCCTCTGGCAGCATCGTTTCATATTTTAATTACCCACAGTAATTCTGACAATTACACCGATTTCATAAATCACATCATAATGACCCATTAAAAAAAAAAAAACACCCCTATTTAATGATTGGATAGAATTTAAATTAAACAGACATGCAATGGCTTAACAAGAAGCCAAAAGCTCCATGTTTCAAAGTGTTCCAAACCTTTTCATTGAGCCACAGCTCCAGAAGATGAAGAAACTTTGTGCAAAGTTTCTTTCACAAGCCAAGTCCTGATTTCTTTTCCATGGAAGGAAATCCTTTCCTGTGTTCCAGGCTAGGACTGGACTCCTGCATGATTCCAGCCTTCATTGGCAATTCTGGCCTCTGTTTCTTAGTCCAGGAGATTTAGGATGTCCCTTGGTGTTGGCAGTGCCAATCCCACGGTCACCAACACCCCTGGGTGCCACTGGAGCTCAATGACATTGGATTTTAGCCAGGAAATTTGAGTTTTAGGAGGGGTACATCGAGCCAGAGCTGGCAGGAAGCTCTCGCTGCAGCGTCTGGGGTTTAATGAAGTCAGATTTTATCCCTGAGAGGATAAATTATATTTATGGCTGAGGGGGGCAGTGGGTGAGGGTGCTCGGCATCACTTCTGCTCTCTGCTGATTTCTTGTGCCACCTCCCAGAGCCGCAGCAGGGCAGGGCTGGGCTGCAGGGGACTCCTCTGAGGAGCAGAGTCCCCACAAAGGTGCCACCAGAGCCCCCCAAATGAAGCTGGGCTCCCCAGGACAGGACTGAGAGAGCTCAGGTCCCTGCTTGGGGCCCTCACTGAAAATCTCTTCCATTATCTCAGGTCTCCAGCAAGCCAACTCCTGCTCTTTAGATTATTTTGCTATTAATAACGTCACAATAAGTGGGTGGAAGTAGCTAATGGCTCTAAGCCACAAATGATCCCAAATGTTCCCAGTCTCTGCTCTCCTGTAAACCTTGACAGATTGGGAGTGCTTAGTAAAATATTGTAACACTCAACACGCATTTACAAGACAGAGATCCGTCCCATGACGGCTTCCAGATGTGCGAGTGTGTGCAATTTCATCATTCAGGAACAGCCTCTATTGCCCTCTGCAGATCCCCCATCAGGCTGTTCATAAATGCTGCTCATAATTAAATTAACCCACTAACTAGCCATGCAAATTTTGATACGCGGTGACCAAAAAAATAAAAGCGGAGAGCTGTTGAGATGCTCTCAAAAAGTGACAAGGTTGTCTTCAGGGATTTTTTGTCATTATGAGAAGATTTGTTTTTTTTTCCCCTTCCTGTTTGCCAAATTCTACTTTGTCCCTCAGTACATGACAACTGTTTTGAGGTTTTAATCTAATAATTAGGAGCTGAATTTTCCCACCCTTCCTCAAGCTGTCTGCTGTCTGCCTCTCGGAACAGCCTCCCTGCAATCAAAGCAGCCTCTGCTCCGTGTGTGGGCAGCAGGAGCGGGCTTCGTGTTCTGGAATGCAACCTGGAGCAGCGGGACAGCAGCAGAGGAGGGAGCAGGAGAGGGAGAGCAGGAGAAAGGGATGGAGAGCAGGAGAAAGGATGGAGAGCTGGAGAGGAGGATGGAGAGCAGGAGAGGAGGATGGAGAGCAGGAGAGGAGGATGGAGAGTAGGAGAGGAGGGTGGAGAGGAGGAGAGGAGGGAGAGCAGGAGAAAGGGATGGAGAGCAGGAGAGGAGGATGGAGAGGAGGAGAGGAGGATGGAGAGCAGGAGAAAGGGATGGAGAGCAGGAGGGAAGGGATGGAGAGCAGGAGAAAGGGATGGAGAGCAGGAGAAAGGATGGAGAGCAGGAGAGGAGGATGGAGAG
>VXBU01010838.1:197756-215523 GCA_013400315.1 Bombycilla garrulus | reverse complement strand
AGCAGGAGGGAAGGGATGGAGCTCAGGAGGAAGGGATGGACAGCAGGAGAGGATGGAGAGCTGGAGGGAAGGGATGGAGAACAGGAGAGAAGGATGGAGAGCAGGAGCAGCAGGAAAGCAGGAGGGAAGGGATGAAGAGCAGGAGAGGAGGATGGAGAGCAGAGGAGGATGGAGAGCTGGAGAGAAAGGATGGAGAGCAGGAGAAAGGGATGGAGAGCAGGAGAACTGGAGAGAAGGCATGGAGAGCAGAAGCAGCAGGAGGGAAGGATGGAGCTCAGGAGGAAGGGATGGACAGCAGGAGAGGATGGAGAGCTGGAGGGAAGGATTGAGAGCAGGAGAGAAGAGATGGAGAACAGAAGAGAAGGATGGAGCTCAAGAGGGAAGGACGGAGAGCAGGAGAGAAGGGATGGAGCTCAGGAGCAGCAGGAGAGCAAGAAGAAGGGATGGAGAGCAGGAAATCAGGAGAGCTGGAGAGAAGGGATGGAGCTCAGGAGGAAAGGGACTGAGCTCAGGAGCAGTAGGAGAGCAGAGGAAGGGATGGAGCTCAGGAGGGAAGAGATGGAGAGCTGGAGAGCAGGAGGAAGGGATGCAGCAGTGGCAGAACAGGAGGAAGGGATGAAGGGATGCAGCTTTCTGGAGTCCTTCAGGCCGGGCTTGGACGCAGGAATGGAGAGCAGGTGACAGTGGCCTCCCTCCTGAGGTTTCTGTAGGGTCCTGATGCACCAAGCTCGATGTTCAGGCACTTTGGAATTTCTCCATCAGCTCTTCAGGCTTTGCCATAGGAATTCCTCCTGAGGCAGCATCACCTGGAGCCTGGTCAGCAGAGAACCTCAGCTCTGTTTTACTGGTTTTTACTGTTTTTTACTGGTTTTTTACTGTTTTTTACTGGGTTTTACTGTTTTTTACTGGGTTTTACTTTTTTTTTACTGTTTTTTACTGTTTTTACTGGTTTTTACTGTTTTTTTTTACTGTTTTTTACTGGGTTTTACTTTTTTTACTGGCTTTTACTGGTTTTTACTGGTTTATACTGGTTTTTACTGGGTTTTTTTTTCCTGGTTTTTACTGTTTTATACTGTTTTTTACTGGTTTTTACTGTTTTTTCTGTCTGGTATCAAACACCCATTTCACACAAGGACTCAGCCTTTGGTTGTGCCTGTGTAAATCCCAGTGCCACACAGCTCCTTCCTCGCTCTTTCCTCAGCTCAGCTTAGTTTACCTTTGTTGTTCCTGTTCCAAACTCTAAATAAAGCTGGAGTCCCTCACCTTGGTGGGGGACTGGAAGGATTGCTGCGGTAGAGACGATAACTACAGACTATTTTTATTTTAGTGTTTTCTGTGCAACTGCACTGACTTCACTGGGATTACATGTGCATTGCTCAGGGGCAGATTCGGTTCAGTGGATGTAATTAAGAAAAATTTAACTACTCATTTTTAAGATTGGTTTTACTTGTTGCCTGATGCATTTGTTAATTATGGGATGGAATACTCTAAATTATAATATTTCTCAGCGACACGTAATACCTCTGTGCCGAGTAATTAAACCTCGCAGTTCCTCCTGAGGTAGGGGAGGCTCTTGGATGCTTTGGAGTGATTTAATGCAGGAGGGTGAAGCAGCCAAGCCCAGACAAGCCCCAGGTCCTGCAGTGTGGGGCTGGGGGTGAGGAGGGGGCTCTGTGGGGCACAGCCAGCGCTCAGTGGTGTGAGTGAGACCCATCCTCCCCAGGGAGACAGGAGAGCAATCCCAAACTGGGGTGAGAACAGAGCAGAGCAGCTGTTAAATCATCGCCAGGGCAGGGAAATCATCCCCAGGTCGGGGTTTGTGCTGCTGGAGCCCCAGCCCGTGGGGACAGGCACCCACAGGGGTTTGTCCTCACTTCAGTGTGTTTGGGGACAGATCTTCACAGGGGTTTGTCCTCACCAGACTGTGTTTTTCAGGTCAGGGTCCCACAGGGCTTTGCCCTTACCTGGCTGTGTTTTTGGGGACAGGCACCCATAGGGGTTTGCCCTAATCTGACCGTGTTTTTAGGGACAGATCCTCACAGGGTTTGCCCTCACCTGGCTGCATTTGGGGACAGATCTCACAGGGTTTTGCCCTCGCCTGGCTGTGGTTTTGGGGACAAATCCTCTCTGGGCTTTGCCCTCACTGCCCTCTCACCTGGCTGTGGTTTTCAGGTCAGGATCTCACAGGGGTTTGCCCTCACCTGGCTGTGGTTTTGGGGACAGATCCTCACAGGGTTTTGCCCTCACTTGCCTGTGGTTTTAGGGAAAGATCTCACAGGGGTTTGCCCTCACCTGGCTGCATTTGGGGACAGATCTCACTGGGGTTTGTCCTCACCTGACTGTATTTTTGGGGCCACTGGTGCAGCACCCCAAGGCCTTGCTTGTCCTGAGGAGCTTTGTGAGTTGGCTCCCACACCATCACCTCTCAGGCNATCCTCTCTGGGCTTTGCCCTCACTGCCCTCTCACCTGGCTGTGGTTTTCAGGTCAGGATCTCACAGGGATTTGGCCCCAGCTGGCTGTGTTTTTGGGGACAGATCCTCACACAGTTTTGCCCTCACCTGGCCGTGTTTTTAGGGAAAGATCTCACATGGTTTTGCCCTCACCTGGCTGTGCTTTTGGGTACAGATCCTCACAGGGTTTGCCCACACGTGGCCGTGTATTTGGGGACAGATCTCACTGGGGTTTGCCCTCACCTGGCTGTGATTTTGGGGACAGGCACCCACAGGGGTTTGTCCTCGCCTGGATGTGTTTTTGGGGACAGATCCTCACAGGGCTTTGCACTCACTGCCCCCTCACCTGGCCGTGTTTTTGGGGACAGATCTCACAGGGTTTTGCCTTCACGTGGCTGTAGTTTTGGGTACAGATCCTCACAGGTTTTGCCCTCATCTGGCCGTGTTTTTGGGGACAGATCCTCACACGGTTTTGCCCTCACCTGGCCGTGTATTTGGGGACAGATCTCACTGGGGTTTGCCCTCACCTGGCTGTGATTTTGGGGACAGGCACCCACAGGGGTTTGTCCTCGCCTGGATGTGTTTTTGGGGACAGATCCTCACAGGGCTTTGCACTCACTGCCCCCTCACCTGGCCGTGTTTTTGGGGACAGATCTCACAGGGTTTTGCCTTCACGTGGCTGTAGTTTTGGGTACAGATCCTCTCTGGGCTTTGCCCTCACTGCCCTCTCACCTGGCTGTGGTTTTCAGGTCAGGATCTCACAGGGTTTTGCCCTCATCTGGCCGTGTTTTTGGGGACAGATCCTCACACGGTTTTGCCCTCATCTGGCCGTGTTTTTGGGGACAGATCTCACTGGGGTTTGCCCTCACCTGGCTGTATTTTTGGGGCCACTGGTGCAGCACCCCAAGGCCTTGCTTGTCCTGAGGAGCTTTGTGAGTTGGCTCCCACACCATCACCTCTCAGGCAAGAAGAGCCAGCCCTGATTCTGGAGAATCTCTGCTGCTCCTGGCTGGAGCAGGAACTCGAGTCCCAGCCCTGGGTGGGCACACCAAGGCTCGCTGTGGCCACCTTCTCCCGTGACAAGGGAGAAGAGCTGACGTCGGGAGGCTGCAGGCGAAGGATTCAACAAAGCTTTAGGGCTTTGCAGAGGCATTATGAAGAATTTAAAGATAGCTTGTCAGCGGGAATTTGTTGGCAGCTCACAATTTGATAAAAGGACTCCACTCCCTGCCTCCTAATGCTACAGACAACTGTTAATCACTTATGTTAGTCCTCAAATGAAGTTTGAAACATCTTGGATGTGTCTGGCCATCTTTTGGCGTAGCTGAGAGCTACGTTATCTCCTTTGAGTCACGGAAATGTGAGGGACTGCTTTGCACTGGGTCACCGCTGAGGGAAGAGGCAGAAAAGAAACGGAATTTGCAGAGCGTGTGGCAGAAGGAGCCCTTAATTAAAGAGAGGCTGTTCAGGGGTGGGCTTGGCCTCAGCAGGGTGGGGCCATCACCCAGAGAGCTTCCTGCAGGCTCTTCCCTCCCTCTCCCACTTCAGGGATCCAACAGGTGCCTCCTCCCAAGCCTGTGTGTTTCCCACAGCATTAGAGCGAGGAGCTGTCATTTCTGACAGGCTGTGTGCAGAGCTGATGGCTTTATTGTGATCGGGAAGCATCCACTGATTGATTGGCGAATCTGAGTGGGGAAGGAGCTCGTGAGGAGCGGCTCTGACTCGCCAGAACGCCGTGGGATCTGTGGCCGGGATGTGCTGGGTGAGGAGGGCACGTGTGGCACAGGTTTGGTGTGCCCTGCACGGCGCCCCTGCCCTCCAGTTTGGCACCAGTTTGATAAATTCAGGAGAACCACTCAGAAGCCTCTCCCTGCTCCTCGTTAGAGATGCAAATCGACCTTTCCTTGTGTCAAGGGTGGGCGAGTCACAGCTCTTCCAAACCCTGCTCCACGAGGAGGAGGAAACCTGTGAGACCTTACAGGAACCCTGAAGGGGCAGCAAGGAGCAGCAAGGACAGGAGTCCTGCTGCCTTTGGCCACCTCACCACTTGCCCAGTGTGGGATTTACTTTCCACACCAGGGGTTCCCTTTCCAGGAATCCCCTGTGAAAAGTCAGTGCCAGGGTCAGGAACCAGGAATGAGACAAGCGGGACTCGCTGCCTTCGGCCTTCAGTTCTTCATTATTTCCTCATCACAGTTCAGAGCCTCAGATGACAACAGGCTCAGCACCCTTCAGTGCCATGTGCCAGCAAGATGCAAAATGGACAATTTCAAGGGTTTTTATACAGATTCCTTATCCAATTAAGTTTTACAATGTACCTAACACAGAGTATGTTTTTATTTTTCTACCAATTCCTAATTATTCTTCAGTCATGTAACATCTGCATTGGGACTTTGTCAAACCAATCACTTGTGCTGCCAAAACTGCAGAAAATGGAGTAGGTGAAGAAGGAAGAAACTGAGTCAACACCCAAAATCCTCCATCTTATTCCAACTACGACCATGCTAAAAACCCAAAACCTACTTTTTCACCCTGTGATAAACTACAATATCATCTACTATATATATTAACAAAACTCAACTTCTCACAAAGTCCTGGAAGCTTTTTCTGTGGCCAAAGACCAAAAGCTGTGCTCTCCTGAGGAATAAAACCTCCCAGGACAAGCAGAGGAGATTTTCCCGTGTCCTGGATTCCCACAGCCCAAGAATTCAGCTCATTGCCAGTCCCTTCCACGACCAGAGCAGCACCTGACTGGAGCTGGTGCTTCACGTGCTCTTGCTGCTGCTGCTGAGCTGCCTCGATGCTCACAGTGCCAGCACGAAGCTGGAATCTGAAATTGGCCTCTCAGAATGTCCTGCAACGTGGATGTAATTTAAAGTCTCTGAAGNTTCCCGTGTCCTGGATTCCCACAGCCCAAGAATTCAGCTCATTGCCAGTCCCTTCCACGACCAGAGCAGCACCTGACTGGAGCTGGTGCTTCACGTGCTCTTGCTGCTGCTGCTGAGCTGCCTCGATGCTCACAGTGCCAGCACGAAGCTGGAATCTGAAATTGGCCTCTCAGAATGTCCTGCAACGTGGATGTAATTTAAAGTCTCTGAAGACAAGGGGAAAATTCCTGCTGGCTTCTCTTTGCTCTTAATCAAGCCCGTGTTTGTATAAATATTGCTTCAATGAAGGTCCCCACCGAAGAGCTCATTATTTAAAATAATCCTCAGGACCGAGTCCAAGCAGCAATAAACATCCCAGCTGATACAATAACTCAAGGAAACACTTTGCAGTATATTTTTCCTTGTGTTTGTCTCAGCTGACATTGACAAAGGAATTCCTGCACCGCACAACCCTTTCCCCGTGCTGGCAGGGTAACGTGTGACTCACAGCGCCTCATTTCTCCTCGCTACTACAGACACGAAAGCTGCGATGTCGGCAAGGAGGGCACCTCAGCAGCAGCTGAGATGGGATCTCAGCCTCACACCGCAGCTGCTGGGGCGCTGCTCTGGGCTGGGCAGCTCTCCCGGGGCTCTGGTGGCCAAGGAGGGACAGCAGAGTCCTCCTGGAGCCTGCAGGGACGTTCCTGTGGTGGGAAGCTGCTGTACCAGGCTCTGCTGGTGGGTGGTGGGGTTGTTTGTGGGGTCTTCCTGTCTGTCCAAATCCTTCCTCCTGGTTCTCTGGAACACACTGGAGCTCCACAGCCACGTTTCCTTGTGATTTCGGTGGTAACCTGGGAACAGAAAGATCTCCAAGGTAACGAGGGATCAGCGATGCCGTCTGTGCTCGAGCAGAGCAGGGCAGGCACCGTCCCTCAGGAACACGGGGAGCTCTGAGTGACACCGGCTTCACTCTGGAATTGTGTGTGCTGTGTTCCCAGGCCCCTGGGCCCGTGCCATTATTGATCAGGAGATCTCTAAGACAGTTTGGTTTATTTATTTAATGCGCCTAATCCGTAAAAGAACAAACCCCATCTCGAAATGGCAGGTTGTGCTCAGAGCTTCCAGAGAGCTGAGAGTAGGCAACCAGATCTTGCAATGAGGTGATCAAAGATTTCATCAAAAATACAGAATGTTCAAGCTGTTCTGCCAGCTGGGAGACTTGTAGCAGGCTGGAATTCATGCTGCTTGAAATGCTGCAGCTTCCTCCCAAGCAAATACAAGGCCCCTATTGCCCAGCAACCTCCAAAATAGGATTAGTCACCACAGACTAGATATCCCACTAGGAGAAAATCCAGATATCCCAACAGGACTGGGAGCTCAGGTCTGGGAACTCAGGGCAGATGTTTGGAGAAGATCTTACGGGCAGGTTAAACAAGGGAAGAGCTCCTGAGTGTTGCTGTGTCCCAGCTCCCACCGCTGTCTCCCATCTCCCTCTGATGTGTCCCAGCTCCCATTGGTGTGTCTCAGATCCCACTGCTGTGTCCCAGCTCTCATTGCCACTGGTGTGTCCCATCTTCCTCTGCTGTGTCCCAGCTCCCACTGCTATGTCCCAGTTTCCACTGGTGTGTCCCAGTTCCCACTGGTGTGTCCCAGTGCCATTGCTGTGTCCTAGTTCCTTGTGCCACTGCTGTCTCCCATCTCCCTGTGCTGTGTCCCAGCTCCCTCTGATGTGTCCCAGCTCCCTCTGATGTGTCCCAGCTCCCAATGCTGTGTCTCAGCTCCCTCTGCTGTGTCCCATCTCTCTGTGCTGTGTCCCATCTCCCCCTGGTGTGTCCCATCTCCCTCTGCTGTGTCCCATCTCCCATTGGTGTGTCCCAGCTCCCAGTGCTACGTCCCAGTTCCCACTGCTGTGTCCCATCTCCCTCTGCTGTGTCCCAACTCCCATTGCCACTGGTGTGTCCCAGCTCCCATTCCTGTGTCCCAGCTCCCAGTGCTGTGTCCCATCTCCCTTTGCTGTGTCCCATCTCCCTTTGGTGTGTCCCAGCTCCCAGTGCTATGTCCCAGTTCCCACTGCTGCGTCCCATCTCCCTTTGCTGTGTCCCATCTCCCTTTGCTGTGTCCCATCTCCCCCTGGTGTGTCCCATCTCCCCCTGGTGTGTCCAATCTCCCACTGGTGTGTCCCAGCTCCCATTGCTATGTCCCAGCTCCCTCTGGTGTGTCCCAGTGCCACTGCTGTCTCCCACCTCCCCCTGCTGTGTCCCAACTCCCAATGGTGTGTCCCAGCTCTCACTCATGTGTACCAGCTCCCAGTGCTGTCCCAGCTCCCTGTGCCATTGCTGTGTCCCAGCTCTCCCTGCTGTGTCCCATGTCCCTGTGCCATTGGTGCATCCCAACTCCCATTAGTGTGTCCCAGTGCCAGTGCTGTGTCCAAGCTCCCAGTGCCATTGCTGTGTCCCATCTCCCCCTGGTGTGTCCCATCTCCCTCTGCTGTGTCCCAACTCCCATTGCCACTGGTTTGCCCCTGCTCCCATTGCTGTGTCCCATCTCCCTCTCATGTGTCCCATCTCTCTTTGGTGCGTCCCAGCTCCCATTGCTGTGTCCTAAATCCCATTGCTGTGTCCCATCTCCCTTTGGTGTGTCCCAGCTCCCAGTGCTATGTCCCAGTTCCCACTGCTGCGTCCCATCTCCCTTTGCTGTGTCCCATCTCCCTTTGCTGTGTCCCATCTCCCCCTGGTGTGTCCCATCTCCCTCTGCTGTGTCCCATCTCCCATTGGTGTGTCCCAGCTCCCAGTGCTACGTCCCAGTTCCCACTGCTGTGTCCCATCTCCCTCTGCTGTGTCCCAACTCCCAATGGTGTGTCCCAGCTCTCACTCATGTGTACCAGCTCCCAGTGCTGTCCCAGCTCCCAGTCCCAGCACCGTGTCCCAGCTCCCTGTACCATTGCTGTGTCCCAGCTCTCCCTGATGTGTCCCATGTCCCTGTTCCATTGGTGCATCCCAACTCCCATTAGTGTGTCCCAGTGCCAGTGCTGTGTCCAAGCTCCCAGTGCCATTGCTGTGTCCCATCTCTCCCTNCCCCCCCCTTCTGTGTCCAATCTCCCACTGGTGTGTCCCAGCTCCCATTGCTATGTCCCAGCTCCCTCTGGTGTGTCCCAGTGCCATTGCTGTGTCCCAGCTCCCAGTGCCATTGCTGTGTCCCATCTCTCCCTGCTGTGTCCCAGCTCCCAGTGCCCCCGCTGGTCTGTGCTGGAGGTTTGTGAGGCTGGGCCAGGCTGTGCAGGGAGCTCTGTGCGAGCACCAGGAGCTGCCATGAAGGAAATCAGGGCAAAAATGGTTTTACACTTGGTGTTCCTGCAGCACTTTCCTGTGCAACCACAATTCCGGGTCAGGCAGGGCCTCGAGGAGCCTGAGGTGCATTTTTGGGAGGGAGCTGGGTGCCTGCCAAGGTCCCAGGCTGTGCTTCGGGTGCTGGAAAGCTTCGTTTTAAAGTTGTTTGGGTGCTTTGAGGTGCAGATACACTCCTGGGGCTTTGTCATAACACAGCAGCATCTCCTTGTGTTGTGAAACATGGGGTGGAGGGATGGAATCCATGGACGGATGATGGATGGATGGATGGATGGATGATGGATGGAGGATGGATGGATGGATGATGGATGGAGGATGGATGGATGGATGATGGATGGAGGATGGATGGATGGATGATGGATGGAGGATGGATGGATGGATGATGGATGGAGGATGGATGGATGGATGATGGATGGAGGATGGATGGATGGATGATGGATGGAGGATGGATGGATGGATGATGGATGGAGGATGGATGGATGGATGATGGATGGAGGATGGATGGATGGATGATGGATGGAGGATGGATGGATGGATGATGGATGGAGGATGGATGGATGGATGATGGATGGAGGATGGATGGATGGATGATGGATGGAGGATGGATGGATGGATGATGGATGGAGGATGGATGGATGGATGATGGATGGAGGATGGATGGATGGATGATGGATGGAGGATGGATGGATGGATGATGGATGGAGGATGGATGGATGGATGATGGATGGAGGATGGATGGATGGATGATGGATGGAGGATGGATGGATGGATGATGGATGGAGGATGGATGGATGGATGATGGATGGAGGATGGATGGATGGATGATGGATGGAGGATGGATGGATGGATGATGGATGGAGGATGGATGGATGGATGATGGATGGAGGATGGATGGATGGATGATGGATGGAGGATGGATGGATGGATGATGGATGGAGGATGGATGGATGGATGATGGATGGAGGATGGATGGATGGATGATGGATGGAGGATGGATGGATGGATGATGGATGGAGGATGGATGGATGGATGATGGATGGAGGATGGATGGATGGATGATGGATGGAGGATGGATGGATGGATGATGGATGGAGGATGGATGGATGGATGATGGATGGAGGATGGATGGATGGATGATGGATGGAGGATGGATGGATGGATGATGGATGGAGGATGGATGGATGGATGATGGATGGAGGATGGATGGATGGATGATGGATGGAGGATGGATGGATGGATGATGGATGGAGGATGGATGGATGGATGATGGATGGAGGATGGATGGATGGATGATGGATGGAGGATGGATGGATGGATGATGGATGGAGGATGGATGGATGGATGATGGATGGAGGATGGATGGATGGATGATGGATGGAGGATGGATGGATGGATGATGGATGGAGGATGGATGGATGGATGATGGATGGAGGATGGATGGATGGATGATGGATGGAGGATGGATGGATGGATGATGGATGGAGGATGGATGGATGGATGATGGATGGAGGATGGATGGATGGATGATGGATGGAGGATGGATGGATGGATGATGGATGGAGGATGGATGGATGGATGATGGATGGAGGATGGATGGATGGATGATGGATGGAGGATGGATGGATGGATGATGGATGGAGGATGGATGGATGGATGATGGATGATGGATCCATGGCTGGAAGAATGGATGAATGTTCATTACAGAGTTCCTCCATGATGGCCATGCAAAGCACAGGCCATGAAAAGATGCGTCACAAAATGCTCCTCTGATTTTTACATGAGGCACTAAATATTTATGGGTTTTTTTATTTTAACATTGACACAGATGTTTGGGAATTAAGGTGTTTTTTTCCCCCTTGAATTCAGCAATAAAATGATAAGTGCCAGATCTGGGCCCTGTTTTTTTGAGAAAGGCCCGAGTCCTTCCTGGTGCCTCACCTGGCCCTGCTGCACATTCTCTGCTCTGGCTGCTCCTCTCAGGCTTGTAATTGTGCATTTCCTCTGCAGATTTCAGCAGTAATAGTTTTTCCAATTGTTCCTATAAAAATAAGCTATAAAATAGATTGTGTTTTTAATTGTTTAGCTTCATTCAGCAGACTAATCGTTGGACTTCAGGCATGTTACATTAAATACAGCTAAAGGTTTCATTATTCAATTTAAACTAATCTAATTAGTCAGAGACAATCATTTAATTTGGTTATGATTCTAATCTCTCATCAGGAAACTTCTCCCTGACAAAGTCCCTGCTTTCTCTTTGGGAAATAAAACTGCCAAGGAGGGAATGTTGTAGGGAATTAGCCAGGAAAAATCCACCAGGCCAAAGTCATTACTGAGCTCCTGGCATTAAACTGGTGCTGCTGCTGCCTTGTTCTAATTTCTGGTGTTTGAAGCCAACAGGGATGAAATTTGCTCTGCTGTAGGGCACACAAATCCAAATACTTAAAGGGGAGATGCTTCCTTTTATATGAAGTCCCACCCTCCCCAAGCCACAGAGGTGACGCAGATAAGGAGGGGTTTAAACCTTTCTGAACAAAGAGAAAAATCCCAAATAGCCCCAGTGGCCAAATTCTGGCTTCTGGTGAATGTGGTGAGGAGCAGAAGGCAGGAGGGACCACCAGCCCTGCCCTGAGGAACACGGGAGCTCCTCCTGCAGAGCCAGGGTGAGACCCCAGGTCTGCAGGAAGGAGCCCTTGGCTGGAGGCTCAGCAGGCCCAGGCAGGGGCTGAGGGGTGATCTGTCCCTGGGGATGAGGAGTGATCTGTCCCAGCAGCACTGAGAGAAGGGCCTCTTCACCCCTCACAAACACAAAAATAATTCCTTTTCCTCCAGGCTGGGGCTGAGGGGTGATCTGTCCCAGCAGCACTGAGAGAAGGCCTCTTCACCCCTCACAAACACAAAAATAATCCCTTTTCCTCTAGGCTGGGGCTGCAGGGTGATCAGGGTGATCTGTCCCTGGGGCTGAGGGGTGATCTGTCCCAGCAGCAGTGAGGGGATCCCTCTCCACCACTCACAAAGACAAAAATAATTCCTTTTCCTCCAGGCTGGGGCTGAGGGGTGTTCTGTCCCAGTAGCAGTGAGAGGAGGCCCCTCCACCCTCACAAAAACAAAAATAATCCCTCTTCCTCCAGGTTGGGGCTGAGGGGTGATCTGTCCCAGCAGCAGTGAGGGAAGGCCCCTCCACCCCTCACAAAGACAAAAAGAATCCCTCTTCCTCCAGGGGTGGGAGGGTGCTCAGCCCCAGGCACACAGAGCTCAGAACTGCAGTGGAAGCAAAACCCACTCCAGCCCAGCAGAATATTTATGGCACCTCTTCCTTCCTTAATTTGGCGAAGGAGCTGAGATTTCTCCTCTGGAGAATGTGGAGTATTAATTAGCTGAGGACGGGTGGGGAAATGGATGGCTCTCCTAAGTGTTTTCCCTATACTTTATTATCATTCTAGGCTTTTAAAACAATGGCTGTGCCAAGGAAAAGATTAGAGTGAGGCAGAGATGGGGTTTTTTAAATAATAACCAGACAAAATAATATCAATACACAGCATATACCATCAGACCTGGAGACAAATTTGTTACAAGGTATATTTGAGTAAGAGGTAATTGTGACTTGAATAGATTACTTTTATCTAATGTATTTATTGCTACATAAATATAAAGATGTATAGAGCTCTTCTGATTGTATCCAGAGAGGAAGTAAATAGTATGGATTTTTATACCTGTGATTTATGTCTCTCCATCTGCAGTGACATATACAGATGCTGTTCCTTACACCCAGCCTGCCTCTTTCTAGCTGGGTGTGGAAAACATGCTCAGGGCAGGAGGATTTCATCCCTGCCACGGCTTTCCTGCTCCAGATGGTTCTGTTTTATCAGAGCTGCAGTTCCTGGAGTGCAGAGCACGAGGCTCTGTCCCCCAGCCCTGTTTCTCTCGGGGGTGGCAGCTCTGGCTGGCTCTGGGCGCAGCTGGGGAAACTGAGGCACAGCTGGTTGGGAATCTCACCTTGCCACGCTCCCCTGCACCTGCAGGGCCTTGGCTTCAACTCACAAATGGATCCTTTCCCTCACACATGGATCCTTTCCCTCACACACGGATCCTTTCCCTCACAAATGTATCCTTTCCCTCACACACAGATCCTTTCCCTCACACACGGATCCTTTCCCTCACAAATGGATCCTTTCCCTCACAAATGGATCCTTTCCCTCACACACAGATCCTTTCCCTCACACACGGATCCTTTCCCTCACACACGGATCCTTTCCCTCACACACAGATCCTTTCCCTCACACACGGATCCTTTCCCTCACAAATGGATCCTTTCCCTCATTCCCTCGGGGAGGGAAAAGGGATCCCACGGGTGTGAATCGGCAGCACACGAATGCAAATCCTTCCTGTGTCTGACTGGGACCGGGAGCAGCCATTTCTGGGGTCACACCAGAGCTCGGGGCTCTCTCCCCAGCTGCTCCCACAGCCCCGTCCCACCCCAGTGTGTCAAGTGCTGCCTTCCCAAGCCTGGTTGAACCACTCTGAGGGTTTCTGTCTGCAGGAGGCTCAGGGACAGGGAATCGTCTCTCCCTGCAGCTCAGGCTGATCCAGCTGTGGCTGCACAGATCAGGCTGCTGCTCTCGTGCTCAGAGTTTGCTGCAGGCAGAAAAGCAGGGTGGTTACAGGGTGTCTTCATCAGGGAAAGGGATTCACAGAGCAAGGCTGTGACAGAGGTTTCACTTCCTCAGGTCACTGTGAAAATCCCCAGCGTGGGGTGGCTCAGCAGGGGACTGGGCTGGATGTCCAGTGGCCCTGCCCACCGAAATCCAGGTGAGAGACAAATCCAGGCCATTCTGCATCCTGGCCATGATGGAAAACAGCCCTCGTGTGTGGGGGCTGCAACAAAGCCCAAACTCACCACAATTCCAGTGGGTTTGGGTTCCCTGGAGCATTTCACACCCCACAAACCTCAGCTGCTGAGCACAGCCCTGTCCTCCCGGGCTGGGGAGCCAGAGAGCTCTGAGAGAACCAAACCCCCATGGGGCAAACGCTGCTCACCCTGCAGGAACGAGCACTTGTGGGGGCACTGCTGCTGCCAAGGGCTTCTCATCTTTCCCGTGGAAAAATTTAGGTTTTCCAGTAATGCTGTAATTACCCTCCTGTCATGTCACAAAGCAAACAGGTTGGCAAACCTAGGTACCGAACTAAATAATCTGTGGCATAATCTAAACACATAATGGTAATTAAAGCTGACAGCTTAATAAGATACTGAGCTTCAAATGTACAGTAGTAATCTGCAATTAAGTAATCTTTTGTAATAGCACCCTGCCAGTTTGTGAAGTTTCAGGTAGAAGGCTGTGTACTGTTCCACAGCAAAAATATTGACACAAGGAGCAGGAATCCAGGCGGTGATCAGCACCAGCTCCACCAGGGCTGTCCAGGGAAGGCACAGCAGCACCCAGATCCATCCCAGCACCAGCTGCTGCTTTGGGGGAGCCCCTGCAGGGCAGGGACAGTGCTGCAATGGAACTTCCACAGCGGCTGGACAAACACAAACCAAGGATGAGCTGTCCAGGTGTCCTAGAGTCACTTTGTGATGCTTGTGTCCCCACATCCTGTGACTGTTTGTGCTGGATGCTGAGTTCTGTGTCTTTAAGATGGGCTCTCAGAGTAAAGGGGAGAAAAAGAAAAGTGAAGTTTTGTTATCAGCAAACTGCACTGACTCTCCTGCATTCTTCGGAGGGACGGTGCTTCTGCAGTCAGCCAGAGAGCTCTTTCTTTTGCTTTTTAGTTAGTTAGCTAGCTGAGGCAGAGAAATTCCCTGGATTGTGGTTTTGTTCTTTTTCCTTGGAACTGTTTTGAACCTGCTCTGGACTGAAAACCCAGCAGAGCACCGGGAGTTCCCACCTGTGGCCATCGGGGCCTGACTGGCAGCATTTCCAGCTCTGGAGGGACTGAGCCACCCACAAGAGGGACTTTTCTGAATTTGTCATCTCCTCGGAGCAATGAGACATTTTGTTGTTTAGTATTGTTCATTTTTGTGTTGGGGAGTGCTTTGACTGTTGAATAAAACAGGTTTTTTTTCCACTTCTCTCTAAGGAATTTTTTCCCGAACTTGTTGGGGGAAGAGGCAGCTTGAGTCGGCTTTTCTGGAGGAACCCCTTGGAGGTTGTGTCCCAAAATTTGCCCAAACCAGGACACCAGGGTAATCTGTCAGGTCCAGTGAGGCTTTTCTGGGAAGGCTGCAGTGCTGGGACAGCGTGGTGTTGCTGCTGCTCGCTGATTTGTCAATCAGAGTAATTAATGACTGCTGCTGGCAGGGCACGAGTTACTCCAGGCACAGCAGGGCCTGCCTGAAAGGGTAAAATTTCACTCGGGCACAGGATCCCGACTCTGGCAGGAGTGGTCAGCACAGAGCACAGGGGCACTCCAGGCTGGGTCCAGCCAGCCCTAAAATCCAGGGAACATGGGGAGAAATCCAATAATGCCTCCAGCAGTGCCAGGGACGAGGGGTGTGCAGAGGGCAGGACAGGGAGGGAACCTCCAGCAGCCCGGAATCTCCTCCTCGGGCTCTTGGGAGTTCCTTGGGACACTTGGAGATGCTGTTTCAGCTGGAAACGAGACCAGCAGAGGAGTTTGGGTGGCACAACGTGAGCTGGGAGTGAAATGTTCCCCTCAGAGGCTGGAGCTGAACTGCCAATTGCCTCAGCAGCTCCTGCGGTCCCCAAAGGCAGAGAACATTTCAGTGAGCACAGTCTCAAGGTCCAGGGACCCGAGTGAGCCCTGAATGACCCAGCCATGGATTCCTGAGCTCAAAGAAGCCCTGAATGACCCAGCCATGTGTCCCTGTATTCCTTCATTCCTTCATTCAGGACCACAAGCCCTGAATTCCTTCCTGATCCAGCTGTGGGTCCCTGAGCTCAAATAAGCCCTTAATTCCCTCCTGATCAAGCCATGGGTTCCTGAGCTCAAACAAGCCCTGAATTCCCTCCTATCCAGCTGTGAGTTCCTGAGCCCTGCAGCACCAGCTCTGAAAGCTCGGTAGTGTTGGAACCCAGGGGGTTCCTGTGATTCCCTTGGGCGACCCAAATGCTGCTCAGGAGGCTTTTCAGCCTTGCCAGAGGTGTCAGAGACCCTGGAATGATACTAAAAATACCTGTAGCTCTGATTCTAATCCATGGAACAGGTTGGCAACTTTGTATGAGGAATTTCAGGTCACAAAAACTTAGATAGAGAAATAGTAGTAGTTATAAGTATAAAGAAGAAAATTTGAATGTATGTCCAGGGGGGTTTAGAGCCCTGTACAGGGGGGTTGGAGATCTGTACAGGGGGGTCTGAGGCACAAGATGGAGGATTTTTATACTTGGCATGTTATCTTATGTTCTTCTTCATAACCTCNTAGTTTTTAGTATAAAAGATTACAGCTCACCCGGGGCGGGCACAGTGTGTCTCTGGACGCGTTCTGTGTCGACCCTGGCGGGGCAGAGAAATCTACTTTTGATAAGGAACTGATAAACTGCCTTGAGAACATGAACAAATGACTCCAGACTCCTTCAGCAGCACGGGCCGGAAACCTGGACTTTTCTACATATTGCAGGGTCTCCTGGGGTTAAGGAGATCCCCGCAGGTAGCAGCTCAGGGTCAGTGGGACTGGGCAGCTGCTCGGCGAGGGGAGCAGATTCTGGCCCGGCCCGTGTGGGCAGAGGGGTTCTCAGCAATGCTGCTGCCTGGAGCTGCAGCCAAACATCAGCTGGGGAAGAAGGAAGCATCTCCTGGGCACGTCACAGAGATGCTGCTCCTTTAAAGTCAGCTTCAAAGGCGTGTGTTATTCCCGAGGACTCACACACACGCACGAGCACACCTCCACAGCCTCCCCACCTTTCAAATTCCTGCAGTGTAACTCAGCACAGAAAGTACAGAATGAGGGTGACATGCAAATCCTATTAATTCATCCGAGTATGGAAATGCAATCCTTTTGATGTCAAAAAGTACAGCAATGATATGTTAAAGAGCTCAGCACGCTTCTGTTAAATATGTAAAGTGCAGATTCCCCCGCAGCTGTATCACTCCTGCATCACCCTGGACTATTGCTCCTGCCTTGAAAAGACTGGGAATTACTCTAACAGCATTACAGGCCTGTGCCCAACAATGTGGTCAGATGTTGGTAAGAGGATTTGGGATCAGCGTGGATTTACTTACACCATTCTCCCCGAGCTCGCCGGCTCCTCTGCTCAGGCTGATGGATCCCACAGAGCGGCGCCAGGCAGGAGAGGAGATGAGGAAGGCTGGGAAGGAAGTTCCTTGGTGCACTGCAGGCAGAGGAACCAACTTCGGAGTAAAAGAAAGGGGAGAGAAAGGGGAGGAGAGAGAGAGAGAGAGTCACTCCAGGCCTTTCCTTCCCTTCAATCTGAGCTTTTTCCAAAAATCACTGACTGAGATTGTGGGGAATCCAGGACACAGGAAAATCTCCTCTACATGTCCTGNGTCTTGCTGGCACATGTCACTGAAGGGTGCTGAGCCTGTTGTCATCTGAGGCTCTGAACTGTGATAAGGAAATAATGAAGAACTGAAGGCTGAAGGCAGCGAGTCCCGCTTGTCTCATTCCTGGTTCCTGACCCTGGCACCGACTTTTCACAGGGGATTCCCGGTCAGGGAACCCCTGGTGTGGGAAGCAAAGACTCCGATAAATGCTGCCCCTGTGTGAGAAAAAGACAAGCGGAGTCTGACATGAGATCAGGCATGGAGAGAGGTTTTCAGAATGTGGCAACTACAGGCACAGATGGGAGAGACCCGGTGGGATTTCAGGGAGTTCCAGGTGAGGGAGCCTTCTCCTCTCACCTGCTCTACCCCCTGATTCTTCCCCGTGTCAAGATTTCGGTGATGGTGCAGCTTCAGCTCTCCTAGAGGAACATTTAGTCTTGGTTTTAGGATTCTGAGCAATCAAAAGATTCATCCCATCCTTCGGCAGCTGCTCCAGAGCCTAATTAGCTCTATTTGAAATGTGTGTATCCCATTCCTGAGCAAAATTAAACCATTCCGGACAATTCTGCATGTGTAATCAGTTGCTGAAACCAAAATTCATTTTTTTTTGCAGCTTGAACCGATGACACTGGGTTGATAAGCATGAAA
>VXBU01010838.1:173231-197672 GCA_013400315.1 Bombycilla garrulus | reverse complement strand
ACCCTGAACTTGTCCCATAAATCAGGCCCTGCCTGTACATTACTGAGTCAGCTGAGGGAGGAGAGTGATGGTGTTTGGTGTTTTTTTCTCCCTCTCTTTCCCCTAACACTAATTAGGTTTGAAAGGCTGCAGCTTGAGTCCAGATACCACATGCCGAGAAGAAAGGAACCCAAACAGCTGACGCAGAGTTCAGACTAAACTAACTGCAAGCTCCCCAGGGACATCACAAGGTAAACCTGATAGTCCCTGTCATTTACAATCATTATCAGGCAGCAGAGGCGCTGGGATTTTACTGGGGAGCCAATTAACAGATTCCCGAAGCTCAGGGAGAAGGTCCTGGTCCTTTTTCTCTGGTTTAGACAGGAAAATGGGGGAAGAAAGGCTGGGTTTGGAGGGGATGCTCCAGGAGATTTCCTGCCCAGGGGAGCGGGCAGAGCTGGGCTCTTGGGGGGAAAGGCAAGAGCAGGGGGTGGCATAGGCAGAGCCCTGGCTGTGGTGCCAGCCCTGCACAGCTGGGTGAGGTGTCTAGCACAGCTGGGTGAGGTGTCCAACACAGCTGGGTGAGGTGTCCTGCTCCATTTCCCCTGCACAGCTGGGTGAGGTGTCCAACACAGCTGGGTGAGGTGTCCAACACAGCTGGGTGAGGTGTCCAGCCCTGCACAGCTGGATGAGGTGTCCAGCACAGCTGGGTGAGGTGTCCAGCCCTGCACAGCTGGGTGAGGTGTCCAGCACAGCTGGGTGAGGTGTCCAGCTCCATTCCCCCTGCACAGCTGGGTGAGGTGTTCTCCATCCTCCCTGCACAGCTGGGTGAGGTGTCCAGCTCCACCCCAGCCCTGCACAGCTGGGTGAGGTGTTTTCCATCCCCTCCTGTCCAGCACATCTGGGTGAGGTGTTTTCCATCCCAGTCCAGCACATCCAGGTGAGGTGTTCTCCATCCCAGTCCAGCACATCTGAGTGAGGTGTTCTCCACCCCAGCCCTGCACAGGATCCCTGCGAGCTGAAACCGCCAGGACTGGGTCAGCACAGGGCACCCAGGAGCCCAACACGACTGAGAAGCAAGGGGAAAAAAACCCTTGGCCCAGAGCTCCAGATGGAAACGTGCCTGTGCTGGGCAAGTTTGGAGTTTGGATCCAGGTCTGGGCGTTCGTGTTGGACTCATCCTCCCTGGAACGAGCTCCTCCTGCATTTGCAGTTGAGGACAGATTGCAAGTAGGACTCAGTGAACCGTGCTCAGAGCAAACAGAACAGAGGAAGTGTTCAGCCTTCCCCCTGCCAGCCCTTTGCAGACCTGAGCTGCAGCCAAGGCAGTCAGCTGAGCTCCTGCTCGGAGGTTTTTGGGCCTCAAAGCACCCCCTGGAAGTGCAAACTCAGAGCAGGGTTTGTGTGCTGGGCTCTGTTTGCCCTCTGGCCGGCCAGGCCTCGGCAGCAGAGTCTTGGGCCAGTCCTTAGCTCGGACACGGGGCACACAGCAGAGCTGGGAGTGCAAGGAAGAGCCTGAGCAGGGTTTGCAGCCCCTGCCTGCACAGGATCCTCTCACTGAGGCCCTGCAGGGTCTCTGTGTTGTCATCAGCTGCCCCTTCCCTCGTTCCCAGCTGTAACTCTGAGCAGGGCACAGAGGGGGTGATGTCCCTTTTTCCTCCTCACTGTCTGCCTGCTCTGAATAACCACACGTGCCTGCACCTCTGTGTTCTGATGTTAAGCAGATTTTGTGCAGCGCCAGGGCGTTTTGCTCCAACAAAACTGCAAGAAACACCAAAACCTGCTCACAGGTGACTCCTGTCCCTGCCAGCCTTTGTTCAGCTGCTCTGCCTGAGCCAGCAATTCTGCTGCTCGGGGAGGAGGCAACAGCAGAAAAATCCTAAGAAAGGTAAAAGCATTAATGGGTCAAGGCCTCCTTTGCATAATTCTATTATCACCAGGAAGATGCTGCAATAATCATGTTAGGCATGTGCTCTGGAGCATCAAAGTGACTTGTCTTACCTTACTTTTTGATGTTAGACAGGTTTAAATGCTTTGTACAGCTGAGGCACCTCAGACAGCTGATCAAGAGAGCCTGTGCTGTTCAAGCAAAGCAAAGGCCTGTTTTGCCTTTTTTTTTTAATGTCAACAATGCCACATTCTTCCAGCAAGGAATAATCTCTGTTGTCACGAGCTGTGAAAAGCAAAGGTGTGGGAGAGAGGCTGTGTGTGGGTGCCTGCAGGCGCTGCCTGGAGTCTGCAGCACCCTGTGCATTGTTTGGGGCAGAAATGCAGACACAACAGGCTGCAGCTGCGCCTTGCCCTGCGCAGCTCACCTGGGCGGGAGCGCTGTGGGGATGAGATTAGAGCTGGCTGATGTTCCCCACTTCTGTGAAAGTTTTCATGGAGACCTTGGGGCTTGATTTGGTTTGGTTTTGGTTTTTTTTTTTCCCTTTGGTGGCACAAGAGGATTTTTGTTTCCAGCCAGAAGGAGGAGCCAGATGAGTCTGGAATTTGGCTCTCTGGTTTTCTGCTAAAACAAAACAAAACAACAATGAGATTCATTCTTTGCCCTTTGGGGCCAGGAGAAAGGAATTATTGGGTGTTTTTGTGAAAGACAAATGGATTTTTAAGTCTTTTTTTACAGGTTTCAGGGTTGCGGTCTAAGTTTTAGTCCTGTTTCACTTTCCGCCTTGACTCAGCACGTTACTTAAAGAAAGCTTTGAAGAGGAGAAGGCTTCTAGAACTTGGTATTGTGACTCTGTAGGACCTAATCTGAGTAGGATCAGCTCCTTTCTCCCTCTGAATCCTCTGAATGCTGTGGAGCACCAGCAGGGAACTGGTCCCAGTGCCCTCCCTGCTGTGGGAGAGCTGGGAGTGCTCTGGGCAGCCCCGAGCCTTTGTTCCAGCTCTGGAGCTGCTCTGCTGTTCTCCCTTCTCCAGGCAAGCCCCAAAGAGCAGCAGAAGTCCTAAATGCCAGCCTGGAGCATCAATCATAATTCCTGAGCTGCCAGCAGTCATGTAACTGCTTAAAGACCTCAGCAGCCCTCTGGCACTTAAAGAAAAAAAATCATCTAATTAATCACAGGTGAAACAGCTTGGACCTGCTCCAAAAGCCCCTGAATTTACTGCCAAGCTTTGATGCTAATTTTCCTTCTAAGTAACCCCCTAAAGAAATTTACGATTAGGTAATTAAAGTGATGAATAAAGAGATACTTAGAAGAAAAGAGAAGAAAGAGGGGGAAAAAAAAACCTTGAGTCAAAAGCCTTAAATCTCCTCCCCTCCTAAAAGAGAAATGTTAGTCATTGCTGCACGTGCTTTGTCTCTGGAAATTGGGTTGGATTCCCACAGGAGGCTTGAGAAATATTCCTTAAATTAATGTTTGCATAACCAAATAAAACAGAAGAGAAGGAACTCCTGAACAGATCGTGGTGCCAAGGTGGCTGAGTGGAAAAGGGACTTGTGGCTTCTCTGAGAATCCCACCCTGAACAACTCCTGCCTTCCCCCTGGCTTCCTGAGAAGGAAGGTGTTCTAAAGGTGGACAGAGACCTGGGAATGCCATCTAATTAAAAAAATGTGGTGATATCTCATTAGGAACTCTGGAGCACGTGAAGGTTTCAGAGTCTGACCAGGCCACAGGTGCTGTGTAAGGCTCTGCAGTGTCTCTCCCTTTGCTCCTCGTTTTTTCCTGAGAAGGATCTCGGCAGCCTCTGATCCCTGCCTTTCTTCAGGCAAATGTTCCACGAGGGCTGTGAGCTCAAACACGGGCACAGAGGCTGCACGGATTTGGTTGTTTCCACTAAAAATGCAGTGGTGGCCCCAAAACAAAAGAAAATAATCAGGATCCAGCCTCTGCCTGACACCCCTGACCCTTCCCTGTCCACAAAACCCCGCTGACCCCTCAGAGTCTCCCTGAGCTGAGCAAAGAGCTGCTGGGTGATTCTTGAGAGGATGGGGGGATAAAAAATGAGAAAATGGCAGATTAGATCTGAGGTGACAGAGATGAGGAATAAAAGCCATTAGAGCCCATTTGCAATGTGCCCTCATTGAGTCAAGTTTCAAGGTGTTTTTGCAGATTATTAATAGCCTGACAGCAGTTTTGGAACAGGAATCTGATAGGGGAAATAACACCCATGTACACACACCGTGGTGTGCAGGGAAGTGGAGGCCCTTCATTGTTCACTCAGAGATGTGAAATGCAGCTGGCTCCAGGCAGAACAAACCTGCGGGGCTCCAGCTGTGCCACCTCACATCTCTGTGTCCCTGCAGAGCCACCAGAGGAGCTCCCTGAACCTCTGCACACCAGCCCAGGCTGCTTCCAGCGGCTCTCCATCGTTCCATTCCTTGGGGAGCAGAACTTTGGGTGCTGCAGGATGGTTTGGAGGCTGAAAATCTCCCAGGGATACGATTTATTCAGTGTGGCTGCTTTTAAACTCCAGGGAGCAGCAATCTCTCTCCTGTCTCAGCACCCTTATCTGAATTATCTCAGCTGCACCGGTGAAATGAGAGCCGGGGCTGAGAGGGAGGCGAGCACAGGGCGTGTGGGAAAGGAAGGTTCAAACATTCCCAAAGTTCCACTCCGGAGCTGAGTGCTTGTAAAAGAGAAATACCAGGTGGGGAGCGCTTTGAACTTGCCAGGCTTTGTGGGGCTGGGCTGTCAGACGTGAGTGATCGCAGCTTTAGTGTGAACAGGGCTGGCCTGAGGGAGAGGAGGAGCAGAGGAGCCTCGGGTCAGGCTGGGCTGGACTGGGCTGAGCTGNGGTGGAGCTGGGCTGGGCCGGGCCGGGTTGGGCTGGGCTGAGCTGGGCTGGGTTGGGTTGGATTGGGCTGGGCCGGGCTGGGCTGGGCCGGGATGAGCTGGGCAGGGTTGGATTGGGCTGGGCTGGGCTGAGCCAGGCTGGGCAGAGCCAGGCTGTGCTGCGCTAGACTTGGGCTCTCCAGGCATCCTCAGCTGGGGATGGCCGCTCGTCCCTGGCTGCTGCTTTCTGTTAAATTGCAGCTTTTCTGTTAAATCGAGCTCCCCCAGCTCGTGCTACGACCTCCCCCTGCTCGTGAGGATCAGAAATAATCCACTCTTGCTTTTTGTTACATGCGGTGGAGGCGGCCAAGCCAGTTACCAGGGAAAGTGGACACCGAACAGCAGGGACTCGCCTTAGCCTTTTTTTCTGCTCCTTCCCGCCCAGCAGTGCCTGGAGGATGGGCTGCTGTTCCAGCGAGTGTCCCTGCAGAGAAAGGATTCTCTGGTGGTGGCTGCAGAGCCTGAGCCAAACACAGGGGAGCTCAGTCCCTCTCCTGAATCCACATCCCCCGAGCTGGGATCGGGCGTGTGCAATTCCTGCAGGATCTGGGAAAAGCTCACAGGGTGCTTCCAAACTCCATCCCTGCAGGACAGGGCAGTGCCTGGGCTCAGGGCAGGGCTCAGGGCAGGATCTTCCTTCTCACCCTCACAGGCGCTCTGAAAGTTGCAGCAATTGAGAACCTTGGGCAGTTCCTTGCCCAGCCCTCCTCAATTCCTCGCACCGCTCTGGGAGCAGCAGGTTCTGAGGCAGCTTGTCCTGATCCAAACCCTGCTGGGAAGCAATTCCCGTTGCCCACAGCTGCACTTCCAGTCTCAGCTCAGCACTTGGTGTTTCCCAGAGAGGTGCTGGAGATCAGGCACTTGGCTCTGTGGTTCCCATCTGGAAAAGCTCTGAAGATCTGGGATTTTGTCACTGCAGGGAACTGATCCCACCGTGGATCAGCCTGAGGTGTTCTCTATATTGGGGAATTGCCCAATATTCTCCTTTTCTTTGCATTCTGTGCAGGTTCTTGTGCCCTTGGCCGTCCCCTTTCCATCCTCGAGGCTGTGGTGGATAAATTCAGTTTGTCTGAGTTCTCACAGGACACCCCCCTGTTCCTGCACTGACCAAAAACTGCTTCCTACACACAAAGAATTTGTGTTTCTCATAATTTCATTAAAGGTGTCTCTCACCTTTTACCATAAGTAGTTGCTTTTATTTTCAAATGAAAATATAACTTCCTATCCACAGGAAAAAATAAGCTTTCCTTCTAAGAATATCTAAAAAGTGACTTTTTCAAACGCAATTCTTCTCAGTGAGGTTTTTCTTTGACCCTATTCTCCAAACTGCAATTTCTTAACCAGCTTTAGAGTGAAATGATGTTTCAGCCCTGCAAGATCAAACTCAAAGCTCAGTGCTGAGCTCTTCAGCCTGTGACCTGCCGGTCCTGAGGATGGAATGAGAGCAATGAGGCATTACTGCCCTTCCTTTATGGCCCTGCACAGCCAGAATTTCCTGTGTGACCCCTCCTGCCGTGCCTGTGTGCTGGCAGCTCTGCCCCAGCCCTGCTCGCTGCTCCTTCCTCCCATCCCGTGGCAATTCCAGGGGCTGAATTCCTTCCTCCAGTAAAATCTTAACAAGTCGAGCCGAATCTTCAAACAAATCCATGTCTCCCTCAATAAATATCAAAAGGGAAATCCAGCTGGAGGTAAACAGAGGATGGTGAAGTGGTGCTGTTTATACGGCTCCATTTCCCCCCAGTTAAACCACTAATGGCACTTGGAGGGCTCGTAATTAGCAGCCACATCTGACAGAACAAAGCCAAGCCAGGGCGGGATGAAAGCAGCACCAGCACAGGCCCAGGGCGCAGCTCTAGGCCTGGGCTTGTCTTGGTGGAGCAGCGCTTGGCTCTTGTGCTCCTTTCAAGCTTTGGTGCACAGAAATTCCCACATCCAGCTGATTTGTGTCTCTTCCTGTGCCTGGCTCTCCTCAGGCCGCAGCAGATCCTGCCCAGCACCGGGTTCCCCCTGCCTGGGCAGGGTTCCCTCAATCCCCACAAATTCAGGGCTGATCCCAGATGATCCCAGATGTCAGCTGCTCTGTGCTTTGCTTCCTCCAGAGCCCCAGAGAGGCTCAGAAGTGCAGAGCAGGTGGGAAAAGGAGCAAACGATGAACACCGAGCGCTGGAGCTGGAGCTGCGGTTGCACCTGATTTTTATTTTGGGGATTTTTCTCAGCACATCTCATCTTTTTTTGCCCAGCCCTTCCCCGTGCCTCTCCCCAGCACAGCCAGGAGCAGCCCATTAGCGTGAGGGATGCGTGTCACTGCCTGCTGATCTAGGCCAGGGCTCGGGCTGCTCCTCAGAGCCAGTGCCCAGAAGCACAATTAGACACCAGCCAAGACTCTCAGCCATGATTTAAAACGGATTTGGATTTTAAAGGTACGCCTTAAAAGCACCTGGTTTTGTAAAAAAAAGTAAAAGCTGCTCAGCTCTCGGTGCCTGCAAATCAGCAGCTCTCAAATGAGGTGCATAAAAATGGCAGCATCCCATGGTGTGAGTCTGCTCTGGAAATGCTGTCAGAGCAGAGGGGCTCCGAGCCTCACTCCCACCCCTCTGATCCTTGCACAGCAGCTCTTAACTCTTCCACTGCTCCACAAACAACGAGGCTGGAAATGCTAAGCACAGTTTGGGAATTCGGTTCTTTAAAGTCATCTCTCCAAGGCTTATAAGGACTACTGGTTGTTATGGGGGAAAGGAGATTTATGTAGCTGGGATAAAACCTGAGCAAAGTCACATCTGCTCGGAGTCTTTCAGCATTTGCCCCTTTTCCTTTTCATTATATTTTTTTTTTTTTACTGCAATTCAACAAGTGAAGCCTGAGCAACTCTCTGACCCCATGGCTACAGTAACATCTGTGACTGCCCTCTGCCATTTGTGAGCTGGAACAGCTCTAATCTCTTGAGCACACTGCTCTGCGGTGACATTTCCAGGACATCCGCACTCCGAGAGGCAGGCTGGCCTCGGATCGGGGTTTAAAATAGAAACATTTGTTGCTGTGCACAGCCTGGGGTGGCTGGGGAGAGGCTGCCCTGGAGCTGTGGGGTTGTGGCAGCTTCGGGGGCTGGGTGGGACCTGCTCTGTGCTCCTCACCCCGGCACAGGAACCATTCCCAGCTCTGTGCTCCTCACCCCGGCACGGGAACCATTCCCAGCTCTGTGCTCCTCACCCCGGCACGGGAACCATTCCCAGCTCTGTGCTCCTCACCCCGGCACGGGAACCATTCCCAGCTCTGTGCTCCTCGCCCCGGCACGGGAACCATTCACCTGTTCCATGCTCCTCATCCCAACATGGGAGAGATCCACCTGCTCCGTGCTCCTGATCCCAACACAGGAGCCATTCCTGGCTCTGTGCTCCTCATCCCAACACGGGAACCATCCACAGGCTCTGTGCTCCTCACCCCGGCACGGGAACCATCCACAGGCTCTGTGCTCCTCCCCCCAGCACAGGAGCCATTCCCAGCTCTGTCCTCCTCACACTCGCACGGGAACCATTCACCTGTTCCATGCTCCTCATCCCAACACAGGAACCATTCCTAGCTCTGTGCTCCTCACCGCAACACGGGAACCATCCACCGGATCCGCCCTCCTCACCCCAACACAGGGGCCATTCCCAGCTCCATGCTCCTCATCCCAACATGGCAGCATTCACGGCTCCATGCTCCTCATCCCAACACAGGAGTATTCACGGCTCCATGCTCCTCACCCCGGCACAGGGGCCATTCACCAGCTCTGTGCTCCTCACCCCAGCACAGGATCCATTCCTGCTTCGTGCTCCTCATCCCAACATAGGAGCATTCCCAGCTCTGTGCTCTTCACCCCAGTACAGGATCCATTCCCAGTTTCGTGCTCCTCACCCCAGCACAGGAGTATTCACCAGCTCTGTGCTCCTCACCCCAGCACGGGATCCATTCCCAATTTCGTGCTACTCACCCCGGCACAGGAGCCATTCCCACTCTGTGCTCCTCCCCCCAGCACAGGATCCATTCCCGGCTCCATGCTCCTCACCCCGGCACAGGAGCCATTCACCAGCTCTGTGCTCCTCACCCCGGCACAGGAACCATTCACCAGCACGGCCCAGAGAGCGCTGCTGCTGCCCCAGAAACCCCAGACACTGCTAATTAACAATCTAAATTAGAGCAGAACCGAGGCTGGTGCTGGGAGCCACTGCAGGAACCAACGTGCCACAGAAGCAGGAGGATGCTGCGCTCCCCGCAGGGCGAGGGGAGGGTGGAGGGAAGGGATGATGCTCAGTTCCATCACTGCAGCCCCAGCCTGCTGACGGTGTGCGAGGGTCCTGGGGTCAGCCAGGCTGGTTTGGGGTCAGCCGGGCTGGTTTGGGACAGCCAGGCGGGTTTGGGACAGCCAGGCGGGTTTGGGACAGCCAGGCGGGTTTGGGGACAGCTGAGCCAGTTTGGGGACAGCTGGGTTGGCCTGGGGACACATGTGGTTGTGGCAGTGCCGTGTGGGATCCCGGGGCCTTTCCCGGGAGCCGCAGTGACAATCCGTGCCCCTCCTGCTCGTTCTGCAGGCTCAGCTGGTGGCAGCTCTGCTCTTTCTCTGTAATGCAAAGTAAAAATCATTCCGCTCGTGTTGCTAAAGGTGCTTTCCATAGCTGTGAGCCTGTTAACGCTGGTTTCCTAACAAATACCAGCTGAAAGGCTTTTGTTTGTTTGTTCTGGGCGCGGTGTTTTTTAAACACTCCCAGCAAGCTGCTGCTCAGCTGTGTGTTGGTAAACAGGAGCTGCCGGCTCTCACCTGGGCAGAGCAGAACCTGAGCCAAGGCTGGCTGGGACCGGGATGGGCCTGGAGGGGCAGCGAGGGCAGCATGAGCAGCGTGGGCAGCTGTCTGAGGGGCAGCTTCTCGCCTGAAGCTGATTTTCCCCCTGAGCTGAGCCCCACGCAGCAGTTCCTGCCTCGGGAAACTCCTCTGGAGCTGTTCTGTTTATAACTCAGATTTCCAGGCCAGGCTGGACGGGGTTTGAAGAAGCCTGGGTGTCCCTGCCCATGGCTGGGGCTGTATCAGCGATTTTAGAGAGATGGGAACACTGATTTGTGATCAGAATTCAATTTTACTGAGGTTTCCAAAATGCTTATATACTTTTCCATAGGGTCAGTAATCTCTTGTTACAATCATCATGTTAAACATTACAAAAACAAACTCATGCATTTTACAAAAATCTCTTGCTTGCACAGGGTGATTCAATCTCCTCCTTCCTGGCACCTGAGTCTTAATCCACTCAGATTGTGATCTTCAGATTTCTGTTTGCATCTGCCAAGGCATCCTGGTTATCAGACTGGCTATGCCAATTAAACTCACAATACTCTCTGTCCTGTGGATTCCCACAGGGTTGGATGGGATTTAAGGTCCCTTCCAACCCAAACCTTTCTGGGATTTGAGGTGGGGAGTGTGGAAGTCCCTGTGTGGCACAGGGAAGTGGGACCAGTGAGAGATGGATGCTCAGCAAGCTTCATCCTCCTCCTCATCCTCCTCCTCCTTCCTCCCAGCGGCCCAGCGCAGCTTCCCGGTGCCCATCCTTGTGTCGCCGCCTCTGCTGTGCCGCGGCCGCTTCCCGGGGGCTCTCGGGGATCACCCGGCTGATTTACGGCTCCCAGCGCCTCTCAGTTTGTAATAAAGTTTTCAGCAGCTCTGTCGCGCCCGTCCCCGCCCCCGCGCACGCACAGCCCGCGCTCGCTTTGTTCTCCTCGCGCTGAATGTCAACTCATAAACCTTTCATCAACTCAACCAGGTGGAAAAAACCCATTACTGGGAGAAGTGTTCATTCAGGTTCGGAGGGGGACGGAGGGAAAGGCGGAGGAGAAAGTTCCCGGTGGAAGGAAACCGGAGGGGAGGGGGCGCGGAGGAAACGCGAGCGCGCTGCTCCTGCGGGGGCTCGGCAGCGCCGGGAGCGGGGACGAGCCCCGGGCATCCTCCGAGGGGCGGCAGGAGGGACGTGCCAGCCCCGGAGCCTCTGTGCGGCCGGAGGGGCCCGGCCCTGCCCGGGCAGGGGCTGACAGCGCTGGGCCCGCTGGAACTGCGGCTGGGGACACAGGGACAGGGACAGCAGGGTGTCCCCTCTGTGCCCAGCCCCGGGATGCTGAGCTCAGGGCTGCTGGAATGGCAAGTTGGGACACAGGGACAGGGACAGCGCAGTGTCCCAGCCCAGGGATGCTGAGCTCAGAGCTGCAAGTGAGGACAGAGGGACACAGGGACAGGGACAGCGGAGTGACCCCTCTGGTACCCAGCCCAGGGATGCTGCACTCAGGGCTGCAGGGCCCACTGGAATGGGCAGTGGGGACACAGGGACAAGGACAGGGACAGTGTGGTGTCCCAGCCCAGGGATGTTGAGCTCAGGGCTGCGGGGCCAGCTGGAACTGTGAGTGGGGACACAGGGACAGGGACAGCAGGGTGTCCCAGCCCAGGGATGCTGTACTCAGGGCTGCAGGGCCCTCTGGAATGGGCAGTGGGGACACAGGGGACAGGGACAGTGTGGTGCCCCAGCCCAGGGATGCTGAGCTCAGGGCTGCGGGGCCAGCAGGAACTGTGAGTGGGGACACAGGGGACAGGGACAGCAGGGTGTCCCAGCCCAGGGATGCTGAGCTTGGGGATGCAGGGCCCTCTGGAACAGGCAGTGGGGACACAGGGACAAGGACAGGGACAGTGCGGTGTCCCAGCCCAGGGATGCTGCACTCAGGGCTGCAGGTTCAGCTCCTGCTGGCACCCCTCGCTGCACAGGTGCATCCACGCCAGTGCATCCCTGTCCCGCTAAAATTCCTGCCTCCCACCGGCTCTCACCTGCCCTGTGAGAGTGCAAAACAGAATGTGCTGCTGCCTGCACGGGCCATCGATCCCCAGGAAAACGTTATTGATTGGGAATGGGATTTCAAAAGGGCTGGAGGTGGAGTTGGCTGAGGAATGAAATCTCCTTTTCCCCAGCGTGTTTGTGTGTCAGGCACGCGCTTCTGGGGTTGGTGGATCTTTCTTTACACACGGTGTGTAAAGTTCTGCAGGGAAGTGTATTTAAATAAGTTTTTAAGCCGTGCAGCCCAGAGGTAAAGCTCTGGAGAAGGGCAGGAGGGCCCTCGGGGATGGAGAAAGGACGAGAAACAACAAAGGAGAACAGGCAGTGACATCTGTCACTAGTATTTTATAAGTTAAAAATTCAGCATAATCTCCTGCCACCCTGTCCGCTATACCGAGTTCCAACAGCAACAGAATTGTCATGATTTCTACATGAATTAATTCAAATCTCTCTTTGCATGATATGGCGTAAGAAAGGGGCCATCTGGTTTGTGTTCAGGGTGTCAGAACCACTCATACCAGCACACTCGGGAGCGCAAGATGGGAGCTGACTGCACACATTAACGGCTCCTTACCCTCTGCCCCGTCACGGGGCTGCCGTTCCCCCTGTCCCCCTGTCCCCCTGTCTGTGCCAACCACGGCCCTAAAGCTGGGCCTGGGGAGCTGGGGCACCTCCAGCCCAAACTGTGCCCAGGGGCTGCTCCCCAGGATGGGCACAGGGCTGGTTTGTCACTCATGGGGCACTCGGGGACATTGGGGCCGTGCTGTGACCCTGGCAGGGGTGGCTGAGTGTCCAGCAGGGACAGTCCAGCCCCACAGAGTGTGCAGCAGTGACCATGGCAGGGGTGGCTGAGTGTCCAGCAGGGACAGTCCAGCCCCACAGAGTGTGCAGCAGTGACCATGGCAGGGGTGGCTGAGTGTCCAGCAGGGACAGTCCAGCCCCACAGAGTGTGCAGCAGTGACCATGGCAGGGGTGGCTGAGTGTCCAGCGGGGACAGTAGAGCCCTGCAGCAGTGTCCAGCAGTGACCATGGCATGGGTGGCCGAGTGTCCAGCAGGCAGTGACCAATGCAGGAGTTGCCGAATGTCCAGCAGGGACAGTCCAGCCCCACAGAGTGTCCAACAGTGACCACTGCAGGAGTGGCTGAATGTTCAGCAGTGACCACTGTGGGGGTGGCTGAGTGTCCAGCAGTGACCATGGCATGGGTGGCCGAGTGTCCAGCAGGCAGTGACCAATGCAGGAGTTGCCGAATGTCCAGCAGGGACAGTCCAGCCCCGCAGCAGTGTCCGAGCAGTGACCACTGCAGGAGTGGCCGAATGTCCAGCAGGGACCCCTGCAGGAGTGGCCGAATGTCCAGCAGGGACCCCTGCAGGAGTGGCCGAATGTCCAGCAGGGACAGTCCAGCCCCGCAGCAGTGTCCGAGCAGTGACCACTGCAGGGGTGGGTGAATGTCCAGCAGTGACCCCTGCAGGAGTGGCCGAATGTCCAGCAGGGATAGTCCATCCCCACAGCAGTGTCCGAGCAGTGACCGCAGCCGTGCTGGCCTTGCCCTGCTCAGGAGGCTCAGAGGAGCTTGGGGTGGGCACCACGTCTGTCTGTCTGTCTGTCTGTCTCTGTCTGTCTGTCTGTCTGTCTGTCTGTGTGTCGGAACTGCCCATCCCACCAGGAATGACACCCAGAGCCAGGAATCTCCTCCCTGCCGTGAGGGTTTAAATTCTGCCTCCCAGATGAGGAGCCTGTGGTGATAACTGAGGTAACAGTAAAGCTTTCACTGGGCTGTCTGCAGGTCATGGCATCGTACAGCTTTAAACTGCCTGGTTTTCCTGGACGCATGATTTTTCTACCTGGATATATTAATTTTTACCTGGATGCATTATTTTTTTACCTGGATATACCAATTTTTACCTGCATGCATTAATTCTTGCTTGGATATATCAATTTTTACCTGGATGCACTAATTTTCACCTGGATGTATCAATCCTCCAAACACCCTAAACCACAGAAGTGCTTGCAATTCCCAAGTAATTGCAGGGAAAGAAAAAAAAGGATCAGGAAAGTCTTTTGAGGCTGTAAACCAGTGCACTAGGTTTTCAGTAATTAATTAATTTATTATTACAGCCATTTTTGTTTTGCCTGTGTTACATCCTGGTTCATTGTGATTTTTCCAGCAGTTACTTGAATATGCAAAATCCAAGCAGAAGTGGTTTGCTGAGACAAGGCACCAAAGCCCCAAATTCTGCTCCCTTTGCTGGTTGAAAGGGGATTGGGAGAGTGGGAAAGAAGCCCCAAAGCAGAAAATCCTCATCTAGAACAGATTAGCTCTGTTTATATTGCAGAGGCTCTGGCTCAAGTGAGGGCTTTTTTTGCTTAGAAATATTGTTTTAGCATGATTTATCTTCAAATGAACTTTGTGGTAAATAGAATTCAAACATGAGCTTAAATTTAAGGTCTTATTTAAGTGCTTTCCTCCTTCACTTGCCAGCTGAGGATCTGGCCTGAGCTTTGAACATCTTTGGGGAGAAGGAGCAGATTAATGAGATTAGAACATTTGCAATCACTTTTGTACTTCCCTGGGCTGCCTGATCTCTGTAATCGCTCGTCTCCGCGGGGCTGGCTGGGTGCTGATGGACAGGGGTGATGAAAACAGAGCTGGCTGAGCATCCTTCCAGCTCTGGGAACACATTCCATGGCCCCTGGGGATTGCGCTTCCCCAGTCAGCATGTGTTTCATCCTCTCAGCTCTGCGGGATCCAGCGTTTGAGTGCTTCACTCTCCACCCCTGGGCCTCATCCCCTGGCTGAGCTTTGCAGCTGGTATTTCACAGCCAGGAAAGGAGATTCGTGCTCAGGGAAGTTGGGGAGGAGCGACCTGCGACAGGCAGGGCTTCACCCAGAGCGTGGAAAGCCCAGGGAGATCTGGACTGGTCCCTCCTGGGGGCTCCCAGCCCGGCAGATCTGTGAGCTGAGCTCTGCAGGTCTCTGACTCAGGATGAGCCGTCTCTGCAGCAGCCTGGCAGCTCCTCCTGCCCTGCCCGGCACCCCTGGGGGGTTCAGTGCTGGAACCCAGGGGGTTCCTATGATGCCTTTGGCCGACCCAAAACCTGGTCAGGAGGCTTTTCAGCCTTGCCAGAGGTGTCAGGGACCCTGGAATGATACTAAAAATACCTGTAACTCTGATTCTAACCCATGGAACAGGTTGTCAGCTTTGTATGAGGAATTTCAGGTCACAAAAACTTAGATAGTAAAATAGTAGTAGTTATAAGTAAAAAGAAGGTAATTTGAATGTATGTCCAGGGGGGTTTAGGGCCCTGTACAGGGGGGTTGGAGATCTGTACAGGGGGGTCTGAGACACAAGATGGAGGATTTTTACACGTGCCATGTTATCTTATGTTCTTCTTCATAACCTCCATCTTCTTGGTGCTGCTGGCACTTTTAGATTGGTTTGACACAAATCTGGACATGGTGATGTGAGTGGCATAGATTGGTACTTAATTGTAAACATTTAATACGTAGTTTTTAGTATAAAAGATTACAGCTCACCCGGGGCGGGCACAGTGTGTCTCTGGACGCGTTCTGTGTCAACCCTGGCAGGGCAGAGAAATCTCTCTTTGATAAGGACTTAATAAACTGCCTTGAGAACACCAACAAACGACTCCAGACTACTCCTTCAACAGCACGGGCCGGAAACCTGGACTTTCCTACATATTGCGGGGTCTCCTGGGGTTAAGGAGATCCCCGCATTTGTGGCGTCCCAGGCTGGGCACGAAGACCACCACAGTTCAGCTCCTCCAGGATAGAACGTGGGGTTCCCCTTGCAAACCTGGGGCTTTTCCCTTCATGTTCCCCCCTCCCTCCAGGGGAGCTGAGCCACAGCCTGGGCGTTCCTGCAGCTCTCCATCAGCAGAGCCCATCTGTTCCTCAAAGGCCTGGAGGAAAGTAGAAAGAAACCCCAAAATACCAAAAGTCCTTGGATTTTTCTGTTCAGATCCTCCTGGAGGCAGGTTTCCACGGGAGTTTATTGCATCCTCACCCCTCACAGCCCCTGGCAGCTCAGGCTCGGAAAAGCCACGTGAACAGAAGTGTGAGAAAAGTTTGGGGTGTTCTAAACTGTGCTGGATTGGTGTCAGGGAGGGAAAAAGCACCAAGACAAACCCACAATCCTGTTTATTCCAGTCACAGACACAACCTGGAGCATTTTTAACGCAGGATTGCCAGAAATGCAGCCAGGGAGTCGTGCAACGCACGTGCAGGGCCAGGGCAGGAAATGCAAACCCTGCTCACTGCTCCGTTTCCTGCACTGAGAGAGTAATTATAATTAAAAATAAATCTCCGCTGCTTTTAGTTTGATGAAATTACCACTTCTATTAAGAGCAGCTCAAGCTGACTGTACAGCATTTTCTGCAGGGTGTCCCTGTGGGGTTTGGGATATCTGGTGGGTTAAAGGATGAGTTGTGCTGCAGCTGCAGGAGGAGAGGGCAGAGCGGGAACCGCATTGGGCTGAGAGCAGCACGTTCCTGTGCTCCAGGGTGCCTGGAGCCTGCAAAAAATGAAATTAGCACTTCTGAAAAACAATTAATGGAAAAATGCTCCCAACTACTCAGCTTAACGGGATGTGGGAGGCAGTTTTGACTCGCTGGCCAGAGGAGGGACTCCCAAAGGCATGAACTCACTGGACAGCCATCACTTTTGTGCTTTTTTTGTTTCTTTTAATGTGTCAAAAACCTCGTCTGCTCTCCAGAATTATTAGAATTTCGGAACCAAAACTTTTCTGTTGTTTCAGAGCATTTCCTGCAGCTGCATTCTGCACTGCTGAGGGTGAGGGGCAGTGGGAGCCTGAGCTCCTGGATGCTGAGCTTGACGAGGCTGCAGGAAGCCTGCTGAGCACAATCTGGAAATGCATTTAAGACACTCACCACTCGGAGCACATAAATACTCGCACAGAAGTCAATGGGACATAAATTCCTGAATTTGCCTAAGTGCTTTGCTGGATCTCTGCCGAAGGAACCACTCACCAGGAGCTCCAGCCCCAGAATCAGAGCCCTGTAAAAGAGCAAAGCCCCGGGGCAGAGCGGCAGGGAGAGGTGGAGTCCAGCCCCACGCCGTGCCTGGGCTGCTGAGCTCCATCCCATCCCTTGGACACTCACCCTGCTGGGCTGACAGGGTGACACTGCTGTCCCCTGTCCTCTCCAAACCAGATTTGCAGGGTCTGGGTCACTCTGGGAGTGCAGGAGGGGAAGCAGTCTCTGCAGCAGCCTGGGGGTGCTGCAAACCAGAGCAGCTTTCCTCTAGGAAAAGGCTGCTCCAGATCTTCTTCAGTGAATTGTGCCTTTCACCTGCCACTTGTTTCTTTTAGAATCCTTTTGGCAGCGGAGGAGGCTGATCAAGAAAGAGAAACATGAGTGACTAAGATCAGTCAATATTGTCAGATCTCTGCATGCTCCATTAGTGCTGGCAGGCACCAGAAATGCAGATTTCACTGTGCAAGAGCTCATAAATCACACTGGGAGCAGCAGCCGGGGTGGGGATGCTGGGGAGGGAGAAGAGGGGCGGTCAAAACCCAAACCAGAACCAGAGCAGCTCCTGTGCCACAAGGTAAATTTAAACAGAGGAGTGTGGCAGTGGGACAGGGCTGGGGCACCCTGGATCCTCCGGCGTGGGCAGTTCTCACATGTTTTCTGAGCCAGGAATCAGGAGCAGCCCCTGGGAGAAGCGAGGCAGAACATGGATTTGCTGAGTGTCACCGTGAGCTGTTCAGCACATTCGGGTGTATTCAATAAATCCCTGTCAGAGTCCTTGCACTGAGAAAGGAAAGGGTTGTGACAAATGGGTTTTGTCTGTTGCTCTGCACAGACATTTCTTTCAATCGAGTAAGAAGTGCTCGCACATCATAACGAAGCTTCCCCCCAAAATCTGTGGGTGTGAGGCAGAGCTGGGCGCTGGCTCTGGCCTGGGAGCCCAGGGGGGACCAGCAGCTGCTCCCAGGGGTCCCCAGCTGGAGCAGGAGCACAGAGCTGACCCTGCAGGGCCACATGGATTCCCTGAATCTGCGTTAACTCAGGAATGTCAGGGAAGAAAATGCTTGGAGGGTTTGATTCATGGAGATCAGCACGTCAGATTCTGGTGGTGGGCTTGGCACTGCTGCGGAAGGGCTGGACTCGTAAATTCAGAGGTTTTCTCCAGCCTAAACGACTCCGTGATTCTGTGCTTTGTGAGCAAACTTTGGGGTTGCTTTCTAGAAGCAAATCACGGAACTTTTCCAGAATTCCCAGAGAGTTTGTAGGTGAAAGGACCTTCAGTCCTTCCCCTCCTCACAGCATCCTCTGCTGTGGTTCACACAGAGCTGTGTTAACATGAGTCTGGAATATCTCAGCACATAATTATTTATCCTTCAATAAAACAAAGAAAACCATGTCTAAATCTGACTAATATCCCCTCCTCAGCCTGCCAAGTGGGGCCTTGTGTTTTCAGCACTGAAAAGCAAGCCTGACTCGCTGCATATTTTGTGTTACCATGGTTTATGTCCAAATGCAAGGATTTAATTTTGTCCGTCATCGAGCCGTGGTTTCCATATGACACCAGAACATTCCTCCCCTCTGCCTGCTGTTCTGACAGACGACAGAATCGAATTAAACATTCCAACCACCCCTCTGCGAACGCAGGAGCTTCTGTTCCTTTGGCTTTGGAGATCAAGGGGCAGATCTTTACCAGGTAGAAATCAGCCTGGGTGCAGCCACGAGCATTTGCACCGGCTGAGCTCCGGCCTGGGATGTCTTCATTCCCCAGGACGAGCTGAGGAGAAACCAAAAGCAGGACTGGGAGATAAGACAGACTCTCCTCTCTGCTGTGCTGGCCATTCTGAGGGATGATTATTGCATTTCCTCCTGGAACAGTCGCTGACCAGCCCCACTTCTCCCTCTGGAGCCGGCAAAGAGAAACCCCTGCACATATTTCTGCACTAACTGCAGCCTCCCTCCCTCCCTCCCAGCCAACTGCAATTTCACGGTTTCAACATTTAAAAAGAGCCAATCCCCAGGCTCTGCCTTGCTGAGACCTCGAGGAGAAAAATGACCAGTTCCTTCTGCAAACACCGGCTGGGCTTTCAAAGCAGCCTGAGGGGATTACACACACATCTCACTTTGAAATTTAAGCTCTGTGGATCTTGAAAGAATGAGGTTTATTCCACAGCTTCACACCCTGAAGGGACAGCTCATTGCCTGGGATTGCTGTGATGTCATCCCGGCAGGGAACCTTTCCAGATGAAGGCAGGACACAGTTCCTCACAGAGCAGCACGGGGTGACCCTGAGCTGGAGGTTTGGGGTTTTGGGGTGCTCTGGGTGCCAGAATTCCCTGAGTGTCCATCCTGCCCAGTCCAGGAGCAGAGTTATCCCTAAACACTGACAAACGCCAGCGGGTGCAAAGGGGAGATCCAGGATCCCCAGGAGAGAAAAGGAGCGCAGGAGGATGCTGGTAACAATCCAGCTGGGCCTGGAAGTCACTCCTGGGGCTCACAGAATCACAGAATCCTGGAATTCTGTGGTAATGATCCAGCTGGGCGTGCAAATCAACACCACTCCTGGAGCTCCAGAGGGGTTTGCAGTGTTGGGTTTGCAGTGCTGGGTTTTGTCTGGGTTTTGCCCTGGATTTGCAGTGCTGGGTTTTGAGTGCTGGGTTTTCAGTGCTGGGTTTTACAGAGATGTGTTTTCAGTGCTGGGTTTTGCCCTGGTTTTGCAGTGCTGGGTTTTCTCTGGGTTTTGCCCTGGGTTTGCAATGCTGGGTTTGCAGACTCCAGAGCTGCTCTCAGGGTCTGGAGTGTGGCTGGGTGATGCTGCTGCTGCTGCCAATAACCCAGGAGAGGGGACCGTGGACCTGCTGGGACTGGGGAAAGAAACAAATTTGTTTTAATTAGGAACAAATGCTCATTGCTGGCTAATGGGTTCCACAGCAGATGTTCCAATAGCCAAGAGATGGGTCATCTCCAACAAAAGTGATAAATAACAGGAGCGTGGTTTCTGGTTGTTTCATGTTTTCTCAGGACAAAACCATGGGTTGTTCAGGGCTGGAAATGCCATTAATTAATGCTGACACCTGAATTTGAGATGCCTTATTCACACAATGCCCTGTGCTAAATTAACCACGGTCCCCAGATGAGGTAAATCTTCCCCGTTCACCATGAGCACGGAGCATTAATACATGGAATCAGCAGTTTGGGATTCACCTGTGTGTTCCTGAATGTCACCTGCAGGTCTCCTCTGGTGCCCCCAAACATCCTGCCCGTGCTGTGGCGTTCACACATGACGGGACAGGTGTACAAACCTGGGGCTCAGCACCAGCACAGCTAAACAAAGATGTGGATGTGCATTCCTGGTGATTCTCAGTCTAGGAATGAGTCAGGACAAAGCAGCTCCCCAGGAATATTGTCCTTGGTCTGTACTCAAATTGACCAACAAACAGCAGGAGTAAATATTTCTTGAGAAGGAGAAATGAAAAATGTGGGTGTGTTTTTCACCAGGGAGGTGCCCACGTGACGGTCCTGGTGTGTGTGTAGATACTCAGGGAAGTGTTTTGTACTGAAGATGGGTGTGCTGGGACAAAAAGTCCATATTTGAAATTAATTTGTGTAAATACACACGTGCATGGGAAGCCCCCCTGCTGCAGACACCCGTACATATGTGCATATCTAATCCTATTTGTGTACACAAACACTCACAAATCACGGATGGAAAATTAAACATATGCCAGTCTCACCCCCCAGTGATGTTCCTCCAAGGAACATCAAACCTGTTTGTGTCAACACAGACCCCTGGGCCCTGGAGATCCCCATCCAGCTCGAGAAACAGATCTCAGACCTGCGAGGGCAGTCCCGTGTTTGTGCACTGTCCCCACGCCTCTGGGATGTCCCCTCCCACTGCAATCTCTGTCCCTCCCGGGCACAACTCCCCAGCCAGAATCCTCTGATCTTTGCCCTCTTTTCCTTCAAATTAAATTTCAACGTTTTTCAAATCTCTGGTGAGTGACAAGCCAGTGCCAGAACTGTCTTTTAATACACAAAAGCATAAATAATGCCATCCATCAGAGCTGTCACTCAGCAAGATGGATTGCTACTTGTCCAGACACTGGAATGACACAGAAGTGAAAGTTAGGAACTGTCTCTTTTCTTTGCTTGCTTTCTTTTTCTTCTTCTCTCCCCCTTTTTTTTTTTTATTTGCCGGACTGCTTGATTCTGATTAATGGTGCTGTCAGGGAGGGATTCCGCTTGCCCGGATAATGAGTCAGGAATGTATTCCCTGTCACAAACACAGCAGATGTCAGGGGCAGAAGGGCCCGGGAATGCCAGAAACAATATACAGTTTCTTCCTAGTCCCCTGACAGGCCAATATGCTGCACAAGGTCTAATTTATGTAGACAAAATGCAGGCAAGGGGCTGTGGCAGCAGAGAGGCTGTGGGGAAGTCTGGAGTACAATGCAGGAGGGAGGTAATGAAGGCAAGCACTGGGACTCAATAGCACTGCATCAAACGGCCTTAACAAGAATGGCCCAGGACCACTTTGACTCCATTAAAGTGCACTTTACATCATTATAGAGAGAAATCAAACAGGGCAGAGGGCTTCTGTTTCTTTTAATGGCTCGATTGGGTTATTCACTCATCGCACCCGCAGCTGTCACCGCCGTGCAGCGCCTGCCAGTGAAGGGACGCTGGCCCTGGTGGCACAGGGCACTGCAGCCACTGCCTCGCTGGTCCTGCACCGTGCAGGAGGCTCAGAGGGCTCTGCCAGTGCTGCTGAAGGGATTTCCACGGGATTTGTACCCTTGTGCTTTGCTTTCAGGGTTGGCCTGGAAGGGGGCCAGGTGGGTGCTGAAGGCCCAGCCCTGTTCTGGGGTCTGAAAAGGCCAGGTTGGTGCTGGAAGCCTCTGCCCTTGGTTTTGGGGTCTGAAAGGGCCAGGTTGGTGCTGGAAGCCCAGTGCTGCCCTTGGTTTTTGTCTGAAAGGGCCAGGTTGGTGCTGGAAGCCCAGTGCTGCCCTTGGTTTTGGTGTCTGAGAGGGGCAGGTGGGTGCTGGAAGCCCCTGCCCGTGGTTCTGGGGCCTGGAAGGGGCCAGGTAGGTGCTGGAACCTCAGCCCTACCCTTGGTTCTGGGATCTGAAGGGGGCCAGGTGGGTGCTGAAGGCCCAGCCCTTGATTCTGGGGTCTGCAAAGGGCCAGGTGGATGCTGGAANTGAAGGGGGCCAGGTGGGTGCTGAAGGCCCAGCCCTGCCCTTGGCTCTGGGCTCTGAAAGGGACACCAGGTAGGTGCTGAAAGCTCAACCCAGCCCTGTGCTGGGGTCTAAATTGGCCAGGTGGGTGCAGAAAGCTCAGCCCTGTTCTCAGGTCTGAAAGGGGCCAGGTGGGTGCTGAAGGCCCTGCCCTTGGTTCTGGTATCTAAAATGGCCAGGTGGGTGCTGAAAGCTCAGCCCAGCCCTCTTCTGGGGTCTGAAAGGGACAGGTGGGTGCTGGAATCTCAGCTCTGTTCTGGGGTGTGAAAGGGACACTAGATGGGTGCTGAAGGCCCAGCCCTGCCCTTGGCTCTGGGCTCTGAAAGGGACACCAGGTAGGTGCTGAAAGCTCAACCCAGCCCTGTGCTGGGGTCTAAATTGGCCAGGTGGGTGCAGAAAGCTCAGCCCTGTTCTCAGGTCTGAAAGGGGCCAGGTGGGTGCTGAAGGCCCTGCCCTTGGTTCTGGTATCTAAAATGGCCAGGTGGGTGCTGAAAGCTCAGCCCAGCCCTCTTCTGGGGTCTGAAAGGGACAGGTGGGTGCTGGAATCTCAGCTCTGTTCTGGGGTGTGAAAGGGACACTAGATGGGTGCTGAAGGCCCAGCCCTTGATTCTGGGGTCTGCAAAGGGCCAGGTGGATGCTGGAAGCACCTGCCTCGGTTCTGGGGTGTGAAAGGGACACCAGGTGGGTGCTGAAGGCCCCTGCCTTGGTTCTGGGGCCTGTTCTGGGCCAGGTGGGTGCTGGAAGCCCAGCCCAGCCCTGTTCTGGGCCACATGGGTGCTGGAAGCCCCTGCCCTTGGCTCTGGAGGTGCCACGGGGACCCACAGCGGCTCCAGAAGGTGCTGAGCTTCCCCAGGCTGGACAGAAACCCTCAGCTCCAGAATGCTGATGCAGATTCACGCTCTGGGGGAGTGAAGGAACATTTGGAGCCCGTGTGGCTGCCGTGCTCCGCTGCACGCCCTGCCCAGCACTCGGGGCAGGCTGGGAACCAGTGCCTGCCCAGCACTCGGGGCACTGGGGTCCTGGTGCTCCAGGACCCACCCTCAGCGCCCTGGGGAAGGGTTTCAGTCCCACAAAGCTCCCTGGAGGTGCTGCCAGGCCATCTGTGTCTGTCACACAGGGAGCAGTGGAAGCACGGCTTCCAACAGGAGCGGGGATCAGGGAAGGAATAGAAAAGGGTTTGGTTCAAAGTGCTCTGATACCTGCTGAAGTTTTTTTGCAGTGACATCAGAGTCGCTCCCAGCGCCTGGGAACTCCCCCTTTGTGAAGCTGCCACCTTGTCTGTCATTAAGCTCTGCTTAATGAAATTGTGTCTCACTAAAAATTCCGAGAAGGAAAAGACTGAAACTGGTTGAGCCAGAGATTTTTTTACTCTTAGTCCCAATAGAGCCATTTCACTCTGCCTCTAACCAGGGTTAAAATAATGAATAGAAATAACCCCACGTGAGGCATTTTGGTGCATTCCCAGCAGCGAGTGCTGGTTTCAGCACTCTCTCAGTCAGGCCACGTCCATGAACTCTTCCCCAGGAACAAACTCCAGCTTTTATCTCCTCGTCTCCTTAGGTCAGCCTGAGCCCTGACCCTGCGAGGTGCCCGAGCTCCTTCCCAGGAGCAGGAGCTCAGCTCTGCCCTGATGCTGGCACCGGGAGGGGAAGGACCCCGGGGTCAGAGGGAGAACAAACACACCGAGAGGGGAAATCAGGAGTGACAGATGAGAGCAGCGCTGCCCAGAAAGCACAGCCAGGGGCTGGGGCTGCCAGAACTCTGCTCAAACCAAGCAGGACTCGGTGCTCGGTCCTGAGCTGTCCCCTGACCCTGCCGTGAGGTCCTGTGCGCTGTCACAGGGCACACAGCAGCTCTCTCCTGTGCTTGGCACCTGGTCTGAGAGTGACACACTCTAGAAAAGTGTATTTTCCCTGCTCAGGGGCTGGGCTGGCAGGATCAGCTTTGCCAGACCCTTCTAAATTGATGAGGTTGTGCTTTTTTTTTCCCCTCCCCCAAAGCTCAACATGGTTTTTATTTAAAATAGCTTTATTCCTGCTGAGAATGTCCCTAATCAGAACCAGCACCTAGCAGCCTCAAAATAAAGGAAATAAAATTAAAGGCTGCAATTGCTTTGGTTTTACAAGCCCGAGGCCTGGTGAGCTCTGCTCCAGGGGAGGGGCCCGAGGGGCTCGGGTTTGTTGGTTTTGCTGGCATTACCCTGATCAAAGCAGCTCATTGTTAAGTGAGCACAAAAGTGGATTTAGAAAGTTAACACATTAAAATAGGTGTGATTGACACCAGAGGCAGCGCTGGGGGGGAGCGCAGGGAACAGGGGCGGGATGAGGCAGGGCTGGGGGGGCTGCCAGGGCTGGAACGGGGCACCGGGACACTGAGGGTCACACCTGAGCACTGAGAGTGACACCGGGACACTGAGGGTGACACCTGGGCACTGAGGGTCACACTGGGACACTGAGGGTGACACCTGGGCACTGAGGGATGACACCGGGACACTGAGGGTCACACCAGGGCACTGAGGGTGACACCTGGGCACTGAGAGTGACACCTGGGCACTGAGAGTCACACTGGGACACTGAGGGTGACACCTGGGCACTGAG
>VXBU01010838.1:142218-173147 GCA_013400315.1 Bombycilla garrulus | reverse complement strand
CCTGAGGGTCACCCCGGGACACTGAGGGTCACACCGGGACACTGAGGGTCACACTGGGACACTGAGGATCACACCTGGGCACTGAGGGTCACACTGGGACACTGAGGGTCACACCTGGCCTGCTGCTGGGGCTGGAGGGGCTGCCAGGCCGGGGATGTCACCCTGAGGTGTCCCCAGGTGCGGGGTCACAGCCCACAGCTCTGCCACCCCCGGAGCAGCTGCTGGGAGCGGGGAAGCTGCACTGGACTTCCTGGGCCACTCTGAGCCTGGCCTGTCCCTCTGCCATCGACTTTGGTGGCAGCAGCCAAGCCTGGCGTGGCTGAAGCTGTCACCAGGGCACTCTGCAGAGGTCACAGCCCGGATGATTGATGCCTGCGGGAGCCAGTGCCGTGTTTGGAGTAACCTGAATCCTTCCAGGACCGGGTCAGACCCTGGGCAGTGCTCAGGCTCCCCCCGGTTCCCCGTCCCACAGCCCCACCAGAGAGGATTGGATTTCAAATGCGCTCTGTGTGCCGTCCTTGGGAGACAAAATACAAATCAGGGACACGCCGGGAGCGGGCGTCGGAAGCAGGGCACGGGCAAGGCAGGGAGCTCCTCTGATCAAAGGGACCCCTGGACACCTGGCTGAGGCACAGCCCTCGGGAGGGAGGCTGGAAAGAGCAATTTTCACAGATCTCAGCACCAGGAAATGGGCATTTCATCACGAGTTGAGTCATGGAAAGGAGGATTCGGACAGGCTGCTGCTGCTGCTGCTGCACAGACAAATGTAATTTATTACCCTGAGGCCTGGGGAGGCCTGGGGAACTCAGGAGGAACATGCAGCATTAAGGAGCACGGCCCCCCGAGGAGGCTTTTTGGAGAGTGACTAATTGAGATGGGATCTTGGGATATTCTCCTGTGCCTGAGCACATCCAGTGCTTTCCCACAGCCCTGGGGCAGCACAAACCAACCCTCCAGCTCCAGCAGGAGCTGCACGGAGGTGCCAGGGACTGTCCTGCCCAGGGAGGTGCCAGGGACCATCCTGCCCAGGAGGAGCTCCAGGCCATGCCCCTGTCGGGGTGAGGACAGGACCTGCAGAGGTGGCTCTGCTGCTTCCAGCCCTGGGTGCAGCTGGTACCCGGGGAATGGTCGGGATTGTTTCTCTGACCCAAGGCTGGGATGGAACAGGGCCTACTGTGCCTCAGCTCCTGTCTGGGAGTGTTTTCCTGGGAATTGTGCCGGTTCTCAGCTGTCCCTGTTCCACCTGGGAGTGTTTTCCTGGGAATTGTGCCCATTCCCAGCTGACCCTTTTCCGTCTGGGTGTGTTTTAGGGGATCAGGGAGGGAGGCTGTGCCGAGGGAAGGCTGTGACCCTTCAGGAGAGATTTCCCACACCAGGCCAGCGCTGGAGCTGAGCCTCCTGTGCCTGTTCTGCGGGACACCTGGGGGCTCATCACTATTTCTGAGATGTATGAAGAGTTTTCAGGTGAGCTGGGGCCTTTTGCAGCCGTGCAGGAAGGTACTGGGTGTTTTTCATGCGTCTGGTGATTAACTGTTGGTATTCAACGCTGAACCCACCCTCCCCATATGTGCGAGCGCGTGTGCGAGTGTAGCAAGGCCAGGCAAATGACTAATGCAGACCTGAGCAGAGACAGCAGAGCATATTGTAAAGATCAACCCTATTTCAGCTTCTGCTCGCATCGGAAATGCCAGAGATTGTTTCATAGTCTTCTGCAATGTTCATTATAAAAGTCCCCAGATGGCAGATGGCTATTAGCTCACTGTGACCTATATAAATGTCAAACGTAAAGCTATTGCCCCAGTGAAAATCTCAAAATAAATAACAACAGGAGGGATGCTGTTCCGCTGCCACCAGGATTTATGGATTATGAATTCGTGCTAATTCATCCCGAAGCCAGCGAAAGAACGGATCTTGTCCTTTCGGAGGAATTCACTGAACACCTGCTGGCAGATGAAGTTGGGTCCCCTGTGCCTGCTCCTTCCCCGTCCCCTCTGCAGTCACACGCTGCTCCTGGGCAGAGCCGGGGCTGGGATCCATCACCGAGTGACAGTGCCCGTGTCACTCACTGCCGACAGCGGGGACCTGCTTGTGTGTGCCAGAACCGTGTAACAGCAACTGAAACTGCAGCTCCAAAGGGTTTTCCTTGCCCTCATTGATGGCCGTGGCACCTGTCAGCCAGGAGCAGCGTGGTTTCAGGATTTTAGGGATTGGCTGTGTGGTTGTGGTGCTGAGAGCCCAGCCCCAGCTCCACGGTCTGTGTGCAGGACAAGGGAGAGGGAAAGGGGCAGGGGAAGGGGAAGAGGGGCTTTGTTTACTCAGTTACTCCGTTATTGTGTTCTCATAAACAACTAGAAGATGAATGTCCTGGAGTGACTTTGTGATGTTTGTATCCCCAAATCCTGTGACTGTTTGTGCTGGATGCTGAGTTCTGTGTCTTTAAGACGGGCTCTGAGAGTAAAGGGGAGAAAAAGAAACGTGAAGTTTTATTATCAGAAAACTGCACTGACTCCCTGCATTCTTCAGCAGGACAGTGCTTCTGCAGTCAGCCAGAGAGCTCTTTCTTTTGCTTTTTAATTAGTTAGCTAGCTGAGGCAGAGAAATTCCCTGCACTGTGGTTTTGTTCTTTCCTTGGAACTGTTTTAAACCTGCCCTGGACTGAAAACCCAGCAGAGCACCGGGAGTTCCCACCTGTGGCCACCGGGGCTTGGCCTGACTCACAGCATTTTCCAGCTCTGGAGGGACTGAGCCACCCATGAGAGGGACTTTTCTGAATTTGTCATCTCCTCAGAGCAGCGAGAGGTTTTGTTGTTTAGTATTGCTCATTTTTGTGCTGGGGAGTGCTTTTGCTGTTGAATAAAACAGGTTTTTTTCCCATTTCTCTCTAAGGGAATTTTTTCCTGGACCTGTTGGGGGTAGAGGCTGCTTGAATTGGCTTTTTTGGAGAAACCACTTGGAGGCTGTGTCCCAAAATTTGCCCAAACCAGGACAATTAATAACACACCAGCAATAACATCCCAACCATGCAACTGTGATTTCTGTAGCCAAATGTGGCCTGTCCTGCTCGCTGTGCTGTGGAGCCTCAGGTGACAGCAAGGACACAGCGAGGAGCACACACAGAACACACAGAACAGGCTGTTCTAAAATATAGATAATATTTAAACAGTGGCATCAGAAAGAGTCGCTTTTTTTCCGCCTCAAAACGATTTTCACAAAACAAGTTGTTGTTGCTGCTGTCAAAATTCTTTGAGTTTTCACCAACACAAATTATGTTTTTGTTTTTTTTAATATATTGCTTGGTGAAAAACATAAATGAGCAGGTTTTAGAAATATTTCATCTTCATAAAAGGCATTTTTGGTAAACAAATGCAAGTGAATATTTTATTAATGTTTTTGATAAAGGTATGAACATGTAGTGATGTCATGCAGGGAATGAATCAGCTTATTAAAAAATTAAGAGAGAAGTAGGAATGTGGGTCATTTCTACCCACACAGGAACAACTTCAACCATATTTTTCTCACAAATACAAGATCTCATTTTTGAACTGTTGCAATAATAAACATTCCCAAGGAGCATAAACTTCCCTTTCTTTCCCAGTTTATGTCAACTGAAAGCTCACAGGCCTCTAAATCTGGGAATCTCCCTTTCCTGCTGCTTTCACCCTCCTATTCCACAGGATCAGGTTACCTGTGGGTATAAAATGAGATTGCACCTCCTAAATCCTTGAAAATCTCTTTATTTGCACTGATAACCCAGCCTAGCACCGAAAACAGCTCAAAAAAGGCAGAATTAGAGGGTGAATTTAGATGAAATATAGGGAAGAAATCCTTTACCATGAGGGTGGCAAGGCCCTGGCACAGGTTTCCCAGAGGAGCTCTGGATTCCTCGTGCCTGGGAGGGTTCAAGGCCCGGCTGGGGCCACCTGTTCCTGTGGAAGGTCCTTAAGGTTCCTTCCAACCCAAACCAGCCCATGATTTTGCAGTTCTGGCATTCCCCAGATGCAGTTTTTGTGGCAGGCCGAGGCTGGGCTGTGAGGGGCAGGCAGTGAGGAAACACCCGGGTCCCGTTCCCCTCAGATCCATCCCACCTTTCCCTGCGTTTGGATCAACAGGCTGCTGAAATTGCACTTGAGAATTAATTTCCCCCCAGCTCTGCCCCCAGCTGACAGGTGACAGATTGCTGCCGTGCTCAGGACTTTATTGGCTGTGCCCTAATGGGAAATGGAGGTCCTGGAACTGCAGCTCTTGGGTTTTCTGTGCCTTTTCCCGGCCTGCAACTCCTCCAGGCCATGGCCTCTGGGCAGAGCTGGGCAACGAGGGCGCCACAAACCCAGAACCAGGTAACTGGGCCCAAGGAGGGACGAGGATCCTCGCTGTGTCTCCACAGGAACCTTGGCACTGAGGTTTGGTTGCCCTGGCCAGCGTGACACAGCTTCCCTGCACCGTGCCAGCAGGAACTGCAGGGACAGGACAAGGGGGAACGGCTTCACACGGACAGACAGAGGGTTCACACGGGAAATTGGGAAGGAATTCCTCCCTGTGAGGGGGTGAGGCCCTGGCACAGGGTGCCCGGAGCAGCTGTGGCTGTCCCTGGATTCCTGGCAGTGTCCCAGGCCAGGGCTGGAGCAACCTGGGATAAGGGAAGGTGTCCCTGCCCTGTCCCTGCCCTGTCCCTGCTTTAAGGTCCTTCCAACCCAAACCATCCCATGATTCTCTGATTCTGTGCTGAAAGGATGGACAGAGAGATTCTCTTCAATCCTATTCTTACGCCGCACTGAATTTTTCTCCCTTTTTTTTTCCTGAAATGAAGGAGAGGGGCACTGAGAACAAACTCTTCATCCTGTGCCCGTTCTGCCCACAGCAGCTGCTCTGCTGCCCCGAGGGCACTGCTGGCACTGCTGGGACTCCAGAGGCTGCCAAGGGGATGCAGGGCTGGGGGAGCGATGGCACAGCCAGGCCTGTTCATGCCAGGCCTGCAGAGAAAGGGAAAGACAGCTTGGCTGGAAGCAGATCTTTTCTCAGAGGCCCAGCTCCAGCTGCCCACGGCAGCCAAGGAAACGTGTGTGAGATGCTGGTATTTGAGGAATTGCTGTGGAAAGGACGAGGGGCTGGAGCAGCGGCATTGCCTGTGCTGCAGTCCAGCAGGGCTGGGGTTAACGTGACCCAGAAGCAGGAACAAAGGAGGCTTTCCTTTCCCCTGCTTTGGCAGGCCTGCTCCTGCCTTCCCGAGCATTTGCATGGCCATAAATCCCGAGCTCTGGAGGATATTCCCAGCCAAAGCCTACATGTGCAGGATACCGTAATGTAAACTGCACATGTTGTGAGAAGTTGTTAAATGGAACCAGCAGATGAGAACGTGCCCAGCACTGCTGCGAACATCCCTGCGCTTCCTCCAGCACAGCGAGCACAGGACCTCTGCCCCACCGGCCCTGCCCTTCTCACAGGCTGCACATTCAAGCAGAGAGGAGTTTTTGGCTGCCAGAGCTGCCCCGTGGCAGAGCAGAGCTGGTTCCGAGGAGCTCGGGCACGTTCAGGCACAAGCAAGGCTCGCTCCCGGCTCAGTTTCCATCTCCACACTCTGCCTCGCAGACAGTGAGACTTGTGAAAAAGTCTGGCACAACCCACTGCATCTGCCACCTTCCCCAGTCTCTTTCCCACTGCTTTTCCATTGCAGATAGCTGTCCCCCTTCCCTGTGTGCATCTGAGGACCAGGGGAGCTGCAGGGTTCCCTCCTCGAGGGAGGACGTGCCGCTGGTGAAGCCTCGTGGTGGGCACAGCAAAGCTGCCTGGGGAACTCTCCTCCCCAGCTTCAAGGGGACACAAAAGTGGCACCTGTCCCTGCCAAAGCACTTGGGGGTGGGTTTGTATCAGGAAAAGGATCTGGAGGCTTCTCCTGCAGTGAAATCCCGGTGGAGACCGTTCTGGGGTAAAAGCTGAAGGAAGAGAAAACTATTTCAGCCAACACCTTTGGTGCTCGTGGGATGCAGTGAAGCAGCACCTCTGGCAGGAACATCCAGGGGCTTCAGAGAACAGTTTTCCTGGTGAGGAGGGGGTTAATTAAGAGGGCTTTTTCTATTAAGCCTTGAAGATTTTCCCTCCAGAGCAGGTGTTAAACAGCCCGAGGGGTTGTAAGCTCTGTCCTGGAACCAAATTCTTACCTGATGAAGTCTGGAGGGAAGAACTCTTGGAAATGCAGCACAATTTAGATCCTGTTCTTTCCCTAGGGAAGTTGGGTGCCCATTTCTGAGACAACGAGCAGCAGGGCTCCAATGGGGTGAGAAATCCTCCTGCTTCCTTTGCTCCTGCTGGAGTGGGCCCTTTTCATTCCACACTGGCAGTTCCCTGTGATTGAAATTTGAAAGCATGTAGCTGTTAATCTGGGAGTGATTAAAGAGCCTCATTTCTTGGAAGAGTCAGTACTCATCATCTGCCGTGCTGAATGAGCCTCTAACATCCCCTGATCCCATTATATTGTGATTAATTGTGCCAGTTTAAGTCAATAATTCATTTGTTAAAAATAGGCCTGCAAAGTATCATTTGTCTCAGGGGAGATATCAGAATAAAAAAAAAAATTCATTTGATACTTCTCATTAAATTAGTGTTGGGAGTTCTATTGAAGGGTTCTGTTCATGAAACATTTATTGCAGGCTTATTTGATAAGAAGTTGTATTTGTCTAGAATTATGCCTGCTAACAGATGTAAGGGCCTGCATTTCTCCATTGTTAATGAAAGGATCAGAGCCTGAACAAATGCGTGACTGGGGAGAGGGGTCTGTGGTGACAGTAACAGAGATGTGGGGATGTGCGTTCTACGAAACAGGCAGAAAAATCCTTCACTCTCAGCGTGGGGACCCCTCTCCCCACTCAGCTCAGGCTGGCAGGGCAGCAACGGGAGGTGCAGTGCCTGGGGAGGTGGATGTGCCCCCACGGCGGGAATGGTTCTAAATGCTGCACTCACACCCATCGGGCAACTGGAAACGTTCCAGCTGGGAACGGCTCTGAAAGGAACGGACTGGGAGCAGGGCTGGGGGTAACGGCCACGAGTGACAGAAACACTGACTGCAGGTCCTCACCCTGCACTCGGCGGGGCTGGGAGCACGGAATGGTCCTGGGGGCACGGAGGGATGGATGGAGGAATGGGGGATGGATGATGGATGGATGGATGATGGATGGATGGATGGATGGATGGATGGATGATGGATGGATGGATGGATGGATGGATGGATGGATGATGGATGGATGATGGATGATGGATGGATGGATGATGGATGATGGATGATGGATGGATGGATGGATCCATGGATGGATGGATGGATGGGTGGATGGATGGATGGATGGATGGATGGATCCATGGATGGATGGATGGATGGATGGATGGATGGATGGATGGATGGATGGATGGATGCATGGATGGATGGATGGATGGATGGATGGATCCATGGATGGATCCATGGATGGATGATGGATGGACAGACGGATGATGGGAGCTCACCAAAGCTGCACAACCTCCCCGTTCAGGGGCTGTCTGGTGGCTGATGTGTGTGCAGGCTCTACTGGGTCCCCAGGGTCACGCCAGACCAGGTCACCAGGGCTGACCCTCACTGATGGACGTGCAGTGACCACGGGGCCGGAGCCAAAGGGCTCCTGGGGTTCCTCTGGAGCTCCCGGGCTCCTCTGGAGCTCAGCCACGGCCTGGATGGGGCCAGGCAGAGCAGAGCCTGTTTGGTTTCGGATGAGACACAGGTGATCAGCACTGTACCTGCGCAGAGGGGGTTCAGACCCTTTCCCTGGTGCCACAGGAACACCTGCACTGGGCCTGGAGTTTGTTCCAAGCAGTGAAGTGAAGGATGGGGAGAATGTGCTGGGAAGGAGGCACTGGAGGGGACGAGGAAACACTGTAGCACTGAAGGAAATGTGCCTGTCAAACCAGGCTGGGTGTGGAAACCCCACCGAGTCCCATGCCAGGCTCTGTTCCAGAATTTACACCAAACAAAAATCTCCCCAGACCGCAAGGCTCTCTTCAAAGCCAGGCTCTGTGTGTTTCTTGGTGTCTTTGAGATATTTTATAGCTCTTGCATCGCATTACCTGGTGATGTGCCCGTGGGCCTGGACAATCCCCGCATTGTCTGTGCGCCCCGTGTTTGACAGCGAGCTCTGTGAATGTGCTGCGCTGGGCCAAAAATGTGTCAGTGCTGCGAGGGGCAGAGCCTTTGATGTGGGAGTGACAGGGCTCATGTGTCTGCGGGCTGGGAGAGCAGAGCTGCAGCAGCAGGGCCAGGGGAGCTCAGGCCAGCAGCTGTGGGGGCAGCTCTGCCCTCTGCCAGCTCAGGATCACTGCTCTGCTCCCTTTTTAACACGGCTGTGGCTCTGCAACCTTTTAATGCACTCGTGCTCCTCCCGACAGTTCCCGTGGAGGCACGGGATGGATTTTGTTTATGCTGAGCAGGGCTCAGCTCAATTAAGTCGATGAAGCCAAATCAAGGGCAATTTCTGCTCGATGGAGCTGTGAGTTGGTCTCTCTGTAAAACCAGTGCAGGTTGTTTCTCTCGCTGACAGATGGCTCGAGGAAGGTAGGGGTGCCTTGTCATTTTCTCACACTTTGGCAACATTTTGTGCAGCTTCTCCTGTCAATAAAATCTCATTTGAATTGACCTGAATTGACAGATAACTATTGACTTGAACAAGAGATGGATCCAGTCAATAAGCTCTCATGCCTCAGGGCATAAGCCAGTCACTAACTCAGGGAAGGTTAGAAGGAAATATCCCTGATGTGTTGATTATTCCATAAACTTGTCCACTAGGAGGATTTATGGACATTTGGTTGCTCACAAATACAACATACAGGACTGTAGGGACCATTAACCTGTTCTAGCCCAGCAGTTCTGAGGTTCTGCAACTCTGAGTGTCTTTATAAGAACTGTAGAAGAAAAATTGAGTATTGGTGGTGTTTAAAAGCTTGGAAAGAAGAATTTTGTTGTTGAATCTTAATCTAAATAACAGAACCTCAGACTCTTTCCCTGTTTCCCCTGTAATTGTCCCACTCAGAGCTTTTGGTACCTGAATATAAAATAAGAGCTGAGTTTTGGGCCTCATCCTCGTGCTTTGGAGCAGCCGAGGTTAGGAGGAGGGAACTCCTCGGTTCCAACAGGTGGTGGGAGCTGTGGTCCCGCCCGTGTGCTGCCCTTGCTCTGCAGAGGGTTTTTGGTGATGTCTGAGTGCTGCCCTGGCCCTTCAGGCCTGGAGAACAGCGTGGGAGGGGAGTTCCAGCAGGGAGAGCAGGGCTGAGCTGGGAGTTTGTCACCAAAGGGATGCTGAAAACCTCCCCAGCACCTCGAGCACAGCCCCCAGGGCTTTGGGCTGCCTGCAGAGCCCCGGGAGGCTCTGAGAGCCTCAGAGTGAACCCCTGGGAGGGGAGAGCCAGGTGAATCCCTGGAGATACAGGTGAAATCATGGAAGGGAAGATCCAGGTGAAACCATGGGAGGGGAGATCCAGGTGAAACCATGGGAGGGAGATTCAGGTGAAACCATGGAAGGGAAGGTCCAGGTGAAACCATGGGAGGGGATATCCAGGTGAACCTTGGGAGGGGAGATCCAGGTGAAACCATGGGAGGGGAGATCCAGGTGAACCTCAGGGAGGGGAGATCCAGGTGAAACCATAGAAGGAGGGCTCAGGGAGAACCCCTGGAACTCTCTGGAAACCCCTCAGCCCCTTCTGTGTGCTTCAGGGGGAGCTGGCTCTGATGGCATTGGTGTCCCCTGGGTGTGAGGCGTGGGGAGAACCCACCCGGTCCCCAGAGCCACCCCCGGGGACAGAACCCGCCCGGTCCCCAGAGCCACCCCCAGGGACAGAATCCACCGGGTCCCCAGAGCCATCCCCGGGGACAGAACCCACNCAACATACAGGACTGTAGGGACCATTAACCTGTTCTAGCCCAGCAGTTCTGAGGTTCTGCAACTCTGAGTGTCTTTATAAGAACTGTAGAAGAAAAATTGAGTATTGGTGGTGTTTAAAAGCTTGGAAAGAAGAATTTTGTTGTTGAATCTTAATCTAAATAACAGAACCTCAGACTCTTTCCCTGTTTCCCCTGTAATTGTCCCACTCAGAGCTTTTGGTACCTGAATATAAAATAAGAGCTGAGTTTTGGGCCTCATCCTCGTGCTTTGGAGCAGCCGAGGTTAGGAGGAGGGAACTCCTCGGTTCCAACAGGTGGTGGGAGCTGTGGTCCCGCCCGTGTGCTGCCCTTGCTCTGCAGAGGGTTTTTGGTGATGTCTGAGTGCTGCCCTGGCCCTTCAGGCCTGGAGAACAGCGTGGGAGGGGAGTTCCAGCAGGGAGAGCAGGGCTGAGCTGGGAGGTTGTCACCAAAGGGATGCTGAAAACATCCCCAGCACCTCGAGCACAGCCCCCAGGGCTTTGGGCTGCCTGCAGAGCCCCGGGAGGCTCTGAGAGCCTCAGAGTAAACCCCTGGGAGGGGAGAGCCAGGTGAATCCCTGGAGATCCAGGTGAAATCATGGAAGGGAGATCCAGGTGAAACCGTGGGAGGGAGATCCAGGTGAACCCCGGGGAGGGGAAGGTCCAGGTGAAACCGTGGGAGGGGATATCCAGGTGAACCTTGGGGAGGGGAGATCCAGGTGAACCTTGGGGAGGGGAGATCCAGGTGAAACCATGGAAGGGAAGATCCAGGTGAAACCATGGGAGGGGAGATCCAGGTGAAACCATAGAAGGAGGGCTCAGGGAGAACCCCTGGAACTCTCTGGGAACCCCTCAGCCCCTTCTGTGTGCTTCAGGGGGAGCTGGCTCTGATGGCATTGGTGTCCCCTGGGTGTGAGGCGTGGGGAGAACCCACCCGGTCCCCAGAGCCATCCCCGGGGACAGAACCCACCTGGACCCCAGAGCCATCCACGGAGACAGAACCCACCCGGTCCCCAGAGCCATCCCCGGGGACAGAACCCGCCCGGACCCCAGAGCCACCCCCCGCGACAGCTCCTGCGGGGGAAGGCGTGGCTGGGCTGGCGCTGCGGGCCAGGAGCTGTCCCCGCTGTCCCTTTAAGCCATCGCTGTCCCCACGTTCCCAGCACGGGAGGCTGCCTGTCAGCAGGGAGCAGAAAACAGATTGTGACACAGGGCAGTGATTTTTTTTAACAATTCTATTATGAAAGACAGAGTGCTCCCATTTCCTTTGCAGCTTTTATCAGGACTTAAATTGCTGCCAAGGGAGAAGGGGGGTGAGGGGAACCTCACTGCTTTTATTTTATTTTTAATTTTTTTAAGAAAGGATTTTGCTTAGTTACTAAATTCCTGCCTAAGTCTCCTCCGAGCAGAGATCCAACAGTATCCCTATTAAATTATATAGAGCGAGTCCAGTCCTTGGCTGTCAGCGGGACCCATCAGTCCTAATTTATCGCCCCAGGAAACACAGTACAATTATGGTAATAAATAATAATAGGATTCAGTACATGACAACATGAATGATGGAGCCTCTCAGAACTCATTTACATTGCTTTGTGTTGCAATCACCCTGCTTCTAATGTAATGCCAAGCAAATGAGCCTTTTTGAATATTGTGCAATCTATTGCAAGTCAACTGGCACAAAACTCACTCAATAAATCATGTTCAAACACATGCCTCTAATGACAGGTAAATCAACAATGAAGTAATTGCATTTAATGTATTGAAATACTGGACAAAAACAGTGACCTCAAAGTGACTTTTGGGAGAAGGTTTGATAGAGTTGCAGCGGCAGAGGGGTGGATTTTATCCTTTGCTCCTGGCTGGGATGCTCACGTGAGGATGGACGATGCTGCTCCCTGTCCCAGCCTGGCGGGAGCAGCCTCAGAGGGGCCGGGCTGGGCTCAGGGATGGCTCCAGGGATCGATTCCCTGCATCAGCAGTGCCAGGGGCTCTCTGTGCCTGCAGCAGAGGCAGCTCCACACCGCGGGTTCTGCCCTGTTGCTTCCAATTGCCTCGGTTCGCTTTCCCAAATTTCCGTGTCCCATTGATTTCAACAGAAAAGGGAACAGACGTGAAGCTGCTGTGGCACCTCCCCTCAGCCCCTCACGTGGCTCCATGTGTGCTGGGCTGGGTTTTTGTTGGGCTTTGGGGTTGTTTTTTCCTACAAAAAATCAGGTAGAGGGTAGAGAGAAGTGGCCTCAGCAAAGCAGCTCCTGGCTTGTTGCTGCCCCATAAAACCATGATATGAGCAGAGGAAACTTTTAAGATTCTGTTTAAAGGCTGATGAAGAAACAACTTTGCAGATTTTGGCTCTGAGTTTATTCCCTTACCCTTCCCTTGCAAGGGAATTTGGCAAGTGTCAAAGGTCTCCTTGGATTCTTCAGGCAATGGAAAGGTTTTACATATCCCCAGGCTTGACTGTCTCTGCTGATAGCTCCCATATGATAGAAACTGATTAGCAAAGCGTCTAGAGCCGGGACAAAAGAACTATTAACTACGAAAAAAGAAAACAACGAGAAATTTCTGTAATTTCAGAAAATTGTTACCAGTTGTACCTGCCATCCCATTTGTTCCGTGGCAGTAGGAATGTCAGGATACAATCACTCAGCTTCCCCGGACACCAGGACTCCGGGACCTCACTTATAAACACTTCCACATCCATGCTGTGGTGCTTGTGCAGGGCTTTGTTTTGTTTCCATCGCTGCTGGGATGGATTCCTGTCATCCCTGATGGCGTGGCAGGTATTTGGCAACTCCTCCTGCCACAGCTCATTGCCCGGAGGTGAAACCTTCCCACCCTGCAGACTAAACCCAGGGCTGGGCTGGGGGTTTGGTTTGGTTTGCGTTCTTCTGGGAATCTCACATAAAGCTCTGCTCTAAACTGTCATTATTTTTTAAACTTTTTAAGGTTTTGTTGCTGGCTTTTGGGGCCAGCACTGAAAAAGCCGGAGCTCTCGGGATGTGGTGGCGGGAATCGCAGCCTGGATAAAGCTGAGCCTGGCTGGGCCCAGGGGTGGCTTTGAGCCCAGGATTTGGCTGGGGCGTGGTAAAAGCCAGACTTTCTGCAAGGGAGCACGGCTGTGCTGCCACACATGTGGGACAGGCATGTGACACGCATGTGACACCCATGTGACAGGCATATGACATGTGTGTGACACCCATTCCACATGCACACCGCTGCCCTCTCCCCTTCCCGATCCCATCCCCCTGGATCCTGTTAGCAGCACATCCCTGTGCACTCCCCTCCCCAATCCCATCCCAGTGGATCCCCAATCCCCTGGATCCCATTAGCAGCAAGAGGAGTGCTTGCTTCCCTCCCCAATCCCATCCCAGTGGATCCCTGATCCCCTGGATCCCCAGTCCCCTGGATCCCATTAGCAGCACACCCCTGCCCGCTCCCTGCCCAGTTCCCATCCTGGTAGAGCCCCGATCCCATCCCAGTGGATCCCCAATCCCCTGGATCCCATTAGCAGCAAGAGGAGTGCTTGCTTCCCTCCCCAATCCCATCCCAGTGGATCCCTGATCCCCTGGATCCCCAGTNACGCATGTGACACCCATGTGACAGGCATATGACATGTGTGTGACACCCATTCCACATGCACACCGCTGCCCTCTCCCCTTCCCGATCCCATCCCCCTGGATCCTGTTAGCAGCACATCCCTGTGCACTCCCCTCCCCAATCCCATCCCAGTGGATCCCCAATCCCCTGGATCCCATTAGCAGCAAGAGGAGTGCTTGCTTCCCTCCCCAATCCCATCCCAGTGGATCCCTGATCCCCTGGATCCCCAGTCCCCTGGATCCCATTAGCAGCACACCCCTGCCCGCTCCCTGCCCAGTTCCCATCCTGGTAGAGCCCCGATCCCATCCCAGTGGATCCCCAATCCCCCTGGATCCCGTTAGCAGCAGGAGGAGTGCTCATTTCCCTCCCCAGTCCCATCCCAGTGGATCCCTGATCCCCTGGATCCCGTTAGCAGCACACCTGGGCCCACTCCCTTCCCTGATCCCATCCCGTGGATCCCCGATCCCATCCCCCTGGATCCTGTTAGCAGCAGGAGGAGTGCTCATTTCCCTCCCCAATCCCATCCCAGTGGATTCCCATCCTGGTGGATCCCATTAGCAGCACACCCGGGCCCACTCACTTCCCTGATCCCATCCCATGGATCCCCAATCCCATCCCCCTGGACCCTGTTAGCAGCACACCCCTGCCCGTTCCCCTCCCCAGTCCCATCCCGGTGGATCCCTGATCCCATTTCCCTGGATCCCCAATCCTCCCGGATCCCGTTAGCAGCCACCCCTCCCCGCTCGGGTCCCGGCTCCCAGGCCTGTGGTCAGCGCTGGCCGTGGGCCTGGCCGGGCAGTGACCGATGGCCGGGGGTCACCGTGCTCCTCCTTTCCCAGCAGGGCTGGAGCAGACCCGGCCCAGCTGGACAGGAACAGGGTCTGGACTGAGAGAAAACGGCCGGGACCATCGGGAACTGCAGAGGCCCCATCAGGGACAAAGGGGAGGAAACGCTGCCCTGGCAGGGCCTGCAGCCACATTTCGGGTTCTGCTCCTCGTTCCCCCTGTCCCCACAGCGAATCCAGGGGAGCTGCTGCATTTAGTGCTCCGGAGACAGGGGAGGGGCAGTCTGTGAGGGAAACAGGGAATAAAATGGATGTTTTTAGGGTCCCTGGGGTGACCACACGTGCACCGAGGTGCTGCAAGCCAGGCCCGGACTCAGATCCTTTCTCTCACCATGTGCACGCCCAGTTCACCTCCAGGGCCTCGTCTGTGCTCAGAAGTTTTGTATTTTTAAAAAACCTCTTGAAGGCTCTGTCAGTGCAGTAAATCAGTGTGAGAACAGAGGTTCGCTCTCAGGCTGGTTTAAGGTGAATTAAGAGATTAGGAGCACCGCCACAGCCTTTGTGCTGGGCCCTAAGTCAGTTGAAGGTTCTCTATTGACATGTCAGATGCATCATCACCTCACTGGGACTCAGCAGTTGCTCTCACATGCACAAACGTGCTGGAACTCGCCCGTTTCTCGCCGAGCTTTAATACAACTTCACCTTTGTTTGCTCTAACGACGGCGTTCAGTGGCTCTGGTGACTCACAGCGAGGGTGTCACCACGCTTGAGTCTTTGCAAGAGATGTGAAATGTTGTTGTTGCCCTACTTTGCAGAATGAGGAGATTCAGTGAAAATGGGAGAAATCAGTCCAATAGCACTCAAGAAACTGGCAATAAAGAAGGGATGTCAGTCATTTGTAGGAACAGAGGGAGATTTTGGATTTAATTCACCTCAAATTTCAGTTGATTCTGCACAAGTGAGTAGTGATTTTTGATTCCCTGCAGACAAGAAAAAATGCTGATTTTGCTGGCTGAGTCAGCTCTGAGAATCTGATTTGGGTATGGCAAGGTTTATTCTTTTGTTATTATAGCAAAATAAATAACAAAAATATGTTCATGAGAGGGGAAGGTGAGATCCTGCCCTGGATTAAAGCGACCTTTCTCTTCTGTCAGTGAGTGATTTCACACCGGGAGAGGCTCCTGTGTGAAGCCAGCTGGGTTGGAGATGGCACGAGGGAGGAAAGGAGAAGGAACCGATGCAGTGAAAGTTTCCAGGACCTTCTGGAGCAGCGCTACAAAGTCTGCTCCTGTGAATCACTGGTTCACACTCAGCCTTCCCCCAGGGCCCTCCCCAGGCTCACGCTGCTGTGTCCATCAGTCCTCATCGCTCTGCTCTGCTCTGCTTCCCTCCAGAGAGGCTTTTGCAGCCCAGCAGAGCTCACCAGAGGAAAGATTTCCTGGTAATCAGTCTGAATTTTCCTCCACTGGTTTTCATCACGTTGCTAATTAGCTCTAAGCCATTGGCCCGTTCCTGCTCAGTGAAATTGGCCTTACAATCCCACTTGAGCACCTCCCAGGGTCTCATTTCCTCAGCAGTTCCCCCTCCCTGTCTCTCATCACTCCCCGTGTCTCTGGACAAGCCATGCCCGAGCGTTTCTGGTGTTATCCAGCCCTGCTTCCTAAAGCCAGCGCCCTCGGAGCGGGGAGGTCACTCTAAGAATTTGCTGGAGCTTCAAAGATCTCGGGTCAAGATCCACAAAACTCCATACTGGGGGAAATTGGGTTGCTAGGATCCCAAGATTGTTTATTATGCTCTCAACTTTAATTAGCTGTAAGTAACATCATGTCAGTGTTCTGCCACAAATGCTAAAGCTGTCAAGGCAATTTTACCGAGTCTGGCAGCTTAAATCAGAAACAAGAAAGTCAACATGTCAATAATGGATCTAGACATGATGGATATATTAAAGGGGAAACCTGAAAGTTCTGGACTTCATTATGTTGCCTTCATCTCTGACAACGTGTGCCAGAGAAATCTGCACCTCGTTGGAAAAACCCCTTGGAGATGCTGTTCCCAATTAGGGGGCACCTCTGCTCACCTCCAGGCAGTGGGGTTGGGCTGGATGTACCTCACAGAGTGAATCAGGGAAAGGGCAGGGGTGGCAAGAACCTGCTCAGGTTCCATTTCCACACACAGATCTGTGCAGGGAAGGTCGGGCCAGGCTGATTTTTCCCATGGATGTTGTGTTTGAAAGCTCCCTTGGAAAGGGATGGGCACTTTGGCCATTGGAAGTGTCTGCATTTTCCTGTAGAAGTTTTTGGGCGTGAGCCGGAGGAGATGATGGACCTGTGGCTGCAGGGGATGTGTGTGGGAGAGGGAAAGTGCAGGAACCAACTTCCTTTCTATTTCATCAGTTAATGGTTGTTTATTTTTTGACATGTCCCATTTTAAGTGTATTTTGGCTCGTGTGTTATACATATGTCTATGAAAATTAAGCAGATTTGCCACGGTCTGACAATGTTAATGCTGCTCTGAAAATATAAACAGATGTTTTAGGAGCTCTCAGGTCGTGGGATCACCGCAGCTGCGTGTGCATGTCAGGGGCTCTCTGTACCTGGTGGGAACGCGTCCATGTGTCCTGAGGTGGGGCTGGCAGCAGACAGTGGCTTATTTGACACTGAATAATGGCTGATTCAATGTTTGTTTTAAAATCTGAAAGTTCTACTGAGCGAAAGAAATTAAGAAATCCAAAGCTTTTAGTGAAGCTGAACTGGCCTCTCTGTTCTGCAAGTTCCGTGTGCACCTGCCAGGTGCGGAGCTGCTGGAGACCCCATTTCTGAAATAACGAGTGCAGCTCCCCCTCGGGCACGGGCACAGAGCTCTGGAGCAGCCAGGGCCGTGTGGCACCTCGGGTGGGGGGACAGGGACAGGCCTGAGCTGGGCCAGAGCAGCAGGGACACTCTGGGGACAGTGACACAGCTCCTGTGCTGCTGCTGCCCACACTCTGCTCATGCTGGGCAGCCTGAGGCCCTCAGGGGGACACGGCCTCACCTTTGTGGGGATGGACAGCGCTTTGTGCTCACATTCCCAATGTTTCAGTGCTGGGGTGTCCCTGGCTCCTCCTGTGCTGCTGCTGGGGGACCCCGGGGCTCCCTGGGCTGCTGCCTTCCGGCCCCTTCCCTCTCAGAGCCTGCCCAGAGCCTCTCCAAGAGCTGCTCCTGAAGTTTAGCAGCGCTCTGAGCCCAGCATGAAATCGAATATTTGGCCCCTTTGCTCAAGCTTTCTTTCTCTTCCACGTTCCCAGATGTTTTTGGTCATTTCCAGGTTGTAATTAATAATAATAAATCAGCGGAGTCCGTCAGGGCTGGCTGTTTCCTGCCACCACTTGGATAGAGAACTCCGTGTTTTTCCAGATTTTCCAACTGTTGGTCAAGGGAAGCTGTCATGAGGGGGCTGTTGGTTAATAACGAACCCCCACCGCATTCCTCCCTGGGAAAGTAACATCTTCACATCTGCTTTTGGGTGGAAACATCTGTCCCATCCAAGGCCTGTCTGTCTTGAGAAGAGACAGGCATTGTGGGAGAGCGCTCCAGCTGGGCCGGGGTTTGCCTCCCTCTCCTCCTCCCGAAATCTCGCTGACATTGACGTGCACCACGCAGCCAGCACCGTCCCAGCCTTTGCCAGGCATTTGTCTCTTCCACAGAACTGTGTGAGCAACCCGGGGGAAATCGTGAAAGATGCAATTAGAAAAAGAAAAGAAAAAAAAAAAAAAAAAGGCTGCTGCTTCTTAAGGATGCAAATATTTGAGGAAGGTGTTAGCAGCAGTGTGAGTGTGCAGGGGTGAAGCAGTCAGAGCTCGGGGAGGCTCAGCCTCCAACCAGGGGTAAAAATGAGCCAGTGCTGTTTGTCACTGAGTTTCTGCTCACAGAGCTGCAGATCTGCAGGGAAGGGAGAGCAGCAGCAGTGGGTAACCCCAGCTCAGCACAGGAATGACTCCCAGACTGTTCCTGAGTTGGGTTTGCACCGTCAGGGAGCACAGGAAATATTTTGCTTTATCTGAGTGGAGAAGCCAAGGGCTGTGTCCTTGCAGCACCCCCAGGCTGTGAGCAAGGGACAGAGCCCGTGTGTCCCTGTCCAGCCGTGCCAGGTCTGGGCTGGTGGAGGAGCTGAACCTCTGGGGAGCCAAAACCTTCCCCGTGGTGCCTCCAGCGAGCTGCCCACTGTGCCCGCTGTGCCAACCCTGCCCTGCTCTCCTGCTGTGGGAGAGGCTCCTGCTGGCCCAGCGGGCTGAGAGAGGTGAGGGGCAGGAGAGCTGGAGAGAGCAAGGGTGCAGCCCTGGCCACGAGCTGCAAGGCCCAGGGAGGCTCCTGCAGCTGGGTGGGGATTTCAGGCTGCAGCAGCACTTCCCTCCTGCTCTCTGTGCTCAGGCAGAACCAGTGAATCCACACTCCCCAGTGCCGACCCTGGATGGGTGTGTGGATGGATGGATGGATGGATGGATGGATGGATGGATGATGGATGATGGATGGATGGATGGATGGATGGATGGATGGATGGATGGATGATGGATGGATGGATGGATGGATGGATGGATGGATGATGGATGGATTCCCACATCCGAGGGGGATCTGTTTTCCTTNTGGATGGATGGATGGATGGATGGATGGATGGATGGATGGATGGATGGATGGATTCCCACATCTGAGGGGGATCTGTTTTCCTGCAGCTGCCTGTCCCTGGATCAGGGCAGGGCATCCCTGGATCAGGGAAGGGAAGAACGTCCCTGGGTCAGGGCAGGGCATCCCTGGATCAAGGTAGGGCATCTTGGATCAGGGCAGAACTTCCCTGGGTCAGAGAAGGGAAGAACGTCCCAGGGTCAGGGCAGGGCATCCCCAGATCAGGGAAAAGCATCCCTGGGTCAGAGAAGGGAAGAACATCCCTGGATCACAGCAGAACATCCCTGGGTCAGAGCAGAACATCCCTGGGTCACAGAAGGGAAGAACATCCCTGCATCAGGCAGAGCATCCCCAGCTCTGGCTCTCCCCAGCTGGGGCTGGACCCCCGAGCTGCTGCTGGCATTTCCTGCAGGAGCAGAAAGTGCTTGCCTCATCACGGGAGCAGCTGGAGACAGAGAGCCTTTCAAAGGCGTGTGACTGACCTCCACCTCGGCTGCCAGGGGCTGGGGATTGCCGACTCAGTGGAATTTTTTTCTTCTTCTCCCTGTCTCTCTCTGCCTCCCGTTCCTTTCCGCAGTGTCCTGACCTTGTGAGGCCTTGGTCTCCCCCCTATCCATCTCCCACCGCTCAGTCTCTCCTGTGAACTCATGCTGGGAGATTAATTGCCACTATCGCCCCTAATCCATCACACTTCCCAAAGATTGTTTTGACATCTAGTTAATTTTTGGCTGATGATTTATCAAATTCTTATTACCGTGCTCTGAAGGGGCTCATTTATTGTGTTGATTCATGGTAATGATAAAGGGGAACCTTTTTGAATTTTAACTACATTCCCTCATGCTCTCCCCAGCACAGCTAAAGAGGAAAAAGGGAAAAATATAGCTGGGGACTTTTAATTCAGAAAGTAAAAAGGGAGGGGAAAAAAAAAAACCCCTCTATCCTCCATTATTTGTTTGAGAGCCAAAAGTCCTAAAAGAGGTTAATATATATTAAGACATATTTTTAGAGTTCTGGTCTGGACTGTGTTTCAAGAGCATCCCCCCAAGGCTCTTTAAAACATTTATTGCCCTGTAATATTACCTAAATGTCTACTACCATTTTATTCAAATAGAAGTTAATGCTAAATGATGTCAGTCATGTACCAGTGGAAATGTAAAACATGTCTCTCTGCCAGTCCATATGGCAATTCCAGCTTTTAAAAGTACACAGAGAATTTTCTGCAACCCTTTATGTCATTCCCCCATCTTTGTTCCCACCTATTTTTAATTTGCTGCGCAGTTTTTAATAAGCCCAGATGGCAAAAGAAACACAGTAAATGGCCATTCTCTCCTTTCCTTCCCAGGCAGCTCGGGGACTTGGAGCCCTGACATGGAGGGGAAGGAACGCAGCAAGGGGTGGACTGGGATTTGTACCCAAAAAAAATCTGGGGAAGGAGTAGAGGGTTTGTGAGGATTTGTACCTGGTTTGGGGAAGGAGCAGGGGGTCTCTGTGGGGATTTGTACCTGGTTTGGGGAAGGAGTAGAGGGTTTGTGAGGATTTGTACCTGGTTTGGGGAAGGAGCAGGGGGAGCACATGGATTTGTACCTGGTTTGGGGAGGGAACAGAGGATCTGTGTGGATTTGTACCTGGTCTGGAGAAGGAGCAGGGGGTCTCTGTTGGGATTTGTACCTGGTCTGGGGAAGGGAGGTGCCCAGAGTGGGTGGTGAGAAGCTTTCCAGGACCTGCAGAGGTCCTGGCAGATCTCGTGTGCTGCTCTGGGGTTCCTGCATTTTGGGGCTGAGGACAGACACAGACAGAGCCACTTGAGAGACCCTCCAAGACCCCAAACCCACTGTTCCCCTCAGCCATCCCCTCCCACATGGGGTTATCCAATGACAAGGAACCAGGCCTGCAACAAGATGGGATGTGGTGCCCATTTGGGGCCAGTCTTACAGGATATCGTGCTTATTTGGGGCTCAATCCCATGGGATATGGTGCTCATTTGGGGCTCAATCCCATGGGATATGGTGCTCATTTGGGGCCAGTTCTATAGGATTTTGGTGCTCATTTGGGGCCATTCCCATGGGATGTGGTGCTCATCTGGGGCCAGTCTTACAGGATATGGTGCCCATTTGGGGTTCAATCCCACAGAGTATTGTGCCCATTTGGGGCTCAATCCCATGGGATGTAGTTCTTATTTGGGGCCAGTCCCACAGGGTATTGTGCCCATTTGGGGCCGGTCCCACGAGCCCCAGCAGCCCAAGCAAGGCTGAGATTTGCCCCCGGGCCCTTTCGGTGCTCTCAGTATCCCCTGTGCACCCAGAGCAGAGCGAGTCCCGCAGGCAGAGCGCAGCGAGCCCGGGGCAGGCACTCACAGGACATTGCTCATTTCCATCACGCCTTCTCCTTATCTTTTCTTTTCCTTCTTCTCTCTCCTTCTCCTCCCCTCTCACCCCCCTTCCCTCCCCTCCCCTCCCCAGGCCCTCTCGCTGNGGCCCTCTCGCTGTCCCTGCCTCGCCGTGAGGTCCCCGCGGGCGAGTGAAGGACGCGGGGAGCGCCGAGGTCGCGCATTAGCGGGGCCGTGCCCGCGCAGCTCCGCGCGCCCGCGGCTCATCCATCACGGCCTCCAGCACTCCATTAGGCCCCGCATGAAATACGCCCCGCTCGGGCAGCGGGGGCCATACATCTCCCGTCTAGACACCTTCCTGTTGTGTGAAGATCAATGCCACACGGTCATGCATCATGTGTCAGCCAGTAGCCCTCACTCTAATAATCGTGTCTATTCTCTAGTCTGCACTATAAATTATGGGCACTGGCAAAGTACTATATTATTCAGCAACCTTGGGCACTAATGGATTATTGGTTTAATGGCTGATAATGTGAGCTCCTTTTTTGGCTGGATCCTACCTTTATTTATTTATCTTTTTTTTTTTCGTGATTATTATTCTGAGTGATGACTGATTTGGATTCTTATCCAGAGGCTTTCACCCTTGCAAAGCAATTATAATAATAAAGCCCTTTGACCGTGGGCCTGCTGTCCTGGCTCTCGCTTAATAGAGAGGCTTCTGCTGAAAGAAAGTCAAAAATCCATCTCTCCCTCCCAGCCCTCCCCTCCCCAGCTTGTTTCAGCCGGGATGGGGCCTCAAGCAGGAGACTCGAAGTGAGGATCCCGGGATGTGAGCCCAGGCTGGGCACTCAGGGAAGTCCCAACCCTCCCTGTGCCCTGCCAGCTCCGAGGTGGCTTTTCCCATCTCTCCCAGTGGCACCTTGTGCCACTCCTGAGCACGCCCTGCACCACGAGGGTGGCAGAGGGGGATGGAGCCCGCCTGGGGGAGGCAGATGGAGGGTGGTGGCGAGGCCAGAGGCCAGCAGTGGGACTCGAGCAGTGGCAGGGCAGCATTAATTGCCTGTAACGAGCGCAGCGATGCCGCGTCGCTGAGCCACGGCTCCCGCACGTGTCAGCTGCTAATTTGTTGCTGTTTGTTTGTACATGACAGTAATGTGTTTACCTCATTAGGGGATGTCAAAGTTCCCCAAATCTGGAGCTGGGAGACGGCGGGTTTCCTGCGCAGAGGAAGCGGCAGGCGGGAGCGGGGTTTGGGATGCGTTAACCCTCGGAGCGGCACTGCCAGCACACCCTGCCCTCGCTCCCAAATCCAGAGCCCCTGGATCAAACCGCGCCACTTAAACACCTCGGATACCACAGCCAGGAGCGTGATGTAAAACCTGTAAAAGCTCTTAGAGCAAGGACATGAGGAAGAATGGGCTTATAAAGAGCGGGGATTAGGGAGCAGCCGCGATCCATCACCGTCGGCGGCTCGAGCTGCAGCCAGGCCCTTGTGCAGCTCCTCATCGAGCACTGTCTTCCCATTAATTATGATTAAACTACCCTACAGTTAGTTGTTCCTTCATTTGTAAAATGCTCCTGTTTTCCACCCAGTTCTAATCTTGGCTGTAATTATCCTGACGGTGGAGGAGTCACTCCGAGAGCCTTTTCTGCTCTCCCTGATGTGTTTGAGTCTGACCAGGATCTGTGGCTCTGTCCTGGAGCTGCTGCCCAGAGAGGAGGTTCTGGGGAGTTTGGCCACGTCCAGCACCCCTTGCTGGGGTGAGGGTGGTGTGGAGACCCTGGACCTTGGTGACCTCAGCCTTTCCCTGTTCCGTGGCATTCGTACCCGGCTAATTTATGGGATCGCGCTGAGAATTAATTAGTTAAATTTGTGCAGATTATTCTGAATCTTATTATTATACTAGAGACTGCTGCTGCCTATGTTTTCTGCCAACGCATCACATTTCCCACCTTCCAAGTGAATGAATTCCTAGGATACTGTCCAAACTGACAAGAGGAGCAGGAAATGCCTCCTGCGAGGGCCGGAGGAAGGTGTTAGGAAATTAAAGGAGCAATTTGAGAGCTGCAGCTTTTCTTTCACTATAAGAGAAAGCAATCCCCGTGTCCCACTCCCACCTCCTCTGCTCTCCAGGATAAGCCAGGCCGTGTTTTCTCAGCACCCTGGGAAAGCCCAGGGTGGATGGCAGTGTCCCTGTTCTGTGCCAGTGGCTGTCCCCTCCCTGCTGGGGAGCAGCCTGAGGGGTGGGGGCAGGTGAAGGAGCTGCCTGAGCTGGGCTGGGGTCACTCAGCACATGCTGGGAATCCCTCAGCAGCTGGTATCTCCCACAGACAGAAGGAATATCTCAGGGAGGATCTCAGCAATCAGCTTGACGGGGGCAGCTGGTTCCACTTCCTCTGAGACACAGCCCCGGCACCGTTTGACTCCGCTGATCAGATAGGAGCTGCATTACAAGGCAATATTGTGGTTTCCCTTAATGTCCTGCCAAACTGCATTTATCTTCCCATTCCTTCCTTCCCCACCCTCCCTGAGAAAGCCTGCTCAGGTCACAGCCTGGAGAGAAAGCCTTCCCCGGGAGGAGGAGGAGGATGGAGCCCTGATGCAGAATCCGTGTTTTGTATTAATCAGGAACGAGGCACAGGAACTTAATTACCTGTGCTCTGACTGCTCCAGTGTACAGAGGCCTCGACCTACACGGAAGAACATTCAGAGGGCTGAAGCGGTTGTAAAATCCTGGAAGGCTTGTGACAACTATTTCCAAAAACATCAAAATTGTGGCTAAAAGGAGGTGGAGTTGTGAGTATGTAAATCCAAGGAGCAGGCCAGCGTGATGGGGCTGGCTGAGGGCTGAGTTTGAGGGTTGGAACTGCACTTTAATTCCAGCTCTGCTGACAGAGGCTGCTCCAGGAGCTCCTGACTGGGAAGGGGGAGTGGAACACAGCAGAAAACTCCTGGGTGGTGAAACGTGGCAGGAGGGCTCCCATCAGCTGGTGGGCTGGGGGGAAGGATTGAGCTCCACATTTGGGAAAGGCTCTGCAGGGAACAGCCCTGTGCTGTGGTGGGAAGAGCTGGGCCTGTCTCTGTTTCTTCAAACCAGCCAGGAGTTGCAGCAATTTGTCCAGGAGCCTCAGCAGGGCTCTCAGGGCTGCTCCAAGTCACCCCGAATCAGCTCAGAAACGAACAGCACTGGCCCCCACAGACCCGGGCAGCACCAGCCGAGCCATCGCCTGGCAGTGCCAAGTGCCATCAAGCAGATGGCCAGCCAGGGCACTTTGTCATTTCTGCCTGGCAGGACTGAAACCCTGAGCTGGCAGCTCCATCTGCATCCAGTCCATGGAGAGAGGCTTCCCTCACGCAACCTCTGCGGGCACCACGCGAGAAAGGGACTCACCCACCCCAAAAACCAGTACCAGCAGCTGGGCTGGGCTCTGGTGGGAGCGCTGAGCTGCAGCAGGTTTGGGATGTGCTGTGGCCATGGAGAGGTGGGCTCGGCTCTGAGGGATTGCTCCAAGGGATTCGTGCTGGGTTTGGTGACACAGAAAATCAGGTGCGACGCTCTCACAGCCGGGGTTGAGGAGGCACAGGCACGCCCAGAGTCACTGCTGCCACCTTTGTATGGAGTACACCTGCCTGTCACTGTCTGTGGGGTCTCCTAGCCTGAGATCACCCACAGACAGGACATTCAGGTGGTTCGAATTCGTGATTTCCCTTTTTTCTCAGCTCGAGCAGCGAAGAAGACGCAGAAGCCATTCTCTGAGGTTTTCAAGGTTGTTTATTCTTTCTTATCTAAGGGATTTTCTCTCTGAGGTACAGAGGTCTGTCTAGCAAGCTGGCCAGGGGCACACTGCCTGCCCAGAGGGCAGCTCTTATAATTTATACTGCAAATTATGTACGCTGATGTTTACTGTTAATTTCCAATGTGTGACCCTTACATTGCACTGTCCAGTTTTCTGACAAACCAATCCAGAAATGCCATCCTGACCCAAAGATGGATGACAAGAAGAAGAAATGACACACCATGTGTAAAAATCCTCCATCTTAGCTCTAAGCTTCTTATCATAACAATGTTACAAACTCACATTTCTACCTTTTAACAATCTAATTTATACTCTACTTATCTTTTGTGACTTGTAATTCTTCCTGCAATGATGGTAATTTCTTCCAGGGACTTAAATCAAACCCATAAGGGTCTTGGGCATCGTGCCAAGGCCTCCAAGTCCTTCACCTGGATTCCGAGGTGTCCAGGGAAGCCAGGGGAACACCCTGGACTCCAACACCTGCCCAGTCACCTTTGTCAGGCATTTGGGAGCCTGAAAAGGGTTATTGTAGGGGCACAGAGCATTCCAGGTGTGTGTGGAGAGGGGAGGGGTAAAAGCTGGAAAAGGAAATGCATTGATATCTCCCAGGAGCTCCTGAATGACTTCTCACCACGGTGATGGAGGACTTGCAAGTCTTGGTGGGATCCTCCCTCCATCTTCACAAGGCCACAGTCACAGAAAGAGAAAAAAGATAGGGGGAACCCCAAAATTCCCAATCGTAGTTTTCCATTCCCTTGATCCCGAGCTGAGGCCCCGCACCTGCAGAAACCCTCAACTATCACATTTCTCCTGCTCCGGATGATAACGAAGATAATTGTTTCATCCACTTTGTCAAGCTGAAATGAAAAGAGGGCAAAGCAAAATGATGCCATCATAAATCATCAGGCTGAGACAGCAAAAAGAGGACAAGATAGTGACTTCATTAAGGGTTATGTATTGTGTCATTAAGCTGGCAGGGGTCACCTTTCATGTCATGCAGCAGCCCCATGATGCATCGCTGGCTCCTCTTTCCAATAAAATTAAACGGAGATGTAAAACTGATTAGGCCGTGTTTGCCCGAGCCCAAGGCAGGGAACTGCGCCGGGAATAATTGATACAAGATCGCGGCTGATTTGTAATGGCAGCGATTTCTCTTCCTGGTCATTTCTCTGCTGACCTTGCCCATTAAAATAAGCCCAGCTGCCTTGAAAAGAGAGACGCTCGTTCCACCTTCCCTCCCCCTGCCCGAGCCGCTTGCCTGGAATTCATTTCCTCCCTCCTTTCCGTGGGATTTCTCATTCCCATCCCTGCCAGCCACAGGCTGCCCGCAGCAGGGCCGGCCCCTCGTGTCTTGTGGTGTCACCAGTGTGTGGTGACAGCCCTGCCGTGCCCTCCTGACTGGTGCTGAATCAATTTTCACCTGTCCCAAAGCCTCTGTCCTCCTGCCTGTGCCCCGTGCAGGGCCGGGGATGCTCTCCTGGGTCACCAAGGGTCACTGGTCACTCGGGGTAGGCGGCTTCTGGGCAAGGACAAGGACCTGTGGGGCCAACAGAACCTCCCCAGGACAGGACAGGGTGGCTGCTGGAGGCCTGGACCGTGGCTGGCCTGTGTGTCCTTCTGCTGGAAGGCAGGATTGGGATTGGGATTGGGATTGGGATTGGGATTGGGATTGGGACCGAATGATCTCTAACCAAAACCATTCCAGGATCCTCTGCCTCCTGACAGCTCCAGAGCACAGCGCTGTCCCTGCTGTCCCCCCGTGCTGCCCACACTGCCCAGCTCTGTAGCAGGGCGGGGAGATGGAGAGAGAGGAGGGAGATGGGAGCTGTGTAAATCCCTGACAGCGGTCACCACAAAGCACTGACCCTGGGGGCAAGGCACCCTCACCAGCAGGAGCTCACAGAAGTGCCCAGAGCTGGCTCCACCCTGCAGCCACCCTGCAGCTCTTTATTTCCTCTTTATTTCCTCTTTATTTCCCCTTCCCTTGTCCTGAGCACCTCCAGCAGCCCAGGGCCCACCTGCTCTGGCTGCACTGGGGTCTCTCTGGGGCATCATTTATTGCATTTATGATCATAAATTGATCATATTGATCATTTATTTATCTCTGGGGCATGGNATTTCCTCTTTATTTCCTCTTTATTTCCCCTTCCCTTGTCCTGAGCACCTCCAGCAGCCCAGGGCCCACCTGCTCTGGCTGCACTGGGGTCTCTCTGGGGCATCATTTATTGCATTTATGATCATAAATTGATCATATTGATCAGTTATTTATCTCTGGGGCATGGCATTTATATCATTTATATCATTTATATCATTTATATCATTTATTGCCTGAGGAGCCTCAGACTGACCCTCAGCTGCCCACAGCTCCTCCAGGTGAAGCTGCAGAAGGTGAGAGATGACGGTGGAGGTGGTCACAGGGATTTTAACTTGTGCTTGCACTTCCCTCGGGGAGCTGGAAGAGGAAAGACACAGCGCTCACCCGAAACCCAGCGCAGGTCCCGAGGAGTGCTCCATGTGGGTGGCTTTCAGAGGGATTATTTATCCACTTAGAGCTAAATACGTGTTTACATGGTCTGATGGAGTGGAACTCTCACTTGTATCAACTGTGCCTCGCTCTCAATGCCTTTTGGCCAAGACTTTCTTAAGTGGCCACTGGATTTGGGACACTCTGCTTTAAGAGAGGCCCTGAAAGGGCCTAAGTTTGTGAGCATGGTCACTGAACTGCTGGAAAACAGAGTGGCTGCTGAGGTGCCTCAAGGGGGATGGTTCGGAGAGTGGATTCCTCTCTCTGGTCACAAAGAACTCCTGGAAATGACGGCACTGGGTCCAGGATAAACCCTCAGCTGTGGGTGCTCCACAAATGGCTCCAGGGAGGGAGCCTGGGTGGGAGCAGGTGAGGTCCCAAACTGAAGGAGCTGAACCCCCCCAGATCCCCTGAGCTGAGCCAGGCAGGGTTTGAGCTCCCCCCGCTCCTTCCCCCAGCCTCGGTCGGGGCAGAGACCCTGGGAGATGCCAGGGCTGATGGAAGCGAGTGTGGCTGGGAATAATGGCACTGGCAGGACAATGGCACTGGTAGGATAATGGCACTGGCAGGGTAACGGCACTGGCAGGGTAACGGCACTGGCATGGTGATGGCACTGGCAGGGTAATGGCACTGCTGGGACAATGGCACTGCCAGGGTAATGCCAGGGTAATGGCACTGCAGGACAATGACACTGCAGGGGATAATGGCACTGTGGGGACAGTGGCACTGCTGGGACAATGGCACTGGCAGGGTAACGGCACTGCTGGGATAATGGCACTGGCATGGTGATGGCACTGCCAGGACAGTGGCACTGCAGAGGATAATGGCACTGCCAGGGTAATGGCACTGTCGGGGTAATGGCACTGCTGGGACAATGGCACTGCTGGGATAATGGCGCTGCCAGGGTAATGCCAGGGTAATGGCACTGCAGGACAATGACACTGCAGGGGATAATGGCATTGCCAGGACAATGGCACTGCTGGGACAATGGCACTGGCAGGGTAACGGCACTGGCATGGTGATGGCACTGGCAGGGTAATGGCACTGCTGGGACAATGGCACTGCCAGGGTAACGGCACTGCTGGGATAACGGCACTGGCATGGTGATGGCACTGCCAGGACAGTGGGACTGCAGAGGATAATGGCACTGCCAGGGTAATGCCAGGGGAATGGCACTGCAGGACAATGACACTGCAGGGGATAATGGCACTGTGGGGACAGTGGCACTGCTGGGACAATGGCACTGCCAGGGTAACGGCACTGCTGGGATAACGGCACTGGCATGGTGATGGCACTGCCAGGACAGTGGGACTGCAGAGGATAATGGCACTGCCAGGGTAATGCCAGGGGAATGGCACTGCAGGACAATGACACTGCAGGGGATAATGGCACTGTGGGGACAGTGGCACTGCTGGGACAATGGCACTGCCAGGGTAACGGCACTGCTGGGATAACGGCACTGGCATGGTGATGGCACTGCCAGGACAGTGGGACTGCAGAGGATAATGGCACTGCCAGGGTAATGCCAGGGGAATGGCACTGCAGGACAATGACACTGCAGGGGATAATGGCACTGTGGGGACAGTGGCACTGCTGGGACAATGGCACTGCCAGGGTAACGGCACTGCTGGGATAACGGCACTGGCATGGTGATGGCACTGCCAGGACAGTGGGACTGCAGAGGATAATGGCACTGCCAGGGTAATGCCAGGGGAATGGCACTGCAGGACAATGACACTGCAGGGGATAATGGCACTGTGGGGACAGTGGCACTGCTGGGACAATGGCACTGCCAGGGTAACGGCACTGCTGGGATAACGGCACTGGCATGGTGATGGCACTGCCAGGACAGTGGGACTGCAGAGGATAATGGCACTGCCAGGGTAATGCCAGGGGAATGGCACTGCAGGACAATGACACTGCAGGGGATAATGGCACTGTGGGGACAGTGGCACTGCTGGGACAATGGCACTGCCAGGGTAACGGCACTGCTGGGATAACGGCACTGGCATGGTGATGGCACTGCCAGGACAGTGGGACTGCAGAGGATAATGGCACTGCCAGGGTAATGCCAGGGGAATGGCACTGCAGGACAATGACACTGCAGGGGATAATGGCACTGTGGGGACAGTGGCACTGCTGGGACAATGGCACTGCCAGGGTAACGGCACTGCTGGGATAACGGCACTGGCATGGTGATGGCACTGCCAGGACAGTGGGACTGCAGAGGATAATGGCACTGCCAGGGTAATGCCAGGGGAATGGCACTGCAGGACAATGACACTGCAGGGGATAATGGCACTGTGGGGACAGTGGCACTGCTGGGACAATGGCACTGCCAGGGTAACGGCACTGCTGGGATAACGGCACTGGCATGGTGATGGCACTGCCAGGACAGTGGGACTGCAGAGGATAATGGCACTGCCAGGGTAATGCCAGGGGAATGGCACTGCAGGACAATGACACTGCAGGGGATAATGGCACTGTGGGGACAGTGGCACTGCTGGGACAATGGCACTGCCAGGGTAACGGCACTGCTGGGATAACGGCACTGGCATGGTGATGGCACTGCCAGGACAGTGGGACTGCAGAGGATAATGGCACTGCCAGGGTAATGCCAGGGGAATGGCACTGCAGGACAATGACACTGCAGGGGATAATGGCACTGTGGGGACAGTGGCACTGCTGGGACAATGGCACTGCCAGGGTAACGGCACTGCTGGGATAACGGCACTGGCATGGTGATGGCACTGCCAGGACAGTGGGACTGCAGAGGATAATGGCACTGCCAGGGTAATGCCAGGGGAATGGCACTGCAGGACAATGACACTGCAGGGGATAATGGCACTGTGGGGACAGTGGCACTGCTGGGACAATGGCACTGCCAGGGTAACGGCACTGCTGGGATAACGGCACTGGCATGGTGATGGCACTGCCAGGACAGTGGCACTGCAGAGGATAATGGCACTGCCAGGGTAATGGCACTGTCGGGGTAATGGCACTGCTGGGATAATGGCGCTGCCAGGGTAATGCCAGGGTAATGGCACTGCAGGACAATGACACTGCAGGGGATAATGGCATTGCCAGGACAATGGCACTGCTGGGACAATGGCACTGCCAGGGTAATGGCACTCCTGGGAAAATGGCACTGCCGGGACAATGGCACTGCCAGGACAGTGGAACTGCTGGGAAAATGGCACTGCTGAGATAATGGCACTGCCAGGGCAATGGCACTGCCAGGACAATGGCACTGCGGGGACAATGGCACTGCCAGGACAGTGGAACTGCTGGGAAAATGGCACTGCTGAGATAATGGCACTGCCAGGGTAATGGCACTG
>VXBU01010838.1:125486-142124 GCA_013400315.1 Bombycilla garrulus | reverse complement strand
GGGACAATGGCACTGCTGGGATAATGGCACTGCCAGGACACTGGCACTGTGAGCACAATGGCACTGCCAGGACAGTGACACTGCTGGGATAATGGCACTACCAGGACAGTGGCACTGCCAGGGAGCAGAGTACATAAGCCACGCCAGAGCCTCTGCGAGGGAAATGGGGAAACAAAACCCTCTCAATTCCCACAGAATAACAAACCTGGGGTGTTGTGATACACAGGACAGAGAATATCATGGATTTAATTAACATAGCCAGTCTGATAACCAAAATACAAACAGAATGCAAACAGAACTCTGAAAATTACAATTGAGTGAATTAAGACTCAAGTGCCAAAAAGAAGGAAATTTAATCACCCTCTGCAAGCAAAAAAAAATTATAAAATGTATGAGTTTGTAATGTTTAAAGTGATGATTGTAACAAAAGATTACTAACCCTATAGAATAGTATATAAGCATTTTAGAAACCTCAGTAAAATCGAATTCTGATCCCAAATCAATCTTCCCTCTCTCTAAATCGCTGATACTGGGGGGAACAAAGGAGCTGGGACCTGCTGCCATAAACAACCAGGGAAATACAAACCTTTCTGGGGCGCAGATGGCTGGTGCTCAGCTTTTATTTTTCTTTTCTATACATTTGACAGCTAAATTCAGTCATTTGTGAACAACGTGGCCATAAAAATGAGTGATAATGATTGGAGGTATCTTACTTTTGGTTTAATGGGCTCTGGAGTGGTGCTGAGGAGCTGCTCCCACCCCTGGGGGCAGAGCGGGTTCGATGTGGGGCCGTGCTGGCTGCTCACGAGGCAGCAGAATCGCAGCAGCTGTGGATGGGGTTGTGCAGTTCTGGCTCCAAACTCCAAATTAACGCTGTCCTCAGCTGCACCGCCTCAGACTGGAGTGCCAAACCCTGTTGCTGACACAGCTCAGAGCCCTGTCCTCCCCCTTGGCCAGCGGGGTGGGCTCGCACAGACTTGATCAGCTTTTCAACTTTTCCCTCATTCGTTATTTCAGTTCTGTCAAACTTGAGCAGAGGGGTTTTGCAGCAACCAGAGGGAGTCAGGGCCTCCTTGCCAGCCTTATTTGCTTGTGTAAAACTCTCATTGAGAGACTTTCAGAGGGGTAAAAATGCATCTTCCAGGAACTGGAAGGGGCTCCCGGACTCTCTGCAAGAGTTTCAGTCTGTTCTCCTCCACAGACTTGCTATAAAACCTGGGGGGATCCAAAAAATCCCCTTTACTCCACTTTACCTTCCCAGAGAAGATACTTTACCCACATAAACTGCTTTGAGATCCTCAGATTCAGGAAATTCCAGGTGATACTGTTTGTTTTCAGATCTTTTACACACTGAGCACTGTGTGTGTGTGTGTGTGTGTGAGCACCTCATTATTGTCAGGGGCACTAATTCTGGGAATAAAGGAGCTGAGTGGCAACAGCAACACAGAATCTAAATATAGAGAACATCTACCAGAACCACAAACTCCATCCTCAGCACTGTAATTTTAATGGGATTATGTTTAATCCTTCTGTTGACACTTCTGCCAGGGCAGCACAAAAGAACGGGCTCTGTCTGGGTCCACCTCCCACAGAGCTGAGCAGTTTGGCCCCACTTTTAGGAGTGTCCCCAAAAATCACCTGGCCAAAAATGGTTCTGGCTGGAGCAAAGGGCATCCAAGGGATGGCTCTGCCTGGTACTGAAGGATTTGTTGGCTCAAAGCTTGTTGAGGGACACATCCTGAGGCAGCCAGGGCAGAGCTGCACATCAGCTCTGATTGACGGGATATTTGACAATGCTGAGAACTAATCTGGCTCTGACAGGGAGATTTGCCAGGCTGGAGAACTGAGAAAAGCACCACGAGCAGGAGTTTCAGCTGCTTTGCTGAGGATGGAAATTAATTGTTGGGTAAAAAGGCAGCGGGGAAAAACCCAGACATAATATCTCAGGTCCTGTTTTGAGGGCTTGAACTGCTCCCGGCTCAGTTCAGCCATTCTGGGGTGGAAATTGTCCTAAAACTCCACACTGAGGCACACTCTGAGTAAAGCCTTTGCTTCACCCAGCAGCACAGGGCCCCGGGGAGGAGCTGTCCCCTCCCTGCAGGTGCTCCAGAACATTGAGCATCAATCCCTGGGCACTCCCAGGGGTCAGAGCTGGAGCCCAGCCCAGAGCCCTTCCCTGCCCGGGGAGCCGAGCCAGGGCTGGGCACGGAGCCCCCGGTGCCCCTGGCTGAGCAGAGCCAGAGTTCTGCTCCACGCACAGCTCTGCTCTCCCGGAATTTAGCAAAGATCTGCACGGGGGAGAACCAAAAACCAGAGGAGAAGCAGCCCGGAGGGAGGTGACAGAGGGCAGGACAGCACTGCCAGCCTGGAGGGAGGTGACAGAGATCAGGACAGCACTGCCAGCCCCAGAGGGAGGTGACAGAGGGCAGGACAGCACTGCCAGCCCCGCAGCGCTCCGTGCCTCCCCTCAGTGCCAGAGGACAGCAGTGGAGGAGGAACGGGGCTCGTTCAGCAGATCGAACGTTGAGGTAACATTTGTGCCACGCTACATTCCTCAGGCTGCTGAGGACAGGGGATGGTCCAAGAGGGAGCCGGGGATGGCTCTGATGAGCTCAATTAGCGCTCCTGTCCCTGGGCCTGTGGTTCAGGAGAGGCTGCAGCCGGGCTTTGCTTCCTCCTCCTCCTTCCCTGGGCAGGGAAAGGAGCACAAAGCTCTGGGGCTGGGCCATGCCCTCAGCTCGGCAGGAGAAAACTCCTGAGAACGAGGAGGGGTTCACTGAGGGGTGCCAGGCAGTACCAGGCAGCACCAGGCATTGAGGGGTGCCAGGCAGCACCTGGCAGCAAGGAGAGCTTTGATCCCGCCCCCCGTGCCAGCACAGAGATGTCCCCGAGCTCCCCTGGCTGCCACAGCTCCTCCCTGTGCTGCTCCCCCATCCCTGCCACATCAGGAGGGTGAGCTCTGATCCCGGAGTGATTTTTCTTAATGTCTTTATATAGATGAGTTAACTCAGAACCTTTCCAACATAAGCATGTTTTTCTGTTCCTTCATCCTGACCTTGGCATTTTCTTTCTCCACTCCAAGTTCTCTGCTGTCCTCTGGCCAGCTTTGCCTCTCATTTGTCAATGTTATTATTGAATTTTCAAATGCCAGTAGTGCACATAAATCAATGGCTGGCTTCTCCCCAGTGGCATATCCCTGCCACGTGTGGTCATTCATTTTTTTTAATAAGTCCTCCTCTCCTTTCACCCATTTATAAAAATGCATCTTGTTCTGCTGCTGCCGTCCATCATCCGGGGAGTCCAGCTATTTGTTGCCCCTGAGTGCTTATTCATCAACGTTTTCAAAAGCAAAATCACTCTTCGCCTCCTGCTCTTATTGTGCCATCAATCTCGACTGGGGATCAATAAACCTGGCTTTGGCAATTTTTCCCCCACCGCTCCTCTCCTCGCTGCCTGTCCCAAAGTCTGGCCTTTGCATTTGCATCTTTACCTGCTCCTCAGGAGGGGACGGTGACAGGAGCAGGAGCTTCCCCCGCTCCTGGGGTGGCATCCTGGTGTCACACTCACCTTTGTCCCTTGGCTTTGTCCCCAGAGCTGGAAATGGGGACAGCAGAACCCCTGGCCACGCCGCTGGTGCAAACAGGAGCCCTGGGGACCAGAACTGGGTGAACATTTTTCTTCCAAACATCGTTTGAATGAGAAATAGCTTTCCCCTGAGAACCGAAATTTCTGTTGAAAAGCGGTTGTTGTTTTTCAAGAACAACAAACAAACCCAAAAACCTCTTCCTAAAAAACTTTCCTCTTTCAAATACATGCTTAAAAGGCTGACATTTATTTTTGAAACTGCCTCCAAGAAAGCAGACTATTTTATTTTGTGACCAGAAACGTTTTCCAAAGCTGAGTATTTTCACGACTTCTGAAAAAGCTAAATGTTGCGCTTATCAGTTTTATCTTTTTGTCGAAATTCTAAAACAAAAAAAACCCTCTCTGCAGCTGAAAAGGCTTTCAGCAACATTGATCATCTCCTAACATTTTCCAAGCTGATCTGTGCAATGAACGGGATTTTGTGGAGTTGTCAGAGCCCAGGTGGAGCCTGCAGGGCTTGGGGTTCACATCTCCAGGGCCCTTCCTGGGACTCTCTCCATGAGAGGGGGAGCCCAGAGAAGGACCCAGCTCGGAGGGAAGGGTCCCCTGTGCCCAGCCTGGCACAGCCCAGGTGCCCAGGACACGCTGCTGGCTCGGCTCAGTGCCCCCAGAACCACAAACTCTGCTCCCAGCATATCCCAGTTCAGGGGTTATTCCTCACTGGGAGCAGTACTTTTCTCCTCCAGCCCATTCCTTTTGTTCCTCCAGCCCATTCCTCTCCACAAACCCTTCCCTGAAGTTTTGGGGCAGCTCAAAGTCCCCCAGAGCCAGGAGGGAGCAGCGGATGGAACTGTGTGCCAAGGCAATAAATTCAGGCCACAATCAGTAATGTTTCGTGGTTTGACACATAATTGATTAACTAATTTGAGGCAACAAGATTTAGTGTAGCTGCAGATTAGTGTGGAAGGGATAATTAGGGCTGAGCAGAGGCGGAGGAGCTGCAGGAGCAGAGCTGGGCTCGGCTTCAGGGAGAGGCCCTGGCTGGGCACCCAGGGATTGCAGCAGAAAGGTCAGGCACTGACTTATCAGCATAGACAAAATCCCTTCCTATAATGTATGTGTTTATTCTCAAATTAAATATATTAATGTATTATTTGTTCTTAAAATGTCATTCAATAGATAGTGGGCTTAGGTTTCCTGGCAGACCTTTGAAGCTTAAAGAGTAATGTAATAATAGCACATTAATCCATAAGCTACACAGCCTGCTCCCAGCAGACCCCAAACTCCAGCATTGCCTCTGAAGCTCTGAGTTCGCTGCATCTGTTTCTAGGAATTTCTGCCCAACAGCAGCAGAAATTTGGGGCTGGAGCTCTCCTGCCAGTCCCAAATCCTGCCTTTCTGCCCCCGTGATGGACACCTGCAGGTGCTTTCCTGGGCGCAGCCCAGGGTGTCCGTGCCCGTCCCTGCCTTGTCCCTGTCCCTGCTGAGAGCCAGGCCTTGCTTTGGGCCAAACCTCAGCTTCAGCAAGAGGAAATGCTGCATTTGGACTTTTCCCCAGGCTGAATTCTTGGCACAAGCAAATCATCTCTTGGAAAAAAGAAAAGAGGAAAAAAATGCTCTTGAAAGAATGTCTCCATCTCTTCTCCAAATCAGCCATCCATCTCTCTGTTTGTGTGTCTAGAGTTGATAGCTTGAGAGCTATCGAAATGCCAAACCTGATGTTTTGGAGAGCTTGGAACCCATCTCTGAACTGCTCTGATTTTAATTCTGCAAGTCTTAATACTTGATTGACAAACACAGCTAAACAATCCATCATCCATCTTATCTGAAAAATGTAACCTTTTTCTGTTTATGGAACATGCACATGTGGAACATGTTTTTCTTTCACTGGCTATTTATTCCGCTCACTCCGGGCACTCGGAATTTTTTTTCTTTTCCTGCTGCTCTGGGCTGGCTTTTGCCACCTTGCCATGGCTCACCTTCCATCTGGAGCCCTGCAGGGCACAGGGTGGGGCAGCAGGGTGGGGGACAGAGGCCCTGCAGTGTCCCAGGGGACAGGAGGGGTGGCTTTGTGCCACATCTCTGGGGACATCAGTGCTGGCACCTGCCGGGGTGGAACCCCCACAGCTGGGCACCAGCCAGGCTGGAGTTCCCCTGCCAAGCCCTCACCCAGCTGGCAGCAGGGATGGAGGAGCTGGGAGCTCTCTGCAGTGGGATTGAGCCCGGTTTGTTTTCCCCCTGGACAGGCTGGGTTTGGAGCCCGGAGCCTGAGGGTGCTGCCAAAGCAACAGGAACAGATATTTGGTTCATTTTCTCACCTCTTAAGATAAATGGGAATCTTCTGTTGTTCCAGGCAGCCTTGGTGGGCTGCCAGCACTGCAAGAATGTCCAGCAAAAATTGATGTTGAGAGCTGCTCACCGCTGTGGATGTTGTCACCAGCAGTGCTGGCAATTATTAAATTGGAGTTATTGCCATAATGGTGGTAAAAGGAACGGTTCTTAACTGCCAAGGCAAATTAACATCTTCTGCAATTCCACGTTTGGGGACAAGTTTAACATCCTGGAGATGCTGGAAGAGCCAAGGAGGGAGCTGAGCTGGGGACAATCCATGCACTTCCAGCCTCCTGCACCCGATTTCCATCCCACCCTGCCCAAAACAGCTCCTCTGCTCTGAGAGAGAGCTCAGCTCTGCTTGTGCATGGAAATATGGAAATAAATATCTGCTCAAGTGAGGGAGTTTGGCAGGAGGGAAATTCCTCCCTCCTCAGCTTCCCAGAAGTTCCTGTGCTCGCCTTCCCACCCCTCTGGGCAGCAGAGCAGCTCCCAGGCTGTCCCCAAGGTCCCTCCCAGGGTAGGACAGGGGTGGCTTGTCCCCTCCTGGGGTGACCCCAGATCTCAGAGCCACAGAGGTCACGCAGGGAACATGCTGGGATCCTTCTCCTCAGCTCTTGTAATGGCATTAGCAATGACTGTTTCTTACTCAATCATACTCCCAAAGGATTTTCAATAAACTTTTTATGTGCCATAACTGTTACATTAAATAAAGCTGAAAGTATTGAGTAAACTGACTGTAAATCACTTTAGATGCCTTGGAATTGCATTAAGTGTGAGAATTATGGATCTTTTGCTGCTTGCAGAAACAGAGAGACGACAGAGCCAGAAAATTTTATGCTCCCAACCCTTCTGAAGGTTTTTTAAAAATTATTTTCTTGCATCACCTAAGGGGCTTCTCCTGCAGCCAGTGGCCTGTGCAGGGACACGTCAGGGCCAGGTGCCATCCCAGGATCCTGGCTGCTGGGGAGGTTCTCCCTTTCATTCAGGCAGGTTTGGGTTTCTCAGCCTGGAATTGGTAATTAATGCTGGGCAGGGGCTGCTGGAGCAGAGCTGAACAGGTTTTATTGCATCAAGAGTGATTTTCTGTTCTCAGCCCGACAGCCAGTGCCTCAGAAATACAAATCTGTATTTTGATATCAATAAATGCTGAGGAAACATCTTCTGTCTCCCCTTCAGGCACCCCAGACTTGGCTTAAATGGGAAGGAAGCCCCACAGAGGACCCAGGGTTTAATAAAAGCACCACAAGTGCCCTGAACCCAGGGCTGAGGGCGGGCATGGAGAGAGCAACCAGGGCTTCCGAAGGAGCTTTTCCTCCCTGGGAGCTCCTGGGGAGCAAAGCAGGAGCAGGTTTGCACTTGAGGGCCTGAATCCAGGATATCCTGGTGGGGTGGGGCTGTGTAACCTCCTCCTCCTCACAGCCAGGAACACCCCAGGCGCTGAGCACAGAGCTGAGAGCAGCACCCTGGGTTCCAGGGCCACATCCTCCCCCTGTCCGAGCAGCTCCAGGGTTGTCTGTCCCCCTTGGACAAGCCTTTCCATATGGAAATGTTCCCACAAGGAAAAGGCCTAGGCCTGGGCCTTCCTTAGAGCCCCCTTCCTCTCATCCTGGCCCTTTTCTTGAGGCAGACAGACTGGCCCCCACCACATGCCACACCCCAAGCTCCACCAGAGCCACCTGGGCACAATCAGCTGCCATGGGTGAAATAAATTGGGCCCGGAAACCAGGAAACCTTTGATAGGCCTTTGTTAAGGGTCAGCTGTGGGTGAGGTGCTCATGGGGCACACATGGGGCTGCTCCCAAGTGACAGCACAGAGGAGGAGGCTCCGTGCAGCTTTGCCCACAAAGGACAGAGCTGAGGCTTCCATCCTCGCAGGAGTCCCATCGGAACACCAGAGCTGAGGTTTCCCTCCTTGCAGGAGCCCCCTAGTGTCCTAGGTAACAGTGGAAAAATATTCCAGAAGGTCTGTATTCTATCTCCATCTTCATGAGCTGTTAAACCAGGAGGGGCAGTGTTTTCCTTGCCTCCTCCCCCGGACCATCTCCTGTTAATGAGCCATTAACACCTTGCCTTATGAGACACAGATAACTACCTCAGGAGCCATTTGTGTTTAATGAGCAATTAAGGACCCACCCCATGACTCATTAATGACATCAGCCCATTGTGAGATGCTCCGCCCAGGGGGAGGAGCCAAGCATTCCCACCTGGATATAATCTGGGGTTTGGGGCAGAACAAGCTGCCCTTACCCACTGGTTTCCAGAGGACAAGAGCTACCAGAACTTTCTACAGAATTGCCACTTCAGTAAGGCCACCTCATTTGGACTGCTACCACCACCCTCACTAGCAGGGTGTCAGGTTGTATTCTGACTCTGTCAGTGGTTGTTTTCCTTTTGTATATATCTTACTTTTGGATCTTTCCCTATTAAATTGTATTTCTGACTTGGAGTCTCACTGGTTTTGCTTTCAAACCAGCACACCTTGGAACACCAGAGCTGAGGTTTCCATCCTCACAGGAGTCCCCTCAGAACACCACTGCTGGACTCCGTGTCTGGGGTCCCACTTGTGGTCGGGCGCTATCTCGTCACGGTGAGAATCCTGGGTGGGTGCCACACAGGCAGCTCCAGGAGACAGTTCCCAAACCACGCAGGTCATCTCAGCTCGTTAAAACTTTGGTTGGCTCGTTTTATAGGGGATTTATCTGTCTGAATGGTGCCCATAATTCCTCAGTTCTGCAATTTGCATTCAAGTCTGTGCTGTCTCCTCCTCTGGTGCCGTGTTGGGAGCAGCGATACCCGATGAACAAAAAGGGGAAACACAATCAAGGGACCAAGGGGTAGGGAACCCAACAACACAACCAAACTGGGGCAATTAACAACATTAAAAATTAACAGTATTAATGTGATTAACAGCTTATCAATTAACAAACATAGTAACTTTTGGTAAAACTGGGCTAACTTGTAAATTTATTTACAACAATGGGGACAAGTGACCCACAGCTGGGGAGGGTAACGAGGCATTGCCACAGGCAAATCACCCCCCAAGCCTAATTATTGAATTTTTGTGGCCGATGCATTCAGGCTGTGAGGGGGGTTATCAGGAACTCTAACCTAGGCACTGCTCTCTGCAGGGCTGAGCTCTGGAGCTCTCTTCATGTGCCCTTTTTCTCTTTTTTTCTTGATTATTTTCTGTTTTAAACCCAGTGGAAGACAAACGAGCAGGCTCCCACTGCTCTGAGCAGCACCAAGGTGACTGCTTGGCAGCCTGGAAAATCTCCTCTTGTCCCTCCTGGAGTCAGAGCTTGACCTTAAGAAAATTCCTGCCAGTTTCTCTGAGGGAACGCGTCCCCGTGCTGCTGCAGTCTTCATGTGCCCTTTTTCTCTGCTTTTTTCTTGGGATTATGGGTTGTGTATTTGCCACCAGGCATAAAAATTCACCGCCTCGTTCTGTGATGCAGCAGCTTTGCATGGGAGCAAAGTGATGTTGTTTTTCCATTTGCTGTGTCTATCTGGGACCACAGAAATATCAAGGTCAGAGCAGCAAGCAGGAAAAAAAAACAGCAAATGTGTGTGAAATCACAGGCTTGCTGTTTTTAGTGCTGGCTCCCCACAATTTGCTGTGGCTTGCAGGTGATGTGGGGCTCGGGAAGGAGAGCCTGAGTCAGCTCTGAAAATCATGTGCTCGCCTCAAGGAAGGAGATGCTTGAGCAACAGCAGTGTAGGGGGCTGTTTGCTTAAAGCCTTTGGGGATTTTTCAAGCTTTGTTCCACTGTTTTCTTGCCTGTGACGGTTTTATTTTGACCAGAGAGCAGTGAAGGTGCCCCGGGCCCGGGTGTGGGGCTGTGGGGGAGAGGCTGAGGAGATTTTCCTGTGTTTGCTGCTCCCCAGGCCCTCCCTGCAGCCCAGGTGGGGAGTGAGCTTTGCTGGGGCTCCCTCCCAGCGTTGCTGTGACCCCAGGGCTCCCCAGATGCAGTTTTGAGGGTCACTGGGCTGCTCTGGCCCTGCCTGAGCCTTTGTGTCCTGTCTGGAGCTCAGTTCTGGCCCACCTGGTGCTGTTCGTGCCCCAGAGCACCCTCGGCTGTGGCTCCATGGCATGAGGGGGCTCCTCAGAGACAGGAGGGTGTTTGGGAGCTGCTGGGCTTCCCCTGACACCAATCCCCTGAGCTCCAGTGGCCTCAGAACCAGGAGGGGAACCCCTCTGCCTGCTGATCGTGTGTTTTTCTGCAGTACAACGCTGGAAAAAGGCACTGAGTTGCAGGAACCACACTGGGGTGGAGCAGAGGAGCACCCTCCCCACCCTGGGTTTGTTATTAAATCTGAGTGAGCGCTCATTTCAGAGCCGCTGGTAATTCAGTTTTCATGCTCTTTGTTTGGAATATTTGGGATTTTGTGTGGTTGGGCTTCAATAACTTCTGCTGTCCCTCCCAGGTTCCTCAGGTGCTGGAATCTGCCAGAGCCCTCCTGAGTCTGAGCCACTCCTGAAGGTGTTTTGGGGAAACATATTGCTCCTTTTTTGGGTTTGGGGGTGGTTTGTGGTTTTTTAAGGGACTGGAAAGCTGTGCAGAAATTAAATCAACTTTGCTGTTAACTTTGGTCATAGATCTTGAAAATTTCTCTTTCCAGTGAAATCCCACTGGCTTTTTGGCGTTTAGCACCCCTGCGCTGTGCTTACAAATCGATCGAAGTGGTGACTGGGTGCTGAAGGCTTGTACAAAACCTCCAAAACATGTCATGGGCTGATTTCCATTTAAAACCAGTCCATGCTGGGTGCCTCCAACCTGGATCTTTTTTCCAATCCCTCTCCCCATCTCCAAGCCTCTCTAAATTTTGAACGCCAGAGCCCTTCCAGACCAATTTTGCATTTCTGAGTTTGGCATTAGCCCTGGCACAAATTCCTTGTGGAAGCAGATCAGAGGAGGGTCCTGGAGGCCTCTCCCATCCCCTCGGTGCTCAGGGCAGGGCTCCAGGAGCCTTTCCTGGATGCTGAGAAGCCGGGGGGGCTCTGCTGTTTTTCACGGGAGGTGCCAGGGATGTGTCTGTGCTGGGGGCAGGGGCTGGGAGGGCTCTGGAAGGGCTCGCTGGGCGAGCAGGGATTTCCCTGCCAGCCTTTGAGGCCGGTGTGTTTTGTCTCACAAGCAGAATGGCTTTGGCACGTCTGAACTCTCCTCCATCAGCTCCTGAACGCTTGACAGAAAGGTCACGGCCATGTGGAGATAACGAGGGACCCCGTGAATTAGGAGCAAGAAATAACAGCGTTTAGGGCTGGCTGGAGACTTCAACGTTCAACATCAGGCTCGGGGAAAAGCAGCGGCGACATTTCCTTGTGACCTTTGGGAAGGAGCCTGGGAGGAGCCGGGGCTGCAGCGAACCGGGGCTCGGTGCCCAAGGAGCCGCTCCAGGCTCTCCCCTCGCCCGGAGCCCTCGGGGCCATCCCGAGCTCAGCCGGGCGTTGACCCTGGGCAGAGCGGCCCGGGGACGTTTCGGGCTGTGCCAGGGCTGCCCGGGGCCAGGGCTGGCATGAGGGGTGGCAGAGCAGCAGGGCGAGGCTGGAGGGCCGGGGCAAAGCCCTGAGTGCCTTGTTCGGGAGAATTCTGTCCTGGGAGGGCTGGAGAAACGCGTCCCGTGCTGAGAACCTGTGGCAGCGTGTCCCGGGCAGCCTGAGCAGTCACCGCGGCCGCTTTTAATCTCCTTTTCTGCCCTCGGAGCTCCCAGCAGGAATGCGGGAGCTGCTGTGGGGCGGGTCTGCCCCTGCGGGAGCCTCGAGCAGGGCGAGGGGGTCACGGGCAGGACTGGGGCTGTGGGGAAACATCTCCGGAGCTGCCTGGGACTGACGGCTGTGTGAGCCGGGCTGGCAGCTGCTGTGCTCTGCAGCAGAGGTCACTGTGCGGCCGGGAGAGCCGCGGGATGATGCGGGAGAGCCGCGGATGATGCGGGGCCGGGAGAGCCGCGGATGAGGCAGGGCCCGGTCCCTCCTGCTCCCTTTCATCTCCACATCCCCTGCCCGCTGTCCGGGGCCGCATCCCGGCTGGAGCTGATGGCACAAAGAGAGCCGCCCTCAATCCCTCCCTCCCTCCCGGGGAAGCTGGAGAAAAATTCCAGCGGGGAATCGGGGTTCAGTTCAGCAGGAGCTGCCAGCCAGGAGCTGGTGAACGGCCAGCGCTGGAGTTATCAAAGTCAATCCGAACTTCCCAAAAGTTGCAAAAGTCCCTGTGGGTTTGCCAGCCTGCCCCAAGGATGGCCAGGGAAAACCTCTCAATTTTTGAGACTTTTTAGGGCCTATCTTAGATGGAAATGAGGTGCTGTGAGCCGGACATGGTGCTGGAGGGCTCAGGGTAACCTCCCTCAGGCTCTGCTCGGGGTGAGCAGCGTCTTACAGGCATCCAAACCTTCCATTATTGGTTATTTTTGGTTATTTACCTATTGACTGGGAAAACTCTGCAGAGGGAGATGGATAATGGAAAGGTTAAGCAGCAAATTGCCGTGCTTCTGCCTGGCCAGAGAGCACAGGGCACAGCCTTCCCAACCTCCAGTACCCCTCCTAATGGGCAAGGAAAATTATTTTGGCTCCCGCTAAAGGGCAATTTTCTGATCAGCTCTCATTTTCTTAGTAGAGAAAAGAGAACAAAAGGAGAGAAATATATATTTATATATGTATTAAAAAGAGAAAAAAAAAAAAAGGAGGAAGAAAGAAAGAAACACTTATGCTTTAATGGAAGCTCATTTTTGTAAAGTACCCTCATGGCCCCTGTGGGCCCGTGGAATTAAGCGCTGTCATTCAGAGCTGAAAGCGGAGCCATCCAGTTTGCAGACACCTGTCATAATTAAACTAATGGCTCTGAAAATGTGCCTTGATATTAAATCTATCTTCCACCGAGGAGCAGGGCTGATTAAAACCGCTGTTTGACAGTTAATGATGAACCTCGCGCTTGCTGCGCTCCGTAACTGGAACAGACCGGCTCAGCCCCCTCCCCTCGCAGAGCTCTCCCCACATCCCCCCCTCAGCCAGGGGCTTCTCCCCCAGCCTGCCCCACACAGACCAGCCCTGGGGATGGCTGGTGATGGCCACAGCCCGGGGCTGGGACTGGGAGGAGAGGAGGCAGCGCTGGAATGCACCAGGACTCGGCTCAGGTGGTGCTGGGGCAATGCTGCCTCATTTTCCTGCCCAGAACAGGGGCCCAGTCTGGGCTCAGAGAGCTCTGAGCTCGGAGGGTTCTGTCCCAGGGCTGCTCCTGGGTGGCTGGTGTTGGGATATGGATCTGCCTTGCTCCAGGATTATTGACTCCTGCTCCTTTCCCCGAGGATGTCAGAGCCAATTTCCTCTGACATCACAGCTGGTTGCCGGGGCAATGGGTTTGCTGTTCCAAAAGCAGGATTATTATTGAACAGAGAGAGAAGAGAGAGTTCTTAGGGAGCAGAAATCAGTGTTCACTTGGAAATGTGTCCAGCAGCCACTCTGCCCTTCCCCTGGACCAGGATCCGTCTCCCTTCTCCTTTTCCTCTCCCTGCCGCCCTCATCAAGGACAAAACCGAGGCAAACCATGAGGGTGGAAGTTCCACGTGCCCCACAGGGGATTAGTTTTGTCTCTCAGTGATGGGTGAGGTACAAAAATCCCCCAATGAACCCACGGCCAGTGAGGCACAGCCCTGGTAATTAGTGCAGCACAAACTCTGCAAAGTGCAGATAAGCATCAGTTGCAAGCAGCAGTTGTTATTATTATTATTGTTGTTGTTGTTTGCTGGGTCTGGCGGTCTCTGGCTGCTTTAATTCCCCTGCTCTGAGTGGAGATAACAAATCTTCCTCCTGTGGGATGTTTTGAGGGGTGATGAGCTCTGTGGGGCAGGGGCTGCCTTCCCCTGGATTTGGAGCAGGTAACTCCTGCTGGAGCAGTGAGGGGTCCTCTGATCAATAAATAGCTCAGAAAACATGAAAATCCAGATGAAAGGCCTGACCTGTGGGAGCTGCCTGTGCCAGGAGCAGCCCTTCCCCTGTCATTAGCTTCCTTACCCAGCCCCGATGCCATCGCTGCCACAGCAGCAATTACCAGGAGATTAGGCAGCATTAAGCACTCTTTAATTTGACACATTGCGATGATCTCCATTCAGCCTTTCTGCTCGAATAACTCTCCATAAATATTTTGCGAGGCTACCAAAATAAACAGAGGCTGGGCTGTTTGCACAGCTGAGATCCTGGCAGGGCCCGGGGAGCAGAGCCCGGGGTGGCACCGGGGGACGGATGGGAGCGCGTGGTCAGCTGGGTCTGGGAGAGCGTGAGGGGCTGGGAAAATACCTCTGCAGAGCTAAAGGAAAAATTATAACTGTAATATATGCCTTGCACCGATGGCAATTTAATAGGGAACATTTTTTAAACAACAACCCAATAAAGAGAGATGGGTATTTATGCAAGAAGTGGCTGCATTAGAAGAAATAATAATTACAATGGAGTTGTGTTCTCTCCCCTTTTTTTTTTCTTCTTTTTTTCTTGCGTTTGTGCTATTAGCCTAGACATTATTCATTAAGTAATGCAATGGNAGGACCAAAAAAAAAAAAAGGAGCACAGACACCCCGAACTTAACGTACAGAGAAGAAAGCTTTATTAACTAACTCTAAAAAGGAAGGAAACAACAAGAACCAGAATGAAACTTTCAAGGCATTCACCAAGTGTTCACCTTCCCACTGACAAGAGAAGAACAACCCCTTGAACAACTATTCCCCACAATGGAATCACTCGGGCTCTGAGCTGGTGTCTGTCCCTTTCTGGGGCAGCAGCTCCTCCCCTGGGCGAGGAGAGGGGCCCAGGGATCCCCTGGGAGCCAGGAGAGGCAGCTGGGACAGGGCACAGGTGGGACAGGGCACAGGTGTGTCAGGGACAGGGCACAGGGGGGACAGGGCACAGGTGCATCAGGGACAGGAAAGGGGAGGGTTCCGGTGGGTTCTTGGTGAGATCTGGTCAAAAGGAAGGGTTGGGGCAAGGAATGGGGCAGAAGGAGCAGCGCAGCAGAGGGCCAGGAACAGCCAGGAGCTCGGCTCCTCAGAGCTGCTGGGGAGTCAGGGAATGGATGACAGCAGGGGTGACAGCACGGCTGATGTCATGGCACGGGTGATGTCACAGGTGATGTCATGGCAGGGGTGATGTCACAGGTGATGTCATGGCACGGGTGATGTGGCACGGGTGGTGTGCTGTCATGATGGTGTCATCATGGGTGGTGTCACAGGTGATATGATGTCATGGGTGTTGTCATGGGTGTTGTCACAGTTGATGTGACGACATGTCACTGAAGAAGTGGTGTCATGGATTATGTCACCAGTGATATCATGGGTGACGTCACAGGTGATGTGATGTCACATGTGATGTGATGTCTCAGGTGATGTGATGTCACAGGTGATGTGATGTCACAGGTGATGTGATGTCACAGGTGATGTGATGTCACAGGTGATGTGATGTCACAGGTGATGTGATGTCACAGGTGATGTGATGTCACAGGTGATGTGATGTCACAGGTGATGTGATGTCACAGGTGATGTGATGTCACAGGTGATGTGATGTCACAGGTGATGTGATGTCACAGGTGATGTGATGTCACAGGTGATGTGATGTCACAGGTGATGTGATGTCACAGGTGATGTGATGTCACAGGTTATGTCACAGGTGATGTGATGTCTCAGGTGATATCACGTCACAGGTGATGTCATTGGTGATGTGATGTCACTGGTGATGCCATGGGTGGTGTGATGTCATGTCACAGGTGATGTGATGTCATGTCAAGGGTGATGTGATGTCACATGTGATGTGATGTCTCAGGTGATGTGATGTCACATGTGATGTGATGTCATGGGTTATGTCACATGTGATGTGATGTCACAGGTGATATGATGTCTCAGGTGATGTCACGGGTGCTGTGATGTGACGTCACTGATGACGCCATGGGTGATGTGATGTCATGTCACAGGTGATGTGATGTCGTGTGGGCTCAGGCTCTCAGTTTTTCCTGCAGCGCCATTGGAATGCACCCACGCCAAAATCTCTTTTTCCCCACGCCCTGCCCTCGCTGTTATTTCTCATTTTGTGGTCTTGTTTGCCCCTCCCCAGGAGGTTTCCCAGCTCCTCACACCTCCTCAGCTCACTAAATTGTGAGACTTTTTCAGAGCTTAGGAGTTTTATTTTTTTTCCTGTTCTCAATTGCTCAGGGCCAGTGCTTGAAATGAAACTGTCTCTCCAAGTGATGCAAATCAGACACAAGAAAGCAAACGAGCCCCGTGTATTCATCTGCAGAATCCTGTTCTGCTGAAACTCCTTCTGTTCCCTTCTGATCTTAGACAGATGTAAATCAAGAGAACTTATTTTAAACCAATGTCAGCAGGAAAAAGCTCAGCAGAAATACCAGAACCACCAGGTCTCGTGTGTTTATCACTCCTTGAGGTAAAATAAACTTTCAGCCTGGTTGAGATCCCTCAAACACTGTGCAGGCTCCGGTGCAGCTCCCAGTGACACGGAAATGGGCACAGGGGCACTGGGAACTGGCACTGGGAACTGGCACAGGGAACTGGGAACTGACACAGGGAATTGGGAACTGGCACAGGGAACTGGGAACTGACACTGGGGCACTGGGAACTGGCACTGGGAACTGGCACAGGGGCACTGGAAATGGACACTGGGGCATTGGAAACTGACACTGGGAATTGGGAACTGGCCCAGGGGCACTGGGAACTGGCACTGGGAACTGG
>VXBU01010838.1:98023-119644 GCA_013400315.1 Bombycilla garrulus | reverse complement strand
CTGCTCTGCCAGGTGTGCTGCAGCCTGGAACTGCACCCGGGAACTGCTCCCCTGTCCCTGTGCCCGCAGCTGGACGGGGGCTCCCAGTGCTCCCAGTGCCCTTCCCAGTGCTCCCAGTGCTCCCAGCGCCCTTCCCAGTAACCGCAGTGCCCTTCCCAGTGCTCCCAGTGCTCCCAGTACTCTCAGTGCTCCAAGTGCCCCCAGTGCTCTCTCAGTGCTCCCAGCGCCCCCAGTGCTCCCACTGCCCCCAGTGCCCTTCCCAGTAACCTCAGTCCCTCCCAGTCCCTCCCAGTTCTCCCCCCAGTTCCTCCCAGTGCCCCCATTGCCCCCAGTTCTCCCAGTGCTCCCAGCACTCCCCCTGGGTGTGGGTGGCAGGGGAAGGTCACCCCCAAGGGCCGGCTGGGCCCTGCAGGACAAGGAGCCGGGGCTGTGTTTGGTGTTTGCTGACGGGCTGAGGCTCAGGGGGCAGGGTGAGGTTTGGGGTGGCCCCAAAGTCCCCAGCAGAGCCCCCAGCAGCTCTGCAGGATGTCCCTGAACACCCCTGAGCCCCCCAAGCCACCCCTTTGCCGTGGGGCTGGAGCCAGCCTGGGGCTGGTGAGCAGAGCAGGCTGGATTCCTCTGCACAGAGCCTCAGAGCTGATTTGGGGGGCACTCAGGCTGTGTGGGGCTCTCAGAGCCGGCTGCATTGCTCTGCACAGAGCACCAGAGCTGATTTGGGGGGCACTCAGGCTGTGTGGGGCTCTCAGAGCAGGCTGGATTCCTGTGCACAGAGCCTCAGAGCTGATTTGGGGGCACTCAGGCTGCGTGGGGCTCTCAGAGCAGGCTGGATTTCCCTGCACAGAGCACCAGAGCTGATTTGGGGGGAACTCATGGTTTTGTGGGGCTCTCAGAGCAGGCTGGATTTCTCCCCACAGACCTCAGAGCTGATTTGGGGGGCACTCAGGCTGTGTGGGACTCTCAGAGTCGCTGGCTGGGCCTGGAGCAGGAACAATCAGAGCCGTGACCTCGGCAGGGCCGGGTCAGGCTGCTCCGAGTGATTGAGTGCTGGGAGAAGGCTCTGGAGCTGCTGCCTGAATTCCTGTTTACATGTGGGATAACGGATGGGCACCCGCTGCCTGCGAGGCCGTAACTCACCCGGGGACGCCGGCACCGGGGTGACACCATAAACCACAGCACGGAGAGCAGGAGCTCACAGGCCCCGCTGTGATTTACGGCCGGGCTCGCTCCCTGGCCAGCTCATCCATCGGCTCTGCTGCACACACCGCACGCAGAAATTGTTATTGGAAAAATTTGTTTAAAGGAGCTCTGTAAACTCTCTTTGATCTGACAGTTTCACCTGAAAATCCTCCTGTTCCTGTGGCTGGAGGAGAGGGTGTTTGGCACATAAATCATCGGGAGGCGCGACTGCATCCAAGTGCGTGCTGTAATCGTGGGAGAGAATTCTCACTTCGGGTTTCACCTCGGGGTGTGGACCCCAGGGTGGGGACAAGCAGGGGACAGAGCTGAGAAACCTCAGCGTGGGTGGCCTGTGTCACACAGAGCCCAGCAGGGTCGTGGGGATGCTGTTAGACCCAGTGTGGGCTTGTGTTTGCCCAACTCCCACAGCCAGGCTGTGCCCAAATGTGCATCCTGCCAGGGCACAGAGGGCTCTGGGCTCTCCAGCAGTGCCTACACAGAGCCAGACTGTGCCCAAATGTGCACCTTTGCAGGGCACAGAAGGCTCTGAGCTCTCCCTTAGTGCTCAGCAGAGCCAGGCTGTGCCCAAATGTGCATCCTGCCAGGGCAGAGAGGGCTCTGGGCTCTCCATCAGTGCCTACACAGAGCCAAGCTGTGCCCAAATGTGCATCCTGCCAGGGCACAGAGGGCTCTGGGCTCTCCCTCAGTGCTCAGCCAGAGTCAGGCTGTGCTCAAATGTGCATCCTGCCAGGGCACAGAGGGATCTGGGCTCTCCCTCAGTGCCCTGAGCCCCCCCAGAGTCTCTGTGCCCCCCGCCAGGGGTGGTGCTGCTGGCACCTCGGTGACAGGTGACAAGGGGGGCTGGCAGGGCTGCACTCAAATGTGCATCCTGCCAGGGCACAGAGGGCTCTGAGCTCTCCCTCAGTGCCCTGAGCCCCCCCAGACTCTCTGTGCCCCCCGCCAGGGGTGGTGCTGCTGGCACCTCGGTGACAGGTGACAAGGGGGGCTGGCAGGGCTGCAGAAGGGTCGCCTCGTTCTTCTGGCAGGAGAAGAGCTGCTGATGAGTGCTCGGAGCTCCTGCTCCTTCTGATGAATAATCTTCCCGCAATCTTTTCTGAAAAGCCTGGTTCAGGATTGGGGCTGAAAGCTGGATTTGATTAAAAGAGTCAGGAGCAAATGAGGAGCCACTTGGTGCTTAGTCTTGCCGCTTCTTATGACGGGGCCCCAGATGAAAATATTCCAGTTGCTGTTTGCTCCTCTTTAGTGTCTTTGTCCGAGGAGCTGCCAGGAGCTCTCTGTGCCCATCTCCCCGAGCTCAGCCTGCCCGGGTGGGCACAGGGACCTGGCTCAGCCACTCTGTGCCTCTCACCGGCTCCATGACCTTGGCTGGGCTCTGCCTCTCTGCTGCCTGTGCTAAACAGGAGAGAATATTTCTCCATTTCCTGCGGTGCAGTGTGCAAATAAATCAAGTGGGAAGGGTGGCTGTGGAGATGTCTGGGAGCCATCCCGAGGTTCAGCTCCAGACCTGGGGCAGATAATCGGCAGTTTTATGCAAACAACCAGTCAGTCCTGCCTCCCACCCTGCCATTTGCCGTTCCTTGGCACAGAACTGGCACCCAGACCTGCAGATCCTGATCCCCTGAGCGCGTTCCCCTCGCTGGGAAGCAGGAGGGGACTCCTTGCCTTGTGACTAATTGCCCAAAGCCATCTCACACAGGGATGATCCATAAACGCTGCACCTCTCCGTGTCTGCGTGGCCGGGAAGGCAAAAATCAGTTTAGAAAGATCAATCATCCAGATTCATCACGAAAGGCTTTGGCACCCAGGTCTCTGCCCCTCCTCGCCTGAGAAAATGATGGTGCTGTGAGATTAGGGCTTGAGAAGAGCTTTGCTGTGTCTCCATGGCTTTCTGATCCTAAGATAGATTACCCGGAGAGCACTAACTGCTCCCTGCTTGTGCTAAACAAAGATAATGGCATTTGGAGTCACCTCCACCTAATGATGCAGCCACCAAATAAATCATCCTTCCTCCCTGCCCAGCACCAGAGCAGGGAAGGGGATCAGGCACCCTGATGGCTGGGAGGGGGAGGGAGGCTGTGCCTTCTGCCCCGCTCTCTTGGGACCACCTTAAAAAAAATCCTACAAAACAGCTGAGAGAAAAAAAAATTAAAAAAAAATATTAAATGCTCCATATACTCTCTATAAACAAGCAGTTAGAGAAATCCAGGCTGGAAAACACTTGGTGGAATAAGGTCAGGCTTCTCATATGAATCAAATTAGTGGCCGCTCAACGAACACCACACAGCATTAGGCTGAGGGACCAGGGAAATGCTGCACTTTTCAAGGTTATGCTTTTGTTTCCTGCTGGAGCTTCTCCCTGCCAGGGGACCTTGGCCGCTCTGTGTCACCTGGAGGGGGCTGTGTGCTGTCCCCTTCCTGCTCCAGAGGAGCTAGAGAGGATCCCCAAGTGCTGTGGGGAAAGGGAGATCGTGTTACAGACAAGGGTCAGCTCCCCCAGGCCCCTCCTGGTGTGGGAACCACCAGAAAGAGCGAGGAAATGGTGGGAGAGACTTGAGCCCTGAGGGGAATTACAGCCAGGAACGGCAGCAGGAGATCACCTGGAGCGGCTGCAGGGTGGCCTTGGGGACAGTCCCAGCACTCACAGAGGGACAGGGCTGAGGCCTGGGGGGCTCGTGGGCCAGCAAAGATTGGGGTGTGGGGCCCAGAATGGGGACAGCTCCCTGTGAGCCCCTCCAGAGCAGGGCTGGACCTCACAGAGCCAGCCTGGCCGTGCTCTGGGATCAGGGGATAAAGGATCAGGGGATCAGGGATTGGGGATCAGGGGATATGGGATCAGAGATCAGGGATCAGGGGATCACAGATCAGGGATCAAGGGATATGGGATCAGGGATAAGCGATCGGGGATATGGGGATCAGGGGATCACAGATCAGGGGATCAGGGGATATGGGATCAGGGTTCAGAGATCAGGGGATCAGAGATCAGGGATATGGGGATCAGGGGATATGGGATCAGGGATAAGGGATCAGGGGTCGCTGCCCTGCAGCTGTGCTCTGGAACGGTCTCAGCCAGGGTGCCAGTGTGCCACACGGCCAGGGTGTCACACGGCCAGGGTGCCACACGGCCAGGGTGTTACCATGGTCCCTCCCTGGCTGGCTGCCTGCAGGAGAGCCATGTGGTTTCCTGCAGAGGAGGAAGGGATGGAGCTCTGGTTGCTCTGGATGCCGGCAGAGTTCCCCAGACTGAAGTGTTCAATTTTAGTGCACCGAGCATCCAGTATAATCCATTGAAAGGGCACTGTCCTTCAGGCCTTTCAGCTGGGCTGACAGCTGCCCACTGATTAATTGACAGGTTAAAAAGATTGATTCCACATGTCAGAGCTGTAACCCTGCCAGAACAATGCTGCTGTCAATTGGGCTGTAAAACAGACGCTTACATTAACGGCCCTGACAGCAGCGGCGCAGGAACACATGCACCTGCCTTTATGGAGAGCCTAAACACACAGCCGGGCGCAGATTAATCATCCTGAAAGCAGACTTGGAGGATCAAATAAATGTTTCTGCAGCGCACGAGCGGCGCCTTGGCACCGAGTCCTGCCGCAGATGGTGCTGAGGGGCCGTGGGGCACGGGCACCTCGGGCAGGGGCTGTGGTTGTGTCGCACACCTGAGCTGCTGTCCTGGGCAGGTGTGCCCCTCTCCACCCTTCTCCAGGCTCTGTGCACAGGGCACAGCCATGCTCAGCCTCCCATGGGCACGTGTGGAGCCGTGTCCCTGTGCCAGGTGCCTCTGTCCCCTGTGCCAGGTGCCCCTGTCCCCTGTCCCAGGTGCTCCTGTCCCCTTTCCCAGGTGCCCCTGTGCCCTATCCCAGGTGCCCCTGTCCCCTTTCCCAGGTGCCTCTGTNGCACGGGCACCTCGGGCAGGGGCTGTGGTTGTGTCGCACACCTGAGCTGCTGTCCTGGGCAGGTGTGCCCCTCTCCACCCTTCTCCAGGCTCTGTGCACAGGGCACAGCCATGCTCAGCCTCCCATGGGCACGTGTGGAGCCGTGTCCCTGTGCCAGGTGCCTCTGTCCCCTGTGCCTGGTGCCCCTGTCCCCTATCCCAGATGCCCCTGTCCCTTTCCCAGGTGCCACTGTCCCTATCCCAGGTGCCCCTGTCCCCTGTCCCAGGTGCTCCTGTCCCCTTTCCCAGATGCCCTTGTCCCTGTCCCAGGTGCCCCTGTCCCTATCCCAGATGCCCCTGTCCCAGGTGCCCCTGTCCCTATCCCAGATGCCCCTGTCCCTTTCCCAGGTGCCTCTGTCCCCTGTCCCAGGTGCCCCTGTCCCTGTCCCAGGTGCCCCTGTCCCTGTCCCAGATGCCCCTGTCCCAGGTGCCCCTGTCCCTGTCCCAGGTGTCCCTGTCCCTGTCCCAGGTGCCCCTGTCTCCTGTGCCAGGTGCCGCTCACCTGCAGGCAAATTTGGGCACACATCCTTTGGTCCCCAAAGCCCCCGGGCTAGCCCGGCTCAGGGCTGGGAGCGTGTTCTGGTGTCAGAGCAGCAGTGGGATGCGCCCAGAGATCGGTGTGGGGCGGGGCAGCAAATCCTCCCCTGTTCCCTCATCAGCCGGGTGTAACTCGTTAATTCTGCCAGGCCCGGCTGCTCTCAGAGCCCCTCAGCTGCAGCAACTCCCGCTGTTGGTTCTCCTGCTGCCCTTTGAGGTGGGCAGAGGGCACAGCGAGGGTTCCCCTGTGCCCGGGCTGTGCTGCAGCCGGGCCTGGCGCTTTCCAGCCCCAGCCTGGAGCATCTCTGGGTGGAAAGTGCTGACACCGGCCCCGAGCTCCCCACCCAGCTGCTGAGGAATGAAAAAACCCTCTGCAATCTGGAGAGATAAGGAGAGGTTGAGTCACGAGTGAGCTGGGCTCTGCCAGAAGACGTTTCAAAGCTTTTATGGCGAGATTCAATACAGATATACAGAGATCAATTATCTTAAAAGCAGCAAGGAGGTTCAGCAAATATTTCCAGCTTTAAACAGGTTTATTTCCATCTGCACTTATCTGTGCTATTTAAACTCCATCGCTTGCAGTTAATCTTTTGTAATGCAGCATAAGAGGGCTTATTTACTTTCTAATGACATCAATTGGCCATAAATATTAGACATCTAAGGTTCGCTGGAGCTATAGGGACAGTTTTCCATTCCTACTTGACATTTGACTATTTGCAGTGCTTCCTTTCTGTTTGTTCTTGTGTGACTCACTTATCGGCTGTCATAGGCCCGCTTCGATTTATTTAAATGGAATGAATAAGTACATTAGGCAAAGCTGTCAGGAGGGGAGAGAATGGGAGCTCACGGGGATGAGTGATAAGTCAACAAGCTGCAAGGGAGATTCTCAGCAGAGCCGCACAAATCAAAGTGCTAAACGGGAGGAACAAAGGCGGCGCGGTGGCGCGTTCTGGGATGAGAGGAGCTGCAGATCTCAGGGCAAACAGGAGGCACCGTAATCCGCGGGACACGGCGAGACGCGGCGAGCTCCTGGCGGCACATCCCAGCCCCTGGCCACTGCCCCTGGCACTGCAGCAGCGCCCAGAGCTGCCAGAGTTATTAGAGGATCAAAGGCTCCAGACGATTATCTGCCGCTAAGGTGGGAGCTGTGCAAACACCCAGATAGCTCTGGACTTGCGAAGATAGTTTTTCTTTTTAATTTTCTTCGTTGCGTAGTGCTTAGCCGGACTAATTAATTGTGGAGAGCTCATATCAGAGCCCTGCTGGAAGTGTTTGCCTCGAATACATTAGCGGTGATCTGCGAGGGGGAACGTTCCTCGAGCCATTTTGTCACTTTTCGATGGTGGAAGTGACTCGCTGGGTGTGAGAGGGATTAAGTTGGAAGCGCCTTTTTCAGAGGGGCACAGGCGGGTGCTGGAGCTGCAGCAGACTTGGAAAGGACACGGGGGGACACCATGGCCGTTCTGTTCCTCCATCACTGAACACTGAGTCTCATTCAATCACAGCACTTTAATAAAAGTCCTCTGCTGCTTTTATCCAGCTTTGCCGCTGGATTTGCACAGGCTCAGAGGAACTGGGGTGCCCCACGTTTGAGAGGCATCCTCAGCTCCTGGGAGCAGCGCTGAGCCCGGGCAGGGGCCCTGGGGAAGGGGCTGTGCCCACCCCACACAGAACTCCCTGAGCCAGGAGCCCCAAACACGGCTGAGCCCCTGTGCCAGGCTCTGGGGAGCTGATCCCACCCCCAGGGAAGGGCTGGGGCAGCCCCACTGCTGCTCTTGTTTCAGTGTTCCTGCGCTCCAACAACGTGCTTTTGCTTTTCACTCCTAATCTTTGAACCCCCCAAACCCTTAATTGGCTGCACACAGTAAATCAGAGCTGACAGTAGTTGAATAGCAGCTGATTAAAATCATTTGTTTTCAAACTCAGCCAGCTGCACGCTCCTGCTTACATGACTTTTGTGGCATTCCCTACATTGCTCTCCCTCTCTCTTCCTTTCTTTTAAAAGAGTTGCATCACATTTTTCTAATTCTTTGAAAATGAGATCCTCTTCTCAGCCCTCTTCCCTTCCCCACACACCAGTCTCCATTTTACAAGCCCAGCCTTGTTTATCTCCGGGACCGCTTGTGAGATTCCTGCTCCACTCGCAGTGCCCAGGCCACATCTGGTTTGGGTTTGTTTGTGTTTGGTTGTTTTGTTCCCAAAAGAAACACAAGCAGGGAGAGAAAAGCATTTCAACTCCTGATTGCCTTGCACCCCTGGCCAAAGCTGGGCTTAGAAAAGCTGAGAATTGTTTAAAAGTGCTGTGAGGAAGCGATGGCAAACGAAAGGACTGGGATGGTTCACCTGGGGGTCTGGCACAGGTGGCAAGCTCAGGGTGGATGCTGTGTGCTCGGGGGCTCAGGTGTGCCCAGGACAGCACCAGATCCAGGATTCACAGAGCAAGAAGAGCTCTGGGCCAGGCTGGGGAGGCATTTGGTGACACCGTGGGGACACCTCCGTTGTCCCCAGAGCCCTGGGGGCTGGCATCTCTCTCCCTCCCAGGACAGGCTGGGTGTGTGGCTGCCCCGTGCTCTGCTCCTGCGTTCGGCCACCAGCCATCCCTGAAAAATGTGTCCTGGCTGCGAGTGCCATTCCCCAGTCCCCGGCATCTGCAGCCATATGCATCAAATTAAAAGCAAACGCGGAATATAAATCTCCTTGCCATTCCTGGGGAAGGTTTCGCATGACAACCGCATTCCTGTGACACTTTCCATCTTCTGTTTTACCACACGGACCAACAGCTGTTTCCAAAACAAACCCTGAGTGATGAACAGACAAAATCTTGACTATTTGGACAAACCTGGTGCTGCAGTGGGGTCATGCATGAGTGGACAGAGGTTCTGCAGGGCTGGGGCCTCCCCAGGCCTCTGCCAGCATTCCCTTCTCTTTTTCCTCTTTTTCTCCCCAAATTCATGCCATGGAGCCATGCAGTGGGTAGTTCTGGAGAGGTAACTTGTCCTACAGAGCAGGCCTGACTGTACCTTAAACTTCTCCAGGCTGAGAGAGAGAAATTCGGGTCACTGCTTAATTAAGACTTCTGAAGCTTTCTTATTGCTATTGTCATTTCTGCTGTGCTGGGAGCTGGCGAGCCCGGGCCGTGGGAATTGGGAAGCACGGACCAAAGGAGCCGCCCAGCCCTTGATGAGTGTGCACTCCTAAATCACCCAGCCCCATCTGGAAGCGGAGTTTATCCCCATGGATCTGGGTTTGGCAGCCCTCGGAGCAGTGTGTGTGCATCCCTCTCTGGATGGGAATTGTCCTGCTCCACAGGGATCATCCCACGAGGGTCTCCCCACAAATTCCACAGCAGGATTTGCTCCCAGTGCCCAGGTACAGCTCCAGGACTCCCACGTCCACCTTTCCCCATGTGCAGGGGAGTTCCATGGTGATTTCTGCTCTGGGGGAGGATGTTTACCTTCCCCAGCCGCCTTTTCCTTACATTTAAACAGAAATGTTTCCTTTTCTAAACAGTTTACATTCCCGATTCCAGAGGTATCCCGCTTGCCAAAGCCACCGGTATTTGTCTCACTTTAAATGCATTTATATGCTAATGCAGACGGGCTCTCCAGCTCGAACACAGCCGTAGAGAAATTCCTCCTTTCTTGCTGGATTTCCAAACTACAACCATCAAACATCCTCTGGATTTATCTCGGTTAATCAAAGCCTCTCTTCCGCCCGCTGCAGGTGTGATGCGGCCGTTCCTGGGATAAACCAGGCTCACAGCCCTGGATTATCTGTCCAGCCTTGACAAATCGGTGCCACATTTGGAGGAGGAGGAGGAGGAGAGAGGAGGAAGGAAATGCAATTTCAGGGATACAGTTCTGTGTGTGGCTGGACAGCATTTCTCCCTGTTTTATTGCCTTTGGGATCATCTCCCAGCAGTCTGACTGCACTGCACAGGCATTACCTGATTACACCCTGCAGAGGGATGGAGAGCTTCCCCGAGGTCAGGCAGCCTCTCCCGGCACTCCTGGGGTCACTACTGCGATTTCCAGAGCCATCTTCGGCACAGACTCATCTCCTCCTGCAGGGGCAGCCAGTTCCAGAGCCATTCCCAGCTCAGACTCATCTCCTCCTGCAGGAGCAGCCAGTTCCAGAGCCATTCCCAGCTCAGACTCATCTCCTCCTGCAGGAGCAGCCAGTTCCAGAGCCATTCCCAGCTCAGACTCATCTCCTCCTGCAGGAGCAGCCAGTTCCAGAGCCATTCCCAGCTCAGACTCATCTCATCTTGAAGGGACAGCCAGTTCCAGAGCCATTCCCAGCTCAGACTAATCCCCTGAAGGAGCAGCCAGTTCCAGAGCCATCTCGGGCTCAGACTCATCTCCTGAAGGTCCAGCCAGTTCCAGAGCCATTCCCAGTGGGACAGACTCATCTCCTCTTGAAGGAGCAGCCAGTTCCAGAGCCATTCCCAGCTCAGACTCATCTCCTGCAGGTCCAGCCAGTTCCAGAGCCATTCCCAGTGGGACAGACTCATCTCCTCTTGAAGGAGCAGCCAGTTCCAGAGCCATTCCTGGCGGGACAGACTCATCTCCTAAATGGGCAGCCAGTTCCAGAGCCATTTCCCGCTCAGACTAATCTCCTCTTGAAGGAGCAGCCAGTTCCAGAGCCATTCCCAGCTCAGACTCATCTCCTGAAGGTCCAGCCAGTTCCAGAGCCATTCCCAGTGGGACAGACTCATCTCCTCTTGAAGGAGCAGCCAGTTCCAGAGCCATTCCCAGCTCATCCTCATCTCCCCCTCAAGGTCCAGCCAGTTCCAGAGCCATTCCTGGCAGGACAGATTCGTCCCCTCCGGCAGGTCCAGCCAGTTCCAGAGCCATTCCCGACTCATCCTCATGCCCTTCTGTAGGTACAGCCAGTTCCAGAGCCATTCCCCGCTCAGACTCATCTCCTCCTGCAGGGGCAGCCATGTTAGACAATGCTTAAAAATAATATTAAAACTGGATGAAAAGGGTGTACCTGGAATGATTTTCTGTGGAAAACTGATAAATCAACAGCAAAAAAAAAAAAGTTTTGCTTTAACATCTAGGTTCTGTTCAACTTTTTGTCTGAAGCTATGACAATATTTTGCCTACAAAATCCCCAAATCATTCATTTTGACTTCACTGTTCTGTATTAAGGTCATAATGTAATTGATACTCAAGAAGAGGATTAATTGTTGAGTTGTAACACAGTAACAAACACTGGTTTTCTGTCTAGATTTGGGACAAAACCTCAGAACTTCTCATACAATGGAAACTCCATTTTCCATCCAGCTGTAACAGTAACCCCAATGCACCGAGATTAATCTGGAGAGGAGGACAGAAAACATCCAATCACTCACGCATAAGATTTAAGGAACAAAGTCATCCCCAAACCACCTTTCTTCCTTTCAAGTTTTCAAGCATGAAAACTGACACTGGAAGGGAGAAAATTTAGACTCAGAGCAGACAAGTTGGACAACTTGCCAAATCATCCAGGGCCTGCTCAAGTTCAGCCTTATTCTTCTGGAAAATAATGATGGAAAATTCATTTAAGTATCGTGTGCAGCTTTGCTGGGGTGGAGGAGGGAAGAGGCAAATTTAATTCGGAACTGCCCTCAAACGGATGCGGAATGTAAACTTTCGCTGCATTTCTGTCAGACTTAATGGATTTCACTTATGGGAACTATAATAAACAGCTCATTACAGAGTCAGCTGCGGGAGCGTTTTGAGCCCAATAGAGTCATTTGTTTTCCAAGGCAGATTTAGTCCAAAGGGGGTGGACAGAATAATCCAGTGTTTGAAGTGTCGGTATCAAAGCCTGAGGGACTGACAGGGTGGCATTTGGGGTGTCCAGCAAAGGCTGCTGTAGGACACGGGCACGGTGTGGAGGAGCTCCAGAGTCCCAGTGGCTGCAGCTCCAGTGGGGCAGTGGTGTGCTGGACACGGCGCAGGCAGCTCTCACACAACAGACTTTTAAAAAGTTGTTGTCGTTAGAAATCCCGGCTCCCAGAGTCCTGCTATTGCCTCAAACCTGACCTCCTTTCTCTGCGTGTGAGGAACTTCCTATCTTTCACGTTCAAAGGGAAATGATGAGTCCCAAAAGCCAAGGAAAGCAAGGACAGAGAGACACTTCTCCTTGTTCCCCAGGCTCTGAGGCTCTTCCCCCAGGTTTGGGGAAGAAGGAGAAGGGAGATGGATGCTCCTGGAAAAGGGAGATGGCTTTGCCCTCTTCACTGGCCATGCCTGCTGCTGCTGGGAGTCACAGAGAAGGCTCAGTTGCTATAAATCAGGGTAGAAAAGCAGGTGGGCAATGCTGGGACCTTCCCTAACCCTCGTGAACAAGCTGCAGGGCAACGTCCCCATCTAGGACAGCAGAGCCTCCACGGCGGCTCTGAGGAACCTCGTGAAAGTCTGAATTTATGAGTCAATAAACATCTGCGGAGCTGAGGGCTTGGGATCCAAGCTCACCCTCCGAGCAGATCCTCCTTCCCCGCTGCACATCTGGCGGGGGGTGGGAGGGGAGCAGCGCCGTGGATCTGCTCCTCCGCCCCCGCCAGCAGCGGCCCAGCCCTCCCCGGGCCCGCGGGGAGCCAGAGGACAGTGGTTTCAAACAGCGTGACTGTCAAAGCGCTCAGCACGCCCTAAATCACAGCCAGCATCTTCCCTTTCATGTCTGTGCGGCCGGGGACTGCAGCCACTCCTTAAACACTTCCATACCCGCCGAGACGCTCCGCTCGCCAGGGCCTGCGCAGGGAGCTCCGGCCTCTGCGGAGCTCCGGGGAAATAAATCACTGCTGCGGGAGGAGACGGGCTGGGAGCGGCAGGGGGCTCGGCTCTCTGTCCTTGGGTCACTCGTGTGGCCTCTGGCACCTTCCTCAGGCACAGGTAAAGCTCAGCACAAGCACGCGCACCGGTGTGGGCACACACCTGCGCTCCAGGGGCTGAGAGGCTTTTTTGTCCTTCAAAGCACGAAAAACCACCTGCACTCCAGGGGCTGAGAGGCTTTTTTGTCCTTCAAAGCAGGAAAAAACCACGCTGCTTTGGGGAGCAGAGCTGTAGAGGATCCCTGGCGGTGTCCAAGGCCAGGCTGGACAGGGCTTGGAGCAATCTGGGATAGAGAAAAGAGAGAAAAGTGTCCCTGCCCATGGCAGGGGTGGCACTGGATGAGCTGCTCCCTCCCAGCCCAGCACAGTTCATCATTGACACCCAGGCCTTAGTGTGTGGTTGCTGGGCTTAAATACAAAATACATCGGTTTGTCTTCCTCCTCATTGGTATTTCAGATTTGGACACATGGAGAGAAAACTCCGCCCTCCATTTCACTGAAAGAAGAGGCGATTCTTGTGTCAGATCTGAGGTTTCACCCACTCTCATTTGCTGCTGGCCTCCAACTCCTGTGGTGGGTTTTTAGCCACATCTAGAGATGGTAAAAGACATGTTGGGAGAGGTACAGAGGATTGTTTCTTCAATTTTTCCCGTTAATAGTGCCAAGAAAAATAAAAATCCCTGTAAATTCAGTCTAGAAACAACCCTGGTTAATAACCCTGCAATAAACCCCAAGACTTGTACGTGCCATTGCAGTTGTTGTTGTTGTTGTGGACATTTTGAAATCTCTGCTTTCCTTGCTGGAAAAATGATCTCTGCTGTGTGATGACCCTAAAAACTTAGCAGTTCTAGGAGATGACAGAAGAATTGAGAGCTTGGGGAAAAATAATTACCACAGTAAGACCAGATTAGCTGGTTTTGAGTTTTATTCCTGAAGATGCTGCTGATGTTTGACCAGTCTTTTTGAGGTCAGCCTCATAACTTCTCATCCCATAATTATTCTAACATTTGTTAAAGCAGTGAGTGTTATTAATCAAAGCTAACGAGGCAGGGGAACAGATACAGGTCACAGCGTGGCGCAGCCTTTCCATGGGCGTGTCTGTGGCCATGTGCTGCTGGATGGAGTCACTTCTAAGCATTGAGAGGAGGAATAATCCAAACTCCACTGAGGAACCTGCGCTCCTCTGGTGAGAGCAGATCCCTGGCGAGTCCTGGAGCAGGGGAGAAGCAGCAGCCAGCCCAGGGAAGAGCTGCAGGACATTTTTTTTCTGTCTGTGATGGTTCTGTGCTGAGCTAGAACCGTGCCTATATCTGCAGCAGTTTCGCAGCATTCCCTTCTTTCCTTTACTTTGAGGAATGATGCTCTGCTCTGCTGTGAGACTCAAAGCAATTTTAAATATTAATTAAGTCTCTCAGCTCTGGTCTACAATGGCTGGTTACTATTTGAGTTAAAGAGCTAAAAACAAAGCACTGTTGACAGCAGCAGCGTGGAAAATCAGTGCCAGGGGCAGGAGCAGAGCCAGGATTGTGGGATGTGCCCCGGAGCAGGAGAGCCCCGGGAGCACCACGGCTCCTCACAGCTCCATCTCTGGGACTGAGCTCCATCCCTGGGGCTGAGCTCCATCCCCAGGGTTCCCAGCTCCATCCCTGGGGCTGAGCTCCATCTCCAGGGTTCCCAGCTCCATCCCTGGGGTCTCCAGCTCCATTCCTGGGGCTGAGCTCCATCCCTGGGGCTGAGCTCCATCCCCAGGGTTCCCAGCTCCATCCCTGGGGTCTCCAGCTCCATCCCTGGGATCCCAGCTCCATCCCCAGGGTCTCCAACTCCATCCCCAGAGTTCCCAGCTCCATTCCCAGCTCCATCCCTGGGGTTCCCAGCTCCATCCTCAGGAGTTCCAACTCCATCCCCAGGGCCGAGCTCCATCCCCAGGGTCTCCAGCTCCAACCCTGGGGTTCCCAGCTCCATTTCCAGGGCTGAGCTCCATCCGCATGGTTCCCAGCTCCATCTCCGATGTTCCCAGCTCTATCCCCGGAGTTCCCATCTCCATGGTGCGGGAGCTTCACTCGGAGGAGGTTTCGGAGCTCCTGTTTACAGCTCCTGCAGAGGCGAAGGTTCCCGGCTGGAGCCAGGGCAGGGCCTGGCCCATCTCGCCCCGCATCTCTGCGGGATGCTCGGCACAGATCGGCACAGCCGGGGGTGGCACTGCCGGGGGTGGCACAGCGGGGGCTGGCACTGCCGGGAGTGGCACAGCGGGGGCTGGCACTGCCGGGAGTGGCACAGCCGGGGCTGGCACTGCCAGGGCTGACACCGCTGGAGCAGCATCTCCCTGCGCGCTGCCGGGCCGGGAGCTGAGCCCGCTAGTGGCAGGACAAAGGAAGGAGCCGAGAGCGAGAGGAAGGCAGGACTGCGAGCCCCGAGCTCCTCCTTGCCGGCAGCAGCGCCCAGCTGGCTGCGTGTGAGCCAGGCTGATGTTCGAGGGCTCTCTCGGGCGGAATATATTTCCCTTCTCTGGAGCTGGCTGTAACTCACCTCCCTGCAAAGCTCTCTGCCAATACAGCGTTTGCTGATGTATAGCTACAGCCATTTTCCCTGTTTCCCTTACTCTGTCTCCGTATAGAATAATATGCGATTAATTGATTTTCTGTCGCTCTTTTAGTACGGAAAATTAATTTTGGAGCAACCTTGTTTTCTCAGGGTATGAATTCTCTACATGCAGAGTAATTCCACTCCTACATTATTCATGAGAGAAAATAGTGATGGAGTGTGTAACTGAGGCAGCCCCAAGGCCACAAACTGATAGTCTGCGTTACTGATACAACAATATTCCACTGATGCTTCTAAATAATTCACGGCTACAACTCAATTTGGCACCAGGCACGCAGCTCGGGATGTGACTGGTGCGAGGGGAGTGGAGGCACCTTGGCAGGACACTGGGCTCCCCAGAGAGACCCCGGTGCCACCAGGCAGAGAGGGACTCCATCCGGCCACAGCTCCTGCTGGCAGCAGTGGGATTCCAGGACCTGGAATCACAGCATGAGCAAAAGGCTGAGGGGAGCATGGAGGGATGCCTGAAAGGCCCAGCTGTGGTTTCTGTAGCTGCAGAGGCCTCTCCTGCTCCGACCCCAGGGCATCCCTGACATGGGCAGGGCCCGTGGGCACCAGCCCGAGGGAGCCAGCATTGCTCTGCTCCTCAGGGATGTGCCTGGAGCGCTCCCTGGGCTGTGCTGATTTACTCATGAAGTCCCTGCCAGGGGGGTTACAGCAGTTCTGTGGGAATTAAAGGGTTAATGGTGGCTGAGAGGCTGTGGGGGACAGAGGCTGAGCATCACCCAGCCCCATGACTGGGGTTTTCAGGGCCCTGTGTGAGCTGTGGGGTTTTCAGGGCTCTGTGTGAGCTGTGGGGTTTTCAGGGCCCTGTGTGAGTTGTGGGGTTTTTAGGGCCCTGTGTGAGTTTTGGGGTTTTTAGGGCCTTGTGTGAGCTGTGGGGCTGTCAGAAGCCTGTGAGAACCGTGGAGTTTTCAGGGCCCTTTGAGAGCTGTGGGGTTTTCAGGGCCCTGTGTGAGCTGTGGGGTTTTCAAGGCCCTGTGTGAGTTTTGGGGTTTTCAGGGCCCTGTGAGAGCTGTGGGGCTCTGTATAAGCCCTGGGGGTTTTAGGGCCCTGTGTGAGCTGTGGCTGTCAGAACCCTGTGAGAGCTGTGGGGCTGCAGAGCCCTGTGTGAGTTTTGGGGTTTTCAGAGCCCTGTGAGATCTGTGGGGCTGCAGGGCACAGCTCTGGCTGCACAGAGGGTTAATGGCCGGGAGCACTTTCACTGTGAGTGGAAAATGGCAGGGCCTTCCCTTCCTCCTCCCCTCCTCTGGCAGCAGGGCCCGGATGACGATGGAGTGAGTGAGAAGCTTGTCCTGGCACCGGGCTCCTTTCAGATTAATGACTTGCGAGGAGATGCCTCAGTCACATGTTGGGATTTTTCCCCGTTGAACTGTACCTGGCACCCTGCAGCCATTTATCACGGGCTGCAGATGGAAGGCAGCAGCAGCAGGACCTGCAGGGCCAAGACACACAGGGCCCCAGCCAGCCCCGGGCGGGTGGGGGATCTTCTGGGGCGGGTGCTTGTGTGGGGTTTTTTTAATCTAAAATGATAAATCTGATTTCTTCAGGATATTGGAACAGCTGCAGCTGACCTGGCTGTTTATCTGACAGATCTTCAGGGTGTACGATAACAGCTCTTAGAGGATGGATGTGGTGCTATAAACTGTCCAGGCACAGAACGTGATTAATGGGATTCACAGAGATAAACATATGGGGAGGAGAGCTCAGGATCTAAGAAAATCCCATCCCTGGACTGGGAGGCTGTTGAAGAGCTGGAGCTCTCACTGAGGGCGATGCTCTGGGTGCCAGCCACCCACCTTGGCCTCTCTCCCCGGCCTGTGGCAGTTCCACACAGCACCGGGGATGTTTGTACTGATGGTACAAATGTTCCAGAGCTCTGCCAGCCTGAGGGGTGACTGTTCCACAGCTCCTCCCAGCCCCTGCAGCCTCAGCCCTCAGAGCTTCCCTGCTGGCACAGCGTGGCTTTGCTCCCACAGCACAGGACAGGACAGGACAAGAGAGGACAAGAGAGGACAGGGCAGGACAGCACAGGACAGGACAGCACAGCACAGGACAGGGGTGCTGCTGCCTCAGCCCTGCAGAAATGAAGCACCCCAGAGCTCCTCCTTGCCCCCTCCCCACAGCCCCCACCTACCTCAGCATTGCTTCTCCCCAGTGCTCCCCACATGAGCTTTCCTCAGCCAACAGTCCCCCTCCTCAGGGAAAAACTAGTTTGGTAAAAGTTGAGGAATCAATCTCTGGTATATTAGCTGGCACGGAAACTCGTGAGGAATTCGGCAATCCAGCCCCGATGACATCCATTTCCCTGTCTTTGTGCTTTGATGTGGTTTACAAGCCTGCTCTGGCCCCCGCCTCCTCCTGGCTGTCCCTGTGGACCTGTGGCTGTTCCTGGGCTCATTCCCGGCGTGTTCCAGGGGATGAGCAGCTGGGAGCCAGGAGCAGAGTCCTGCTGCCTTCAGGGTATCAAAGTGCTCAGCCCTGATGGGGACCAGCGAGCAAAAAGGGGAGAGCAAAAGGCATCAAAAAGCGTTAGTGCAGAAATTCTCGCTGAGAGGGATGGATCAAATAAACACTGAGATTAATTAATCACTAATGGCATGGACTAAAGGTGACCCTTCAGCATTTACACACTGAAGACAGCAGGGTCAGGATTGCAGAGCATTAATCTTACATTAGCACAACTCCATCCTTGCCAGGAGGGAGGCAGAAATCCCTTTGGTTCATGCAGAGGAAGCTGAAGCTTATTGCTTCCTGCCAGGTCCGTGGCTGCATTTTTATGAAACACCTGCAATGAAAAAAAAAAAAAAAAGAACATAAACCTGAGAAAATGAAAGAGCTGTCCCAGCAGAACGCAGCAGCCGTGCCCAGCACCCGGGGCCGGGGCCTCGCTCCTGCTCAGCCCAGCCAGGCTGGGTCACTGGGATCAGTAATGAGGCATCAATAACGATGAGCAAGTGGGAAAAGGGATTCTGCAATCCTTCCTGTTCCCTGCTGGCGCTGGGGGCTGTGTGTGCAAGGCTGGCCATACAAGCCACCGGGGATGGGCTGTAAAAGGTGCTTGCTTTCTTTCTTTCGCCTCCAAACTCTGCTCTGTAGCGTGCACCAGATGCAGCAGCAACAGCACAAGGCCTCTAACCTCTTTCCAAATGGTAATAAATCCCACAAGACCCCAGCACACTTGTAATTTACAACTCTGCTAAAATGAACATTATTTCAAGCTAAGCGTATTCTCCGAGGTGCGGGAGGAATGTGGCAGCTTTCCTGCTGACAGCGGAGTTTCTTTTTTAAATGTCATGCATTCACTTTCATTACTTCCAAATAATTGCCCAGAAGATCAGCAGTCGGCTGGGCGGGAGCGTCCACAGCGCTGCCAGGTGATGCCAGCACGCTCCAGCACGGCTGTGGGGCCGTGTTCGTGGGCACGGGAGAGGCCACCAGGCCCTTCCCAAAGGCAGGGTGAAGCCAGGGTGGCTGTGGGGCCCTGATCGTGGGTACAAGAGAGGCCACTGGGCCGGTCCCAAAGCCAGGGTGGCTGTGGGGCCCAGCTCGTGGCCATTCCCAAAGCCAGCGTGGCTGTGGGGCTGTGTTCGTGGGCACAGGAGAGTCCACCAGGCCCTTCCCAAAGGCAGGGTGGCTGTGGGGCAGTGTTCATGGGCACGGGAGAGGACACCGGGCCTTTCCCAAAGCCAGGATGGCTGTGGGGCCCTGCTCGTGGGCATGGGAGAGGTCACCAGACCCTTCCCAAAGCCAGCACAGCTGTGGGGCCCTGCTCGTGGCCCTTCCCAAAGCCAGGATGGCTGTGGGGCTGTGCTTATAGGCACAGGAGAGTCCACCATGCCCTTCCCAAAGCCAGGTTGGCTGTGGGACTCTGCTCGTGGACATGGGAGAGGCCACCAGGCCCTTCCCAAAGCCAGGGTGAAGCCAGGGTGGCTGTGGGGCCGTGCTGGTGGACATGGGAGAGGCCACCGGGCCCTTCCCAAAGCCAGGGTGAAGCCAGGATGGCTGTGGGGCCCTGTTCGTGGCCCTTCCCAAAGCCAGGGTGGCTGTGGAGCCATGCTTGTGGGCACAGGAGAGTCCACCAGGCCCTTCCCAAAGCCAAGGTGGCTGTGGGGCCATGCTCATGGGCACGGGAGAGGTCACCAGGCCCTTCCCAAAGCCAGGGTGAAGCCAGGGTGGCTGTGGGGCCGTGCTCAGGGGCACAGGAGAGGCCCCTGGGCCATTCCNCAGGGTGGCTATGGGACCCTGCTCATGGCCCTTCCCAAAGCCAGGGTGGGCTGTGGGGCAGCCCCGCTGCCCTATGGGGAGAGAAATTCCTTCGGAGCCAGGCCGGGCAGGTTGTGCCTGTCCCAGAGTGCCCACAGGCAGGGTCAGGCCCACCAAAGTCACCTTTCCTCACTGTAGGGCTTTTCACAGCCATGAAGGCTAGGCTGGATGGAGCTGGTGTGGTGGAAGGCGTCCCTGCCCATGGCAGGTGGTTTGCAATGAGATGGTTTTTGAGGTTCCCTCCACCCCAAAACCTGAGGGGTTCATGGCAATTCCCTGAGGTGAAACTCCCTTCTTGCTGTCTGGGGAGGGGGCTGTTGGTTTGTTGCTGTGTTGGTGAGGGGTTTTGTGAACCACCCACCCAGCCAGGCCTCATGGCTGGGAATGGCCCCTTCAGCTTGGGAATGCAAATTATGGCACAGCAATCCCTCCTGCAGGATCCCTCTGGAGTGGTTTCCTAGCTGCCCTGTCTGGGAGGCCCCGGGAGAAGGGGAATGAGGAGGTGANCCAAAGCCAAGGTGGCTGTGGGGCTGTGATCATGGGCATGGGAGAGGCCACCAGACCCTTCCCAGTGCCAGGGTGGCTGTGGGGCCCTGTTCTGAGCACAGGAGAGTCCACCAGACCCTTCCCAAAGGCAGGGTGGCTGTGGGGCCATGCTCATTGTCATGGGAGAGGCCACCGGGCCATTCCCAAAGCCAGGGTGGCTATGGGACCCTGCTCATGGCCCTTCCCAAAGCCAAGGTGGCTGTGGGGCCCTGCTCGTGGCCATTCCCAGTGCCAGGGTGGCTGTGGGGCCGTGCTCATTGTCATGGGAGAGGCCACCGGGCCATTCCCAAAGCCAGGGTGGCTATGGGACCCTGCTCATGGCCCTTCCCAAAGCCAGGGTGGGCTGTGGGGCAGCCCCGCTGCCCTATGGGGAGAGAAATTCCTTCGGAGCCAGGCCGGGCAGGTTGTGCCTGTCCCAGAGTGCCCACAGGCAGGGTCAGGCCCACCAAAGTCACCTTTCCTCACTGTAGGGCTTTTCACAGCCATGAAGGCTAGGCTGGATGGAGCTGGTGNCCTCCTCCTGGCTCGCACAGGAATCATCCCCAAAGGCCTGCAGAGGCAGCCCCACATCTGCAGATCAAGTCCAAGACAAACTCCAGACCCTGCCTGTGAAAGCTCTGTGGCCTGTAATGAAAGCCCTCAAGGAAAACTGTAAATATTGGAGCTATTGGCAAAATTCAGAGCTGGCCTTGGGCTGGAACGGCCTCTCCCACAGTGGGAGGTTTGATCCCGGGCACTGGCGCAGGCCTGTGCCTCAAACAGCTGCAAAACCAGATCCTTTTCATCAGGACAGGGTTCTCTTCCTCTTCCAGAGAAAGAGGGGAAACAAAACAGCTGTAAGGAGCCCTGAATGGTGGGGAGAACAGAGCAGCAGAACCAGAGCCGCTGTGAATTACTCTGTGGCTCCCAGTCCAAGGCCTCTCATCATCTGAGGCCTCTGATCATTCATAGAAAATGATGTTCTGTTTTGGAAAAGAGCTCCTGAGAGATGGTTTGGCCAGTGCCAGGGGCTGGGAGCGGTCCCAGGGTCTGGGAACTCCCTCAGGATATTTCACCCAGGGCCCAGCTCCCTCCCACATCCCCTCAGGTCCTTTCTCAGCTTGAAGTTTGGTTTATTTTTACCAGAAAAGAGACTTTTGTCGGAAAAAAACTGTACTACTGCTAGAAAACAAGCTGGTTTGGATGAAAACACAAGATTTTAATTGGTAAAGCAAAATGTTTTGAGTTTCACTGCTCTGGGTTTCTGCAGAGAGAGGGAGGGAAAGGAATTCCTCTGGTTTTAAGTTGCTTCTCTAAAAGCTCAGAAATGTCTGTGGAGCATTTCCAGGTTGTGAGAAAACGCTGGTTTGTCCGCTTGAGGATCTGTGTCAGGGCAACCCTGTGCACCTTGGCTGTATTTTGGGTTTTTATCTGTGAAGGGCGCAAACAGAGCACCTGGAGGGCACAGAGTTCCTGGGGGGCACAAACAGCACCTGGAGGGGCACAATCAGAGCACCTGGAGGGTACAGAGCACCCGGAGGGCACAGAGCTCCTGGAGGGCACAAACAGAGCACCTGGGGGGCACAAACAGAACACCTGGAGGGCACAAACAGAGCTCCTGGAGGGCACAAAACAGCTCCTGGAGGGCACAAACAGCACCTGGAGGGCACAGAACTCCTGGAGGGCACAAACAGAGCACCTGGTGGGCACAAACAGAGCTCCTGGAGGGCACAAA